>JASVEL010007947.1:0-414585 GCA_032618575.1 Nicotiana noctiflora | reverse complement strand
TTGGGGGACTCGGACCTTTTAGTACATCAGATTCAGGGAGAATGGGAAACCAGAGATTTAAAGCTTATCCCATATCATCAGTGTTTGCATGATTTGACCAAACGCTTTCGATCGGTAGAATTCAAGCACATCCCAAGGATGCATAATGAGGTTGCCGACGCGTTGGCTACTTTAGCGTCAATGCTACATCACCCGGACAAGGTTCGTGTCGATCCGTTACATATCCGTGTCCGGGATCAACATGCTTATTGTAATGTGATAGAGGAAGAAGTGGATGGTGAGCCATGGTTTCATGATGTCAAGGAATACCTCAGGTTAGGAGTATACCCAGAGCAAGCAACTGGAGATCAAAAGCGAGCTATTCGGCGGTTGGCGAACGGATTTTTCCTTAGTGGAGGGGTGTTGTACAAAAGAACCCCGGATTTGGGATTGTTGAGATGTATAGATGCAAGTCAAGCCACAACAGTGATGACAGATATACACTCGGGAGTTTGCGGACCACACATGAGCGGATACGTATTGGCAAAGAAGATTCTTCGAGCAGGATATTATTGGCTCACTATGGAGCGGGATTGTATAAGTTTCGTGCGAAGATGCCATCAGTGTCAGATACACGGAGATTTGATTCATTCTCCGCCGACCGAATTGCATACAATGTCCGCACCATGGCCGTTTGTCGCATGGGGTATGGATGTTATTGGACCTATTGAGCCTGCCGCTTCCAACGGTCATAGGTTCATTCTGGTAACGATTGATTATTTTACCAAGTGGGTAGAGGCCAAAACATTCAAATCAGGTGACCAAGAAGGCGGTAGTGGACTTCGTACACTCCCACATCATTTGTAGGTTTGGAATTCCAAAGATGATCATTACAGATAACGGTGCAAATCTTAACAGTGGATTGATGAAAGAGGTATGTCAACGGTTCAAGATTACACACCGAAATTCCACACCGTATCGCCCAAAAGCAAACGGTGCGGTCGAGGCAGCAAACAAGAACATAAAGAAGATATTGAGGAAGATGGTAGAAGGATCTAGGCAATGGCATGAAAAGTTACCATTTGCGCTGTTGGGTTATCGCACTACCGTCCGGACTTCGGTAGGTGCAACTCCTTACTTGTTGGTATACGGGACTGAAGCGGTAATACCCGCAGAAGTTGAGATTCCATCCCTCCGAATCGTCGCTGAAGCTGAGATTGACGACGACGAGTGGGTCAAAACCCGATTAGAGCAATTGAGCTTGATCGATGAAAAGAGATTGACAGCAGTATGTCACGGCCAATTGTATCAAAAGAGAATGGCGAGAGCATATAACAAGAAGGTACGTCCCGGGAGATTTGAAGTGGGACAGCATGTGCTGAAGAGAGTTCTACCCCATCAGGCCGAAGCGAAAGGCAAGTTCGCTCCAAATTGGCAGGGACCTTTTGTGGTGACTAGAGTATTATCCAACGGCGCTCTATGTCTGACTGATGTCGAGGGAAGATGCACCGATATGGCTATCAATTCTGATGCGGTTAAGAGATATTATGTGTAATTCTTTAATGCATTTGTCAACGTTTGGTTTCGTTTGTGTGTACTTGGCATTTTTCGGAGAATGAAATGACAGAGGCAATTTTTCTACTACCCAAACACTTTAACCTTTGTTTCCCCATTTGAGCCTTAATTGTTCTTTCATATACCCTCTTTCGGAATCATCAAGGAAGATGTGTAACAGAATAGAAAAGAAAAAAAGAAACAAAGAAGTAATACAAGAAAAAGTGAACTACGTTCGACCTGATTCCTCAAGAAGGATACGTAGGCGCCACACGGCTCGGTCATAATAAAATAAAAATCAAAAAAAATCCCCCAAGCAACAAAACTGGGGCAGAAGTCATTGTTTTCGTTGGAAAGATAGTGTGAATTCCGAAAGTTGTAATAAGCTAACCATTGAGGCTAAACCCCTTCCTTCAGCCTCACGCGCAGAAACCATATCAAGAACCAGAAAGACCTCTCGATCAGTATTTGAGAAATGCCAAGTCATGTGAATGAAAGCCAAGAGTGACATCCCGACCCTCGATTGAATTCAGGATGCACAAGCCGAAAGGGGATAACGCTCTAGAGGGAATCTCAAGGGGGATACCCCGTCGCAAGGAAAGAAAGCATAAATGAGAGAGTCTTAACGGTGAAAACCCTCGCGGGCACCTTAAGGCGAAGGAAGTCGAGAGAAGTAAAATGAGAGAGTCTTGCGGTGAAAACCTTTACGGGCACCTTAAGGCGACGGGAGATAGAGAGAAATGAGAGAATCTCATTAGTGAAAACCCTTTGAAGGGCACTGTGAGGTGACAGGACGAGATGGTTGCAAGATGTCTGCACGAGACAAGGTTGGGACACCCGTTTACCTCTAGCAGGAAGCGGTATCAGAAAGTGATTGACATGAATAGACTGGGTAGTTTAATCTCGAAGGCGCGGCATAACATTGGATCAGGCACACATTCAGATAAGTTTTCCTATTTTTGAGTTCAGAAAAGTTTTTCTCTTCTTTTGTCATTTGCGGTCAGGTATTCTTTTCTTTTCTTTCATTTTTCGAAAATTGATTTTTCAAAGCTTGCTACCAAGTCTCCCAAAGCAGTATATTGAAAGTGAATAGGCACGGAACAAGGCAATGAGACAGAAGTCGTTACGATAGTGAGATTGGGACGACAGGTTGAGTGGAAGGTTCGCAAGAATTATGGAGTATGATGGACACATGTGGCATGTCCGAAAGATGATTTCACGCAACAGATCACCGGCTAAAAAAAGTCGGACCAAACCAAAGAGTGGAATAAAAGGAAAGATGAGAGGTCGTTCGTGGAAAAAGCATCTTCCCAAGCAAGCGTCAACGTCGTCCTCAAAGTTCGAGAGAGGCCAAGCAGCTGAAAGAGAATGGCCTCAACAAGAGTGGCACGACCACTCGCGGCGTTTTGAAACTAACAATTTTTCTTTGATTTAAAGCAGGAAAAGAGGGTCCGACGGCAGAAAAGCATACCGTCCAGAAGTTTATCACACTGGGGCAGAAAATTTTCTCCGGTTGCGAAAATTTTCTGGAAAGCAAGACTCAGAGGATAAGTGTAGAAAGCAACACAAGATGGGGCGATCCTTGAGCCGGGTATCATCTCCAGCGGTTATTGGAAAAAGAAAAATGGCTTCGAGATTCCCCCAGCAGTATTACATCCTATAATTTGATCAAGGAAACAAAAGCGTGAGTCCCAGAAGAGGTAGGGGAAGAAGGAAGAGAATGAGGGGTGAAGGAAACAAAGAATACTTCCTCGGCAGCATCACCCCCAGCAGGCGGGTAAACAGTTCCGAAAATATCCCCAGCAGCCAGAAGAAAAGTAATGCGACCGGGGGAAAGCAATTCCGAGACAGGATAATTCAGAAGAAAAGGTGATCCGAGAGGCAATGCGGGAAGAAGGAAATGGTACAAGAGGCAAGGAAGGTAATCAAGATAGGATGAAATCAGTGAAGTAATAGTTGAAGTCAGGGAGCCCGCCTGGAGAATGGAGTGGCGATTTAATTTCGAAGTTGTAGTTGAAGTCAGGGAGCCCGCCTGGAGAATGGAGTGGCGATTTAATTTTGAAGTTGTAGTTGAAGTCAGGGAGCCCGCCTGGAGAATGGAGTGGCGATTTAATGTTGAAGTTGTAGTTGAAGTCAGGGAGCCCGCCTGGAGAATGGAGTGGCGATTTAATTTTGAAGTTGTAGTTGAAGTCAGGAAGCCCGCCTGGAGAATGGAGTGGCGATTTAATTTTGAAGTTGTAGTTGAAGTCAGGAAGCCCGCTTGGAGAATGGAGTGGCGATTTAATGTTGAAGTTGTAGTTGAAGTCAGGAGGCCCGCCTGGAGAATGGAGTGGCGATTTAATTTTGAAGTAGTAGTTGAAGTCAGGAAGCCCGCCCGGAGAATGGAGTGGCGATTTAATTTTGAAGTAGTAGTTGAAGTCAGGAAGCCCGCCTGGAGAATGGAGTGGCGATTTAATTTTGAAGTAGTAGTTGAAGTCAGGAAGCCCGCCTGGAGAATGGAGTGGCGATTTAATTTTGAAGTAGTAGTTGAAGTCAGGGAGCCCGCCTGGAGAATGGAGTGGCGATTTAATTTTGAAGTTGTAGTTGAAGTCAGGGAGCCCGCCTGGAGAATGGAGTGGCGATTTAATTTTGAAGTAGTAGTTGAAGTCAGGAAGCCCGCCTGGAGAATGGAGTGGCGATTTAATTTTGAAGTTGTAGTTGAAGTCAGGAAGCCCGCCTGGAGAATGGAGTGGCGATTTAATTTTGAAGTTGTAGTTGAAGTCAGGAAGCCCGCCTGGAGAATGGAGTGGCGATTTAATGTTGAAGTTGTAGTTGAAGTCAGGAAGCCCGCCTGGAGAATGGAGTGGCGATTTAACTTTGAAGTTGTAGTTGAAGTCAGGGAGCCCGCCTGGAGAATGGAGTGGCGATCTGTTTTAGTTTGTTAGAGGAAAGCGGTAGAATGTAACCGAAATCTTCGGCATGAATCCAAGTTCGTAAGAAGAGACGAAGCATCAGAAGGAACGCCAAGTCAGACAAGATGGCAAGGAGCGCGACAAGATCAAGTTAAAAAGGATAGATAAGAACTTGTAGTACTGTAACCTAGTCTAGCTTCTTGTTTTTGTTGCTTAGCGCGGTGTAACAAGGAAATCGGTTAAGCAGTGGTAACAGCAGTAACAGCGGCAACAGCAGTAACAGCGAGATCGCAACAGGCATGGTAGTCCCAGCTACCAGAACTTCCCGAACTACATTGACCTGATTCCCTTTTAGCCAGGGATATGTAGGAGACCTTTGAAGCAAGGTTCGGTCAAAACTTTTCCAAAATGCTTCATACGGAGTGTTCGAATGGGCAAAAATCGCTTATATCCGCTCATTTATCTTTGCACGAAAACTCTGCGTGTCTACGCGCAAAGAGGGGCAGCTGTGAGCACGTGATTTTTGCCTTACTTGAGAAGTACTCCCGGAAAATTCAAAAATAAAAATAGTTTCGTGTTGGGTATGATTTTTGTGATTTTTGTGTTATTTTTATCTTTTGTGTGCACGTTTATTTATTTAAATTAAAAAATATAAAAAAAAAATATATATGCTAAGTTTTGCATTTTTCAGCGTTTGATATCGAAGTCATGTGATTTACATTTTTGGGTGATATGTAATCGTGTGCGTTAATTGTAGTAAAAAACAGCGGTGTTATAGGTTGGTATATATACATATGTGTGTATATATATATATATGTATGTATATATACATATATATATATATATACATACACACATGTACATAATACATCATGAAGATCCGAGTTGGGCCAATTTTAGTCTAAAAGTCAGGCCCAAGTGAATTGTTTCTGATCTGGCCCAAGTATCCGTCCAGTTTCAGCCGGTAACGTTTGATCCGGACCGTTGGATTTTATTATCCAACGGCCCAGATTAATCCGTTAATTCCAAAATTCAGCCAGCTTAGGACTTAACCAAACGGCACCGTTTGGTTTAAGTGAGAGGATCCTGATCGTTGATCAAGCTTGATCCAACGATCAGGATTTAACTACTCAAAATGTATATAAACCCATTTCCATACCCCGCCCCCCCCAAGCCAGACCCCCCCTTCTCCCTTCGTCTCCCAAAGGTCCTTAGAGACCAGGCGTAACGCCGCCGTCCGCCACCTTGCGCCGCTTGCCGGAAATCGCCTCACGGCGGTTCCGGTAGGCCAATCGAACCCAAACCAACGCCAAAACCTTCCCCTTACCTTCCCCATCACGATCCCAGCTTCCATTAACCTCGAATCTTGCCGGAGCTCCTCGAATCTTCATTTGAAGATTCGAGTCAACTCGAACTTACGCCAAATCACCCCAAACTCACCCCAAACCCTCCCCGTACCTCCCTCATACCCACGCTAACCTTGGTTTGCTTCGAATCTAACCAGAAATACAAAAGCCCCAAATCCCACCTTCAAGAACCCTAGAATTCGAAAACTAGGGATTTGGTCGGAATTAAAGCAAATTGAAGATAATAGATTTTAATTGGAAGGTTTTCGTTCGAAAATATTTCAATTAAAATCTATTAACTTCAAAAGAAGGCAATTTCAAGTCTCCTCGAGCCCAAGTCCGTGCGTTTTCATTTCTCTTCTCACTGTTTAAGGTACCTTTCTGTCTATTTCCGATTTTTATCTATTAGTATAAGTGTCTATTGATTCCATTCTTTTAGTTAAGTTAGCTACTTTCTCTGTTTTCGTTTCTCCTCCTAATCAAGACCTTTTTATTTGGTCAAATCATTTTCTTTCTGATATGTTCGGCTCATTGTTGTTGTTGTGATTACATTGTGTTCAATCTAGTTAAATTCGTCGAATAGTTGACTCGGATTGTTGCCCCCTGATTCTGCCCCTAGGCATAAGTTGAATATCGATTATTCGTTGTCGATTATATAGCTCGTAATTGATTAAACGAATGTCGCCATCTAATTGCGTAGGTTTGATTATTTGAAATTCTGGATAGTTGATTAAGCTATTGAATCGAATTGGGGTGCTGTGTGATTTGAAATTGAAATAGGTTTAGGATAAATTGGTTATAGCTGAATTGGGACCATATGGTTTAGAGTTAATTCAAATAAACCTGGCCAGCATGTTGGAGGGACTGTCAGTAGGTTTGTTTATCACTGTGTGTGCAGTGTAATTGGAAAACATAAGTAACATGGGAGCTATCTGGCAGGGTAAGGGGTTTTGAATAGAAAAACAGGTTACTAGTACGCTTTTGGATTAAAAAAATGAGATTTAAACATTAAGTGATGGGTTGGGCAGAGAATATTAGGGCAAGAAGTTTATTTTACATTCTTAAGTGCTCTTAAGAGCTGGACAATCAGTACATATGTGGAGGTTAAGCAGGCTGGCCTGGCCTTTAGTTTTGGTTATAAATAGATAGACACATTTAGAGAAAAGGCAGATTATAGAGGGAGATTTGAGAGCATCCTGGAGAAGCAAAAACAGTAGCATATTCGTAAACACTTGAGAGGATATACATAGAGAGGTTGGAGAGTACACTGAGAGTGACAAAAAGTCACTGTTTCATTGGTTCTTAGTCACTGTTGGTTGAGTATTTGGCCATTGTTGTAGTGTTGGTTCTTTGTTAGTCGAGTGTTGCTGCCTGGGCTTGCTGTGTGGGGGCTGTTGGTCTCTTAGTTGTGGTTGTCTTTGCTGTTACTTCTTAGCTCTCATGCTATTGTTGTTGGTTTGCTTCACTGGTGGGATTTTGGTGCTGTGATTGCCTCTTGGCTTTTGTTTTTGTTCTATCTCCTGGTTGTTGCCTGGTGCTGTTTGTTGTTGGTGTGTCGATTGGTTGTTAATCCTGCTGTTGGGATTGTGGTTGGCCACTGGTTGCTGTTATTATCTTGGTTGTTGCTGTTGCTGTGTATATAGTGGCAGTGACTGCCACTGATTGTTGTTGATCTGCTGTCTGCTGTGTTTCACCGGCTTAACTGATCTACATTCTTTTGCTTTGACAATTTCCAGGTATTTCACTACTGCCTGAAGTTGTAGACATGAATGGAAGCAATGAAACTTAGCTTATTGTTTATCATATCCTTTTAGCCCATGTTAAAACTTAGTTGAATACATGTGTACTCATTAAGGAGAGCCCGAATATGTAATAAGCTGTATGTGTTGTAACTGTGTTAACTTCATGTTTCCCTAGCCTGTTGTAGTAGAAATGGTCCATTGGAAACACATTATGCGATAGATAGATGAATCAGTGAAATACATATTGTTATAGGTGTCAATTTGTTCAAGTTAAAAGTGTATAATAAACATCCGGTGTAGAAATAAATAGAGGCATAATGATGGTAGTTTGGTCGAAAGTTATGAATTAGTAAGTACCACGCTCAATGTTCAAGTAGTTAATTGTAACAATAAGCGTGTAAATCCTGTTTTGTCTATAGCTTGTTAAAAAGGGGAATCAGGACGATTGATGTATCACTCCGTTGCTATTAGATTATCAGTATACTTTAGCTCGTGTATGTCTACTATGATCTAGATCCTTTACACGAAAGCTGGTTATCAATTTGATTAGATTAAAATCGGAAACATGTTCAATATTCTTTTCTTAAATAAAACAAAAGTTTTCTGTTGACTAAATTAGCTTAGCTAATTTGAATAGAAATCGAAGTTTAAGTAGTCTAAGAGCATAGTAAAGAGGAAATCGTCTTCTGGCGTTCAATTTTGAGTCGGGGCTCCATTGAATGGCCCAAATAAAAGAAAATATCAAACTAGTAGGTAATGATAAACGATTAACATTTTCTTTATTAGAGACAAACAAAAATAGAGAATCATAGTTCGCTTCGAGGTTGCCCTTTAAATAAAATGATGAGACGGGCCTCGCCGCATTACACACAGAATTGCGGGGTCCTCAATTAATTATTACAAAAACCTTAGACTTGGAAGGACCGTCTAGTGAATTTCACGGTCCTTTTCTCAAAGTAAATAGACGATAGACTCTTTAGGCACGACTTGAACTAAAAATTACTTTCCTGAATACGGGTGTGCATTTATGTGACCCAGATCTTACTCTCGGCGAAACTGAAATACATTAGAGTCGCAGGCGTACTGGTTACGGTGCGGCTCGAAATGTGTTTTCGTAACGTCGCAATTCTTCTAAAATTAAAAGCGGAGCATTAAAAGCACATAGTTAAAATATATAAAGAAATCAGATAAGAGTAAAAATTGCAGTTGAGCAACCGTGCTAAAACCACGGAATCCGGGAGTGCCTAACACCTTCTCCCGGGTTAACAGAATTCCTTATCCAGATTTCTAGTTTCGCTGACTGTATTACGGAGTCATAAATTTCCTCGGTTCGGGATTAAACCGGTGACTTGGGACACCATTATTTTCCTAAGTGGCGACTCTGAATTAATTAAATAAATCCCGTTTCGATTGTCCTTTAATTGGAAAAACTCCCTCGTGCCCTCGCGTGCGCGTAAAAAGGAGGTGTGACATATAGTAGTGGTAGTATAGTAGTAGTATAATATAGATAGTTCACCATTTAGTTAATTAGGTAAAAATCCTTAAAATGAGGCTAAGCAACTATTACATAGGTTTATGATGACAGAAGCTCATATAGGAAATCATCAATAACTCTGGCTTCACAAAGAATTTCGTAAATCATTGTCACTTAGCTAATGCTTCAACACGAAATAAGAGTGTTAAATCGAGCAGTATGTTCAAAACGTAATTGGTTCAGTAATTGGTATGATAAGCAGAACTGAAATGAAAATGGTAGTTTCAATTATACGAGTCTTCAAGTCACTAGATAATAGGATTTAAGCTCTGTTGATAAGCGTTTTAGGTTATGATCATAGTCTCTCATTGTTAAAAAGAAATAATTAGGTAGCAAAAATGGTTCAAGTGAGATAACTTTCGAGTGTTGTAGTAATAAGCCATTCACCTTAATAGCCAACCTATCTTTAGTTCGTACAAGTGATTAACCAACTTCTTGATCTCATTTAGAAATTAATTAGTTCATTGGTATAAACTTATTGTTAGAAATCAAGACTGTTAATTTTCATGCTTATTTAGAGCTGTTAGTGATATTGTGTACCATGATCTTTCTTCTGATAATTAATATGAATACAATTCGTTTTCTTATCAATTTCAAATGTGTACTCCTCTGTTCTCCTTTGATTAATTACTTTGTTTAGTTTGGGCCCAATACAACGGAAGCCTGAACAGCAGCACGAAATCTATGGGCAAAAGCCTTAATACAGCTCGGACCTTTAGGGTCTGGATGGGTCTGGAGTCTGCATAAGTAGATGAAAAGATCCAGGCCCAATAACAATAAACTACACGGGCCTGGAACTCTTATTGTTACAAAATCGAATAAGGCAAAAACAAGGTGTAGCAAATGTAGTCGAACAACATAGGACCGGACTTTAAAATTAATTTGGGACGAGCCTCGCCCGTCAAACACCGGGGCCCCCTTATTTAGTAATGATATAACACAAATAGACCCGGGAAAGCTAATAGCCAATTCCATAGCTTCTCCCAAAAGATTTAAAAGCCGATAGACGTTACTTTAGGGCACGATTTTAATATACCTTCCTATGAACGAGTGTGCACTTGGTGCGACTCAAATCCGAATCTCGGCAAAGCCGAAATACACCAAAAGTCATAGGCGTACTGGTTGCAGTATGACTCGAGGCGTGTTTCCGCGATGTCGCAAAATTCCTAAAAAATAATATTTAAGGTAAAAGCACATTATGTTATTAAAATCCTTTAATTAAGTCAAACAAAAGTCAAAAAACGACAGTGGAGCAACCGTGCTAAAACCACGGAATCCGGGAGTGCCTAACACCTTCTCCCGGGTTAACAGAGTTCCTTATCCGGTCCTCTGCTTCGCAGACATTTTCAAGAGTCAAAATTCCTCGGATTCGGGATTAACCGGTGACTTGGGACACCATTGTCATTCCCAAGTGGCGACTCCGATTAATCTCTAATAAAATCCCGAACCGATTGTCCTTAAATTGGAAAAACTCCTTCCCTTACGTTATTTTATCCGTTTCGGGTAATGAGCGTCGGGGTATACCCTACAAGTGTATTTATACACCTTACGTATGTTGTTGGGGTAGTAAAAAGGGAGGTGTGACAGCTCTGGCGACTCTGCTGGGGATCCAACCCTGAATTTCGATTTTAGGGTTTAAGAACTCGAGCTCCGTAGAACTGCCGTTCGCGTTTTTTGTTTGACTTCATTATATGATTTGAACAACATGCTATGTGTTTTATCGCTTTGATATTATGTGGACTGTATATAAATTGTGCCGAAAATCCTTCTCTCTTCTCCCCCGGGGATGTGCTTACTGGTTGAGACTCCCCTTTCTGTTAAATGTCACCTTAAATTAAGAAAACAGAGGCCGGATAAGTTACAAAGCCGATTGACTCCGCGGGTCACCGGTACGTAGCCCCTCCTCGATTCGAGTTGTCCGCTCGGGTACACGGTCTAGCAATCCATGAAACCGTAAGATTTTGAACATAGGTCTAGGACGATTATTTGCATCATATTTGACTTAGGGGACTCAACACAGGGGTTGGGTCCGTCTAGGACAAGTGACCCGGTATTGAAAAGACCGAGCATGCTATGTGTTGCATTTTATTGTCCTTGATCGTTATGCGGACCGGCGAAAATCCCGAGATTGGAAAAATTGTTGAAAAAAAAAGAGAGAGAGGAAAATAATGATTTATAGAAAATAGGTACATGGAAAATTTGAAAATTTGAAAAAAATAGGTGGAACATTTTTGAAATAATTGGTCAAATAATCTGACCGAACTACGCAGGTTTGATTCTCGCCATTAGGTGGGATACGTAGGCAACCCTTAAACGGGTCCAACCACACTTTTTAGAAAAAAAGACCAAAAAGATTTTCTTTTCAAATAATCGAGGTGATTGCTATTTTTGGAAATGGCCGAATGTTCCGAAAGGACGACGGAAGGCTGTTTTTACAAAAAATGGCCACTTCGAAAATCATTCTCCTTTTCTTTCATTCAAAAAATTGAAAACTTGCATTGAAAAAGATTTTTCCTTTTTCTAAATAAAATCACCTTAATAAATGTGCGGGACGAGCACGATGATGAATGAACAATTTTCCCTAAATAAAATCCCTTTGGAGCTGAGATTATGGTGGCAGGACATGGGATCCGATGGTCAAGACTGGGTCAAAAGGTACTTGAAAGGCCTTACGGGGTTACTAGAAATAGTTCCTCGAGGTGATGTGGTTAGAGCGTTGGTCACGTTTTGGGATTCGGCACACAACGTATTTCATTTCCCAGATTTTGAACTTACCCCAACTTTGGAGGAGATTGCCTTTTACATTGGGAAGACCGAGGTTCCGCTAAAAGGAAAATACCCGGTATCTCCGAGGACGGTGACAGTACATCGCTTCCTCGACTCTTTGAAAATTGCCCGGAATGTTCATAATGAAGATCTGGCCAACGGGTTTTGTTCTTTAAGCTTCATCTACAATAGGTTTGGACACGTTGGGGGTTTCAATGATCTTACCAACAAGCTATGTTGCAAGTCTAACCGGGCGAAATGGGAAGAACACCGGAGGTTCGCATTTTTGGTGGCATTTCTTGGAGTTGTTATATTCCCGAGGAAAGACGGACATATCAATATAAAAGTCGCCGGGGTAGCTACCACACTGATAGTACAAGAAAACTGTACTCTGGCCCCGATGATTGTTGCGGATATCTATCGTGCTCTGATTGCGTGCAAAGCGGGGGCTACTTTCTTCGAAGGGTGTAACTTGATCTTGCAAATCTGGCTATTTGAGCATCTGTGCCACCACCCTTCATTCTCGAGCTATGGTTCGGCCGATCGGACATGTTTGGAAGAGTTCAATGCGAGGACAAAGGAAGTAAAGTTGCTAGAAGGAGTCCAAGGTTGGATTGTGTATCTTCGATCACTAACTGACGGTCAAATCGATTGGACGTATGACTGGTTACCTCTTGACGAGGTGATATACATGCCAACGGAGGGATCGCCGTTTTTGATCATGGGTTTGAAGAGTATACAACCCTATGCCCTATACAGAGCCCTGCGACAGTTGGGTCGGTGTCAGATTATTCCGAGAGATGGGGATCTCAGTGTGCAAGCTGTGGAGATTGGTCCAGACGGGCAATTCCCGGAAGCAAAAATCCGGCAAATCTGGAACGAGTGCCAAAATTTGAAGATTGATACTTGTGTGCCGAATAGAGCAAAGGGGGATATATCACCTGGGTACTCCACATGGTACCGACGAGGGATTGAACACGAACGTCTTTCAAAGAGACCTCACTTACAAGACCTGATAGAGCAATCCGAGGAAAACTGAAATGGGCGGCCAAGGAGAAAGAATATAAGGCTAAAATCAGTCTGTTGGAAGATAAACTGAGAAATCTTCATTTCGAAAGCGGCTTACAAGCAGCATCCGATGAAGGGGAAAAGAAACAATTGAAGAAAGAAAATGATGTGTTGAAAGCTCAAATAGCTCAAATGAAAATTGCATCCGAGACCCCAGTTCGTTCAGCCCGCGATGAAAAGTTAATTGAGATTCTCCGGCGGAAAGTGAATGACTATAGCTTTGATTTGGACGTAGCTGAAAAAGAGTTAGTCAAGGCTCGGAAGCAAATGGACAAAGACGCCGAGGAAAGAGCCAAGTTGGTCCGGCAGCTACATGACAAGCACGATGTTGAAATAGCTCAGCTTAGAAAGAAAATGATCTCAGCCACAATCAAAAGTAACAAGATCATCAAAGATCTTGAAGAAGAAAGAGAGCACTGCTACACGACTATGGCGAGATTAGAATTGAAGCTGCAACAAGTGCAAAAGGACAACCAACACACCTTGGATGCTCGCACTCAGCAAATAAGCCGTCTATTGCAAGAAAAAGGGGTCATCAGAGAAAAGATTGTTCGTATCGCCCAATACATCACCCGAAAGACTCGGCTTTGTGAAGACATGTCTCGGAGGACTTTTGTTTCTGCAGTGAAGTTTTTTGTACAACAAGTCATGGCCGACCTGGATAGGCTTCAAAGGGGTTTAGCATATAGGCCCGCGGCAAGGCCGAACGATGCCTCGCGGGCACTAGGTGCATTAATGTACTCTTAGGTCATGCATCGTCTTTTATTTTATTTTTCTTTTTCTTAAACATCGCTTTGTAATCAAGGTTTTGAATTATCAATGAGAAAACAAAGTGTTGTTACCAATTCTTTTGCTTTATGTCATTTCCTTTATATCCGCTAGGCAAATAAATAGGAGCGTGATTATGAAAACGGCAAGGAAAAAGAGAGAAAAGAAAAGCAAGAAAAGAAAAAAAAAAGAAAAAAAAAAAGCAAGAAAAGAGAAAAAGCAAAAAAGAAAAGAAAAGAAAAGAAGAAAAGAAAGAAAGAAAACTAAAGAGCGGAAAAAGAAAAAGATGATTGAAGTGAGCAGCGGCCGGGATGATGCATAACGACTCGAGCGAATGTGTTTGTTTTTAAAGTCGTTACATCTTATTCATGCGCTAACAACTAACAAGTGTTGATGTTTGTGAGTCCAGATTTTCTAGGCAACTCGCATACTGGCTACCCACCCATACAACACCAGGTCCAAAAAGATGACAAAGGCTGTATCCCAGGAGATCGAGGCGACCATTGTAGACCCTGCTCACGAAGAAGAGATCGTGGATGTGGCGGGGATGAAAGAAGAAATGTACAAGTTAAGACAACAGATGGCTGAAATGTACCAGGCTTGGTCAAGAGGTCAACCACTACCAGCCTACCCTGCCAACCCTGCATATGTCCCTCCAGCCAATCCTAACCCTGAGCCACCAACAATGAACTCGTCCTCCACCTACCCCGACTACCCTCATTACTATGCTTCCACCTCCCAAATGCCACCACCTCCAACCAAGCAAACACCACCTCCTATACCACAAGTCGCTCCTGTATATGTGGCACCTCCGCCCGCTGTTATCCACAAATCTTCTAGCGAACCAATATTCCATATCCAGGATCCTCACTACTACCCCCCGGAGCCTACTTTCAGACAACACGAGTCTCACGCTCCCATGATAGAAGCAAGTGCCGGGCAGGAAGAGATGGCTCGGAAAGTGAAGAGTCTTGAGAATGCTTTCCGCAATATGCAAGGGTTGGGAGGGCAAGTAAGTGTAGCCTACAAAGACCTGTGTTTGTTCCCTGAGGTGCAGCTTCCTGCAGGATTTAAGTTGCCCAAGTTCGACATGTACAACGGGCACGGGGATCCGGTAGCTCATCTAAGAGGATATTGTAGCAAGATGAGAGGCGCGGGAGGTAGAGATGAATTGTTGATGGCGTATTTCAGCCAAAGTTTGAGTGGATCAGCGCTGGAATGGTATACCCGACAGGACCATACAAGATGGTTCGTTTGGGATGATTTAGCACAAGCTTTCGCTAGTCATTTTCAGTACAATCTGGAGATCATACCCGACAGGTTATCCCTTACCAAGCTGGAGAAAAAGCCAGGAGAGAGCTTTAGAGAATACGGTTTTAGATGGAGGGAACAGGCCGCTAGAGTGGATCCACCGATGAAAGAAGGAGAGATGGTGGATTGTTTTCTGCAAGCTTTGGATCCAACATACTACGACCATCTAGTGTCAGCAATTGGAAAGAGTTTCAACGAAGTTGTGAAAATGGGAAGTTTTGTAGAAGAGGGTTTGAAGACAAACAAAATTATGAGTTTTTCGGCTATCAAAGCCACCAATCAAGCTATACAGAGTGGAAGCGGAGGAGTGATGGGAAAGAAGAAGAAAGAAGAAGTGGCAACCGTTGAAAGCAGGCCCTGGAGTCGCAACCCACATTATAACCCACCAAGACCCTATCGCCAACACCCGCCAAGCCCGTCAACCCCATATAATCCACCACCACCATCTTACCCGCCAAATCCCTACAATGCACCGAGCCCATATAACCCACCACCACCACCATACCCACCGACTGTACCACATTACCATCACCCTCAAACCCAAGCTTATCCACCACCACCGCCCCACGTGTGGAGAGCTCAAGCTCCACACAATGTGTACCATACCCAAAACACATACCCAACCCCTAAACCTTACCGAAACCAGAATAGACCCAGGCCGGACGCTGATTGGAGAAACAAAGCAAGAAAGACATTCACTCCTCTCGGAGAGTCATATACCAGTCTTTTCCACAGGTTGAAAGAATTGGGGATGTTGAGACCAATCGCACCAAAAAATCCGAACCCACCCCCGAAAAATCTTGATTCTTCTGTCAGATGTGAATACTGTTCAGGAACATTGGGCCACGATACTGAGAAGTGTTGGCAATTAAAGAATGCCATTCAAGATCTTATCGATGAGAGGAGAATTGAAGTGCAGGCTCCCGAGGCCCCAAACATTACCCAGAATCCATTGCCGAATCACCATGAAACGAATATGATAGAGCTGGTGCAGGGTGATGGCAATCAAAAACCATCTCAGGCCGTCATGATGATAAAGTCGAGTGACAAGTTAGAGAAAGAAATTGTGAAAGAGGAAGCAATTGTTGAGAAACCAAAGCCGGTAGTGATGGGAGGTTTAAAGGTGGTAGTTCCAGGTGCAAAGACGATCGTAACTGTGAAAGGAGCAAGTGCAGAGCCAGTGATCATAAAACCAGTAGTGCAAATGCCGGTGGTGAATACAAAGACTGTGCCTTGGAACTATAACAAGGTAACAGTAGTTTACAAGGGAAAAGAGATTTCTGGTGAAATTAACGAAACGCATGGACTTACCCGATCCGGAAGGTGTTTTGCTCCAGAGGAACTGAGAAAGATGAAAACGGTAAAAGAAAGTCAACTGAAGAAGCCGGTGTCGGAGGAGGAAGCAGAGGAATTTCTTAAGAAAATGAAGTCGCAAGAGTACTCAGTGGTTGAGCAGTTAAGAAAGACCCCGGCCCAGATTTCTTTGTTATCTTTGTTGATACATTCGGAGGAGCACCGGAAGGCTCTTATGAAGATTCTAAATGAGGCTCATGTTCCGGAGAAGATTTCAGTGTGTCATTTGGAGAAGATTACCAGCAAAATTTTCGAGTCTAATAGAATCACCTTCTCTGATAGGGAGTTGCCGGTGGAAGGAACTGAACACAATAAAGCATTGTACCTCACGGTAAAGAGTGAAGAGTCAGTCGTGACCAGGGTATTGATTGACAATGGATCGAGCGCGAACATTTGCCCGCTGTCAACTTTAGGGAAGCTGAACATTAGCCCGGACAGAATCCGGAGAAACAATATCAATGTGAGAGGGTTTGACGGCGGAGGTAAGAACACTCTGGGAGATATTATTTTGGAAGTGACCATCGGTCCCGTTGATTTTACAATGGAGTTCCAAGTGCTCGACATCGCCGTATCATATAACTTGCTGTTAGGTCGACCCTGGATTCATGCGGCCAAAGCGGTGCCATCTTCTCTACACCAGATGGTCAAGTTTGAATGGGAGCAGCAAGAGATTGTTGTACACGGAGAGGAAAATGCTTGTAATATGGTAGCACCTTTTGACGGTACTGATGGGGATAGAGGTCCTTGGGTCTACCAAGTGACGGATGCTATAGAAGTGAACAAAGTTGCTGAAGGAGAAAAGTTACCAACCCCAATGTTGGCACCAACTGCTGTAATGGTGGCCAGAGAAATGCTGAGGAACGGATTTGCACCGGGGAGGGGATTAGGCAAAACACTGCAGGGAGTCACTCAACCAGTTCAGCTTCCGGAGAATAAAGGTACATTCGGCTTAGGGTTCAAACCCACTTTTGCCGATATCCAAAGAGCCTCTAAAGCCAAGAAAAACTGGACCTTGCCCAAACCCATACCCAAATTATCCGACATCTTTATCAGGCCTGGTACAAAATATCAACCATCTGCTGCAACAAAGTGCATTGAGACCCAACTTGATGAAGAAATGCTTGGTTTTAAGAAATTGTTTTGGGAGGTGAATACGATTGAAGCAGGGGAAGGCACGAGCAACATGGACGTGCAATTTGTGGGGCCCAGAGTCACATTGAACAATTGGGAAGCTACTCCTTTCCTTATCAGGAAGGAGTCTTGGTAGTTAGCTCAAAATTTCATCATTGTTTCCCGAAAGTTGTTATTTTATAGTTTCCCCATTCTCCTCATGAAAAAAAAAATCATCACCATGTATCCCGAACATTGTTCGTTTCTTTTATTAATGAAATGCGGTTTTTCCTTTTTCTTCACTTTTGCCTTATTTTTCTTTATTTTTCCTTTTGTACAGTTTTGCATGTGTTGATTCCAATGCCATGTCATGCGTGAAGGATTCTAGACCCAGTTCCGACAATCACGCTACTATACAAGAAATCGAGGAAGATAGTGAAATAGAATGTGAGGATGAGGAAGCCCTGGAGGAAATAAGTAAGGACATGAAACAATACGAGGAAAAACCCAAGCCGAATCTGAGTGATACGGAATCTGTAAACTTGGGGAGCGAAGATGATGTCCGAGAAACAAAGATTAGTGTGCATTTGGAGGCACCCCTCAGGGATGAATTGATAAGGTTGTTACATGAATTTAAGGACATCTTTGCCTGGTCCTATGATGACATGCCCGGGCTTAGCACAGATCTGGTGGTACACAAGTTGCCTATCTACTCGGAATGCCGGCCAGTAAAACAAAAGCTGAGAAAATTCAAAACGGACATTAGCGTGAAGATAAAGGAAGAGGTGAATAAGCAGTTTGAGGCAAAGGTCATAAGAGTTACCAAATACCCCACCTGGTTGGCAAATGTTGTGCCGGTCCCAAAGAAAGATGGCAAAACCGGAGTGTGTGTAGACTATAGAGACCTCAACAAAGCCAGTCCGAAGGATGACTTCCCATTGCCAAACATTCACATATTGATCGACAATTGCGCTAAGCATGAGATCGGTTCGTTTGTGGATTGTTACGCAGGTTATCACCAGATCCTGATGGACGAAGAAGATGCTGAGAAAACTGCCTTCATTACACCTTGGGGAACGTATTGTTACAGAGTAATGCCGTTTGGATTGAAGAATGCCGGGGCAACTTACATGAGGGCAATGACCACAATGTTTCATGATATGATGCATCGAGAAATTGAAGTATATGTGGACGATGTCATCATAAAGTCCAGAAAACAACTTGATCATGTGAAAGATTTGAGGAAGTTTTTCCAAAGACTCCGGAGGTACAATCTAAAACTCAATCCGGTAAAGTGTGCTTTTGGAGTGCCTTCAGGGAAACTACTTGGGTTTATTGTGAGTCGGCGAGGTATTGAACTGGATCCGTCAAAGATCAAGGCTATTCAAAGTCTACCTCCGCCGAAAAACAAGAAGGAGGTCATGAGCTTATTAGGAAGGTTGAATTACATTAGTCGGTTCATTGCTCAATTGACATCAACATGCGAGCCGATCTTCAAGTTGTTGAAGAAAGATGCGGCAGTGAAATGGACCGACGAATGTCAGGAAGCCTTCGACAAGATCAAGGAATATTTGGCTAATCCTCCGGTGTTAGTTCCTCCAGAACCAGGGCGTCCTTTGATTTTGTATTTGACGGTGCTAGATAACTCTTTCGGTTGTGTGCTGGGTCAACATGATGAGACAGGCAAGAAAGAACAAGCCATTTACTACCTCAGCAAAAAGTTTACATCTTACGAGGTGAAGTATACCCAACTGGAGAGAACTTGTTGTGCATTGATTTGGGTGGCTCAGAAACTAAAGCATTATTTGTCAGCATACACCACGTACCTGATATCACGATTGGACCCTCTCAAGTATATATTTCAGAAGCCTATGCCTACGGGAAGGCTGGCCAAATGGCAGATTCTGCTCACAGAATTTGACATTGTCTATGTAACTCGTACGACAATAAAGGCACAAGCTATTGCGGACCACTTAGCCGAGAATCCGGTCGATGATGAATATGAACCATTGAAAACATATTTCCCGGATGAAGAGGCAATGCTTGTCGAGGAGATGGAGCAAGATAAGAGACCAGGATGGAAAATGTACTTTGACGGAGCCGTCAACAGCAAGGGCGTTGGTATCGGAGCGGTACTTATTTCAAGTACGGGTCAACACTATCCCGTCACAGCTCAGGCTTCGATTTTTCTGTACCAACAATATGGCCGAATATGAGGCATGCATCTTGGGATTAAGGATGGCAATTGACATGGGTATTCAAGAGATTTTGGTCATGGGTGACTCGGATCTCTTGGTACACCAAATTCAAGGGGAATGGGAGACACGAGATTTGAAATTGATACCATATCGGTATTGTTTGCACGAGTTGTCTCGAAGATTCCGGTCTATAGAGTTCAAGCACATCCCGAGAATGCACAATGAGATTGCAGGATGCTTTGGCCACATTATCCTCTATGTTGCATCATCCGGACAAGACATATATAGATCCGCTCCAGATCCAAGTCCGAGATCAGAATGCTTATCGCTTCGCTGTGGAAGAAGAGTCGGATGGAGAGCCGTGGTATCATGATATTAGAGAATACTTGAAAGCTGGCAAATACCCGGAGCAGGCCACCGGAGACCAGAAGAGAGCCATCAGGCGTCTAGCCAATGGATTTTTCTTCAGTGGAGGAGTGGTATACAAAAGAACACCAGATCTGGGTTTATTGAGGTGTGTAGATGCACAACAAGCAAATGAAATCATGATCGAAGTACATGCTAGAGTATGCGGACCCTACATGAGCGGCTATGTTTTAGCAAAGAAGATTTTGAGAGCAGGGTATTACTGGCTCACGATGGAGCGTGATTGTATCAGGTATGTAAAAAAATGCCATCAATGCCAGGTACATGGGGATCTGATCCACTCTCCGCCTTATGAGTTGCATACAATGTGAGCACCTTGGCCCTTTGTTGCTTGGGGCATGGATGTCATCGGCCCAATAGATCCAACCGCTTCTAATGGGCACAAGTTCATTTTGGTTGCAATTGATTATTTCACCAAGTGGGTCGAAGCTAAGACATTCAAGGCGGTGACGAAGAAAGCGGTGGTGGATTTTGTGCACGAGAATATCATATGCCGATTTGGAATCCCTAAGGTGATTATCACAGACAAGGGAGCCAATTTAAATAGTCATCTCATGGCGGAAGTTTGTGAAAGGTTTAAGATCACGCACCGCAATTCCACACCCTACAGGCCAAAGGCGAATGGAGCAGTAGAGGCGGCAAATAAGAACATCAAGAAGATTCTCCGAAAAATGGTGGAGGGATCCAGGCAATGGCATGAAAAGTTACCCTTCGCTCTCATGGGTTACCGCACGACGGTACGTACTTCTATCGGAACCACACCTTATACCCTGGTGTATGGAACAGAGGCTGTTATACCCGCAGAAATAGAAATACCATCATTGCGAATTATAGCCGAATATGAGATAGATGACGATGAATGGGTAAAGGCCCGATTAGAACAGTTGAATTTGATTGATGAGAAGAGATTGGCCGCGATCTGCCATGGACAGTTGTATCAGCGGAGAATGGCCAGAGCATATAATAAGAAGGTACGACCTCGAAAGTTTGAAGTTGGACAATTGGTATTGAGGCGTATCTTACCACATTGGGCAGAGCCAAAAGGTAAGTTTGCACCGAATTGGCGAGGACCGTTCGTGGTATCACGGGTGTTGTCCAATGGAGCGTTATACTTAACTGATGTTGAAGGAAAGTGCGTAGAGACTGCTATCAATTCGGATGCGGTCAAAAGATACTATGTATGATTCCTTTTCAATTGTATGTTTTGTATTTTGTTGTGATTTTGGAATTGAAATGACGAAGGCATTTTATTCTCTATCCAAACACTTTATCCATTGTTAACCCCTTTGAGCCTTAATGAATGAATTCTTTCATATCCCTCTCTCGAAATCGCTCTAGTGCAATAAAATCGAAATTGCCAGAATGAAAAATGAAAAAATGAAAAAAAAAAGAGAAAAAGACAAAAAATCGGGAAAAAGTCAAAAAGAAATCCATCTAACTTTTGAAGTTGGATGAACTACGTCTGACTTGATCCCGAAAGGGTACGTAGGCAGCCTCTCTGAGGTTCAGTCACAATAAAGAAAAAATCCAAAAATTTCCCACATATTGAAACTGGGGCAGAAGTTATGTTTAATAATTCCGAGAGTTGTAAATATTTTTAACCCTCGTTGAAATTTTGAGCCTTTATATCTTTCTTTCTTAACCAGTCCAAAAGCCACGTTACAGTCCAAAGAAAGACCTTCGATCAATTTTGAAATGATAACAAATACAACGAAGGAGCGAAGCATCGGACAATACCCGTGGAACAGAAAACAAAATACAAAAAGCAAAAATGGAAAAAATATAAAAAAATGAGAGAGTTTCATCAGTGAAAACCTTAGCCGGCACTGTGAGGCGATTGTGAGGTTGAGAGAAATAAAATGAGAGAGTCTCATCAGTGAAAACCTTAATCGGCACTGTGAGATGATCGTGAGGTTGAGAGAATAAATGAGAGAGTCTTATTGGTGAAAACCTTTCGAGGCACCGTAAGGCGATCGTCAGAAAAGAGAAAAGGCAACAAAAAAGAGTATCGGTTTGGGGTCAAAGGCAATTCAGAGTCAGAATAATGATTGGAACAAACTGGGTCAGAGTTTAAATACATGGCATGGTCAGCGGAATCAGCCAGCAAATACCCAGATAAGTTCTGTCATCTCTCCAAAATACCCTTACCTTTCTTTCATTTTTCTGCATTTCATTGTTTACCTTTTTGAGAGCTAACTACCAGCTCCTGATAACGGAAGTTGAAATAACACTGGATCGGAAAGGATGGAAGATTGGGGAAAGAAATAAAGAAGCTTGACAAACATGGCCAAAGGAAAAGAAAACAGAACAAAAATGGAGAAATGAGAAAAATACAAAAAGAGTCTGCAAGGGACAAGAAGTCGGAAAGTCATGCAACATGAAAAAGCAAAAACAAAGGAAGCAATAAGAAGTGGGGACGGCAGATGCCAGTTGCCAGCAGTTTATATCTAATAAATTTTGTTTCATGCAGGAGCAAATTGTCACTAATCACTTTAAAGTGAATGTGACCAATGTGGAGAATTTAAAATACCAAAAAGAGAAAGTCTGCCGAATAAGTGGAGAAATTCACAGGCAAGAGATAAGTTGGTAAAAGAAAATACCAAAAAGAGGAGGTAACATATTCTAAAATCCACTCCCCAGTCCTCAGGCTGAGGGAATATTTTCCGCATTCGCATTGCACGTTTAAATTCTGTTAGGCGCCCACCTTCTAATACGGGAATATTTTCTGCATTCGCATTGCACGTTTAAATTTCTGTTAGGCGCCCACCTTCAAATACGGGAATATTTTCTGCATTCGCATTGCACGTTTAATTTCTGTTAGGCGCCCACCTTCAATACGGGAATATTTTCTGCATTCGCATTGCACGTTTAAATTTCGTTAGGCGCCCACCTTCAAATACGGGAATATTTTACGCATCGCATTGCACGTTTAAATTTACGTTAGGCGCCCGCCTTCTAACACGGGAATATTTTACGCATCGCATTGCACGTTTAATTTACGTTAGGCGCCCACCTTCGAATACGGGAATATTTTACGCATTCGCATTGCACGTTTAAATTTCGTTAGGCGCCCACCTTCAAATACGGGAATATTTTCTGCATCGCATTGCACGTTTAATTTCCGTTAGGCGCCCACCTTCTAATACGGGAATATTTTCTGCATTCGCATTGCACGTTTAAATTCTGTTAGGCGCCCACCTTCAAATACGGGAATATTTTCTGCATTCGCATTGCACGTTTAAATTTCTGTTAGGCGCCCACCTTCAAATACGGGAATATTTTCTGCATCGCATTGCACGTTTAAATTCTGTTAGGCGCCCACCTTCAAATACGGGAATATTTTCTGCATTCGCATTGCACGTTTAAATTCTGTTAGGCGCCCACCTTCAAATACGGGAATATTTTCTGCATCGCATTGCACGTTTAATTTCTGTTAGGCGCCCACCTTCAAATACGGGAATACTTTTCTGCATCGCATTGCACGTTTAATTTCTGTTAGGCGCCCACCTTCTAATACGGGAATATTTTTGCATATCATGGTTTATACGGTTAAAAAGCCCACACTGGGGCAGAAAAAGAAAAAAGGGTAGTTTGTTGTTTTGTTTTAAGCAGGTTCATCTCGAGATCAAGAAAATCAAAAAAAAAAAGAGTCAACAAGAAAAGAAAATCAACAAAAAGAGAGTCAGCATCAAGGAAAATCAACAAAAAAGGAAGATTCTGCATCACCGGAAAGGGAAGAAGAGCAAAAGCTAGATTAGGAACAATTGTAATTGTAGAATTTTAGCTTAGAATAGCTTCTTCATTTTACATTTCCCCCCCCGGTGTAATAAGGAGTAAGTCGGCAAGTCTCGACAGTGTCAATGCAACAGTGAGTCTGGTAGTTTTTAAAACTGCCAGACCTTCCCGAACTACACTGACCTGATTCCTGTTTAGCCCAGGATATGTAGGCAACCTCTAAAGCAGGGTGCGGTCAAAAGGTTTTCAAAAATGCTTTCACGGAATATGCCGATGTGCAAAAATCTCTCATTACCGCTCACTTGTCTTTGCACTGAAACTCTTCGTGTTCCCGAGCAAAGAGGGGCAGCTGTGAGCACATAATTTTTGCACCGGGCAAATAATTCCAAAATTAAAATAAATATGTTTTTGAATGTAATTACTTGATTTGTTTGGAATTAGCTCTACTTTTGAGTTTGAATAAGTAGAAATTAGAAGAAAATCGAAAAAAAAATAGGCTAAGTAATTAGTTTGTTAGTTTAATTTTTAGAAAATTAAAAATAGCTTAAGTAGTAGAAATTAAGGAAAAATAGCAGAAAAATTACCAAAAAAATACTAGAAAATTAGAGTAAGTAGGAAAATTAGGATTTATATTTTTCATAAAAGAAAAAGAAAAAAAAATATAAAAAGAAAATACATAAAAATTGATTAACATCAGAAAAATACAAAAATACATAGGTTTAATAAAACTGGGCCAGTTGAAATTCGTGTGTTTGGCCCAGTGAATTAGCCCAGTAATTTGGCCCGCCGGGTCTTTTAGTTGTGTTGATCATGACCGTCCATCTTGATAGATCCAACGGCCTTAAATAATTGGTCGAGTTATTTAATTAATTAAAATGGGAGACTTGATCTGAGCCGTCTGTGTGATTTGATCTAACGGCTAGAGACTTTAGTCTCATAAACAATCAAACGACGGCGTTTAAGTAACGCCTCTCTAAGACCGTTGATCTCAATCAAATGAACGGTCGAGATTACCTGGGACGGACGGCCTATAAAAGGGCCTTGTCTGAACGGCCGTCTCATTTTTGCCATTTCTCTAACCCTAGAGACGGCCGCCTCTCCTCTCCCTTTCTTCATCTCCTTCTTCAACCTCAGAAAACCCTAGGCGGCCATGGCGGCCACCACCCTCCACGGTGGTCGCCGGCCTTTCAACATCCCTTCCTTCTTCATCTCCTTCTTCTCTTCTTCTTCACTCCAGAGAAAAACCAGAAAAACACCTCGTCTTCCTAAATCCCGGTCACCGGAGTTACACCGGTGACCACCAAAGTATGAAAATCCACCTCAAACTAATGCCATTCGAACCGTCTCTTCATGATCTATCCAACCATGTTAACCACTACCCTCGAATAAGTCTGGAACGTTTCGAATATCCCAAAAAGGGTCGTCGGAACCCTAACTCCGGCGACCCCAAGTTCAACCCCCAATCAAAAATCGTTCTTTACCTTCACCCAAACACCCCTCTTCAAGCAGAAATCCAAAAGGCCTCGTCTTTAGGCCTGAATGAAAATCAGAGAAAATTGGAAGAAAAGAGTTCTGGAAAAGAATAAGAAAAATAAAACAAGAAGAATAAAAGGAGCCTAAGAGTATGAGAGAAATAGAGAAAGGAAAAAGAATAGGAAGCTCGGGGGACAGGCCCCGCGAGCTAAGTCCCTGATCCCTTTATTTGTTATTTTGTTTGATTTGCATGCTTATGAGTGTTTATTTTGTTTCTGTTCATCATGTTATTCTTCTTTGCATGCTTCTCGGATAGACATAGATTATCACCTTAGCTTCTTCTTTGTTTCATGCCTTTCTTTGCTTAATTTCGTATGTTTTAACCTGTTTAGTATTAGGGTTCTATAATTATCTTACTCACCTCCTTTGTTCTTACCCTGTTCTGACTGTTTTAGGTTTAGTTTAATACTAATGTTGATTTTCAACTCATTCATCTTCATATATATGTTCTCCTGTCATGTTCTGTTTCTTCCGTGTTTAATCATGTTTTGTTTAGTCTAATACATGTTTTAGGGTTATGATGTGTTTGATTTGTCTCTCGAGTTCAAAATTAGATCTTGATATTCATGTTCTCTCTACTTTTCTGTTAGGGTTTTTATCTTGTTAATTTTCAATAGCTCTTCTGTCATCTTGCATGTTTTGATCTTGATAATATGTTTAATTGCTTGTCTTTCATTGTCACTCGGTTTTGTATTAGATTACCTTTTGTTGGCTTGCAATATCTCAACTGTTTCTCTTTCTGTGTCTTCATATGTTTAGTCTTAGTAGAAGCTTGGCTATCTTTACTCATCTCTTATGTCAAGAACATCCTAAGTATGATTTGGGGTTTTCAGTGGCTCATTTAGCATAAAGGAGTTTTAACTAAGCTTGTTTAATGATTAATTGACACTGTGCTGTGATATGTGAGCTTGTAAGTCTATTGATTGGGATTCAACAATACTCAAACCTTTTCTCTGAATTTTGATTAATTGATAAACAACTCTGATTTCATTGGCTATGTGTGCAAATATTTGTGAAACTGGCTATGTTTGTAATAGCTTTGTGTTAATATGAGCACTGTTAATATCTATCATGCCTAGGGGAATTGGTTATAGTTGTTAGTGTTAGGTTCCTTGGAAGTGGTTAGTTTTTAAATAGGATAAAACACTGAAAATGATCATAATTAGGCTGTAAGTTTAATAATTGGCCTAAGAATGGTCAACCTTGCAAAGGGTTGACCAATTCTGTGAGCCCTAACACACAGTCCACCTTAAAACAGTGGCTGGTTGTGCAAAAGGGTTATGTTTGCAAATGCAGACTGGCCCAAGCTCTATATTGAGCCCTGAATAGCAAAGTGGCCAAACCTGTAAAGGTTTTGGGCCCAGCTGTTCAGTATATGGCTTTAATAGCCCAAGCTAAGTCTCAACTTGAGACTGGCTAAATTTTAAATAGGTTCACATAACAATAAAACAGGCTATGCCTGCAATTAGCTTTAATTAGGAATAAATGGGTCTTAATTGGTTGGAATTAACTTAAAATGGCTAAATTTGAAATAGTTCTTAAAAATAAAAATGGCCAGCCCTTAAATACTAATGCCAGGGCTGGCTATTAGTTAAATAGGTTCAAAAGAAGCTGAAATCTGACCTAGGTAGGCTAGTAAATCAGCAGTGCCCTTAAGGGCACAATTGGGAATTAAAAAGGTGAAATAGTAAATAGTTAGAACTTAGGAGGGTAATTGAGACATTCATGCTCCTGATTTCTGCAATTTTGCAGAGATTTAGGGGTATAATGGTCTCCTAAAAATGGGAAATCTGTAAAAATCTCAAACCCCTAAGGTCATACTAGTAAAAAACCATAAAAGAGAATCTTTGGAACCTTCCAGCACATGCTGGAAGGGTTTTGATAACTGAAATGGGGACTTAAGTGTAGAATGGATAATTTTAGGAGGGGGGAAGTGGGATTAATCCCATACTTCCTCCCCAAGTTTCAGCCTTAGGTTAACTATAAATACACTTTCACAAGAGCTGAAAAGGGGGTTCCAACTTTGAGCAATCTGAAATTTATACTTAGGCTATTATTGAGAAGAAATACTAGGAAAAACATAGCAATTTAGCAGTAATCATTTCTGGAAATTTCGGGTGTGAGAGCTTGTGGTTTTAATCTGGGTTTTCCTGGGTTTTTGCTCGATCATCTATTGGGTTATTCTCGTATTGCTGTTGCTGTGCTTTTGGTGTTGTTGTGTTGCTATGCCTCTTTCATCACTGTTGCATTGCTGCTGATCTTTGCTGTACTTGCTCATTACTTGCCTCCCCTAGAACTCATTGGATTTTCTTTGTGATTCAGGTACATGTCTCTTTCAATTGAAGCTGTATTGATGACATTGATGAAATAAAAATGAAGATCCTATGCTGTTATGTAGTTGTAGTTTTATATTGATAGTTTTAGTTATAGATTATTCATTGTAGTCTTTTGTAGTAGCTAAAGAACAAACCAAACAGAAACAGTGTAATAGTATAGTAGTGATAGTATAGTAGTGGTAGTATAGTAGTAGTATAATATAGATAGTTCACCATTTAGTTAATTAGGTAAAAATCCTTAAAATGAGGCTAAGCAACTATTACATAGGTTTATGATGACAGAAGCTCATATAGGAAATCATCAATAACTCTGGCTTCACAAAGAATTTCGTAAATCACTGTCACTTAGCTAATGCTTCAACACGAAATAAGAGTGTTAAATCGAGCAGTATGTTCAAAACGTAATTGGTTCAGTAATTGGTATGATAAGCAGAACTGAAATGAAAATGGTAGTTTCAATTATACGAGTCTTCAAGTCACTAGATAATAGGATTTAAGCTCTGTTGATAAGCGTTTTAGGTTATGATCATAGTCTCTCATTGTTAAAAAGAAATAATTAGGTAGCAAAAATGGTTCAAGTGAGATAACTTTCGAGTGTTGTAGTAATAAGCCATTCACCTTAATAGCCAACCTATCTTTAGTTCGTACAAGTGATTAACCAACTTCTTGATCTCATTTAGAAATTAATTAGTTCATTGGTATAAACTTATTGTTAGAAATCAAGACTGTTAATTTTCATGCTTATTTAGAGCTGTTAGTGATATTGTGTACCATGATCTTTCTTCTGATAATTAATATGAATACAATTCGTTTTCTTATCAATTTCAAATGTGTACTCCTCTGTTCTCCTTTGATTAATTACTTTGTTTAGTTTGGGCCCAATACAACGGAAGCCTGAACAGCAGCACGAAATCTATGGGCAAAAGCCTTAATACAGCTCGGACCTTTAGGGTCTGGACGGGTCTGGAGTCTGCATAAGTAGATGAAAAGATCCAGGCCCAATAACAATAAACTACACGGGCCTGGAACTCTTATTGTTACAAAATCGAATAAGGCAAAAACAAGGTGTAGCAAATGTAGTCGAACAACATAGGACCGGACTTTAAAATTAATTTGGGACGAGCCTCGCCCGTCAAACACCGGGGCCCCCTTATTTAGTAATGATATAACACAAATAGACCCGGGAAAGCTAATAGCCAATTCCATAGCTTCTCCCAAAAGATTTAAAAGCCGATAGACGTTACTTTAGGGCACGATTTTAATATACCTTCCTATGAACGAGTGTGCACTTGGTGCGACTCAAATCCGAATCTCGGCAAAGCCGAAATACACCAAAAGTCATAGGCGTACTGGTTGCGGTATGACTCGAGGCGTGTTTCCGCGATGTCGCAAAATTTCTAAAAAATAATATTTAAGGTAAAAGCACATTATGTTATTAAAATCCTTTAATTAAGTCAAACAAAAGTCAAAAAATGACAGTGGAGCGACCGTGCTAAAACCACGGAATCCGGGAGTGCCTAACACCTTCTCCCGGGTTAACAGAGTTCCTTATCCGGACCTCTGCTTCGCAGATATTTTAAAGAGTCAAAATTCCTCGGATTCGGGATCAACCGGTGACTTGGGACACCATTGTCATTCCCAAGTGGCGACTCTGATTAATCTCTAATAAAATCCCGAACCGATTGTCCTTAAATTGGAAAAACTCCTTCCCTTACGTTATTTTATCCGTTTCGGGTAATGAGCGTCGGGGTATACCCTACAAGTGTATTTATACACCTTACGTATGTTGTTGGGGTAGTAAAAAGGGAGGTGTGACAATAGCAATATCAAGTTGTGGCATAGACGTCTTGGCCACATGAGTGAAAAGTCAATGGCGCGTTTGGTGAAGAAGAACGCCTTACCAGGTCTAAACCAGATCCAGTTGAAGAAGTGTGCTGACTGTTTAGCTGGGAAACAAAACAGAGTTTCGTTCAAAAGATTCCCTCTTTCCAGAAAGCAAGACGTGTTGGATCTGGTACACTCGGATGTATGTGGGCCTTTCAAGAAGTCCCTCGGTGGTGCCCGATATTTCGTGACCTTTATTGATGATCATTCACGAAAGACATGGGTATACACGCTGAAGACCAAGGATCAAGTGTTTCAAGTTTTCAAACAATTTCTGACCTTGGTGGAAAGAGAGACTGGTAAGAAGTTGAAGTGCATCCGGACAGACAATGGCGGTGAATACCAGGGTCAATTTGATGCTTATTGTAAAGAGCATGGTATTCGACATCGGTTCACACCTCCTAAAACTCCACAGTTGAATGGCTTGGCTGAGAGGATGAACAGAACCTTGATCGAGAGAACCAGATGTTTACTCTCTCATTCAAAGTTACCAAAGGCTTTTTGGGGTGAAGCACTAGTTACAACGGCCTATGTGCTAAACCATTCACCCTGTATCCCTCTTCAGTACGAGGCTCCAGAAAAGATTTGGTCAGGAAGAGATATCTCTTATGATCAATTGCGGGTATTTGGCTGCAAAGCCTATGTCCATGTTCCGAAGGATGAAAGGAGCAAACTTGATGTCAAGACAAGGGAGTGTGTATTCATCGGCTATGGTCAAGACATGCTTGGCTATAAGTTCTATGATCCGGTGCAGAAGAAGCTCGTTAGGAGTCGAGATGTTGTGTTCGTTGAGGACCAAACAATTGAAGACATTGACAAAGTAGAGAAGTCCACTGATGATTCTGCTGAGTTTGAGTTGCCTCCAACAATGGTGCCGAGACAAGTTGGAGACGATGTTCAGGGATAATCAACCTGAAGCCCCTGATCTTCCAAATGAAGATGAACCAGCAGATGTTGAAGGTAACGAGGATAATGGTGATGATGATGCAGACGAGGAAGATCAACCTCAACCACCAATCCTCAATAACCCTCCTTATCATACAAGATCTGGAAGAGTTGTGCAACAGTCTACCAGATATTCTCCACATGAGTATGTGTTACTCACTGACGGGGGAGAACCCGACAGTTTTGAAGAAGCTGTTGATGATGAACATAAGGAGAAGTGGATAGAAGCCATGCAAGACGAGATGAAATCCTTGCATGAGAACAAGACGTTTGAGTTGGTGAAGTTGCCGAAAGGCAAGAGAGCTTTGAAGAATAAATGGGTGTTCAAGATCAAGCATGATGAAAATAGTTCCTGTCCGAGATTCAAAGCAAGATTGGTCGTCAAAGGTTTCAATCAAAGGAAAGGTATTGACTTTGATGAAATATTCTCACCAGTTGTGAAAATGACCTCAATACGCACGGTGCTGGGATTAGCAGCAAGCCTCAACCTGGAGGTTGAGCAGATGGATGTAAAAACCGCATTCCTACACGGTGATTTGGAAGAGGAGATATACATGGAGCAACCAGACGGTTTCCAGCAAAAGGGGAAAGAGGACTGCGTTTGTAGATTGAGGAAAAGCCTCTATGGCTTAAAACAGGCACCAAGGCAGTGGTACAAGAAGTTCGAGTCGGTGATGGGGCAACACGGCTACGAGAAGACAACTTCAGACCATTGTGTGTTCGTTCAGAAGTTTTCTGACGATGATTTTATCATCCTATTGCTCTATGTGGATGATATGTTGATTGTTGGCCGGAATGTTTCCAGAATTAATAGCTTGAAAGAGCAGCTAAGCAAGTTCTTCGCCATGAAAGACTTGGGGCCAGCAAAACGGATCCTTGGGATGAGGATTATGCGAGACCGAGAAGCCAAGAAGTTATGGTTGTCTCGGGAGAAGTACATCGAGAAGGTACTTCAACGGTTCAACATGGAGAAAACTAAAGCAGTTAGCTGTCCTCTTGCTAACCACTTTAGATTGAGCACCAAGCAAAGCCCGTCAACAGATGATGAGAGAAAAAAGATGGAGCGAATTCCATATGCTTCAGCAGTAGGAAGTTTGATGTATGCCATGGTTTGTACACGGCCAGATATTGCTCACGCTGTAGGAGTGGTAAGTAGATTACTTTCTAATCCAGGAAAGGAACATTGGGATGCTGTTAAGTGGATTCTCGGGTATCTTCGAGGAACCTCCAAACTATGCTTGTGTTTTGGAGAAGACAACCCTGTGTTGGTTGGCTATACTGATGCAGATATGGCCGGAGATGTTGATTCTAGAAAATCAACTTCAGGATACTTGATTAACTTTTCAGGGGGAGCTGTTTCATGGCAATCAAAGTTGCAAAAATGTGTTGCACTATCAACTACTGAAGCTGAATTCATTGCGGCAACGGAAGCTTGCAAAGAACTGCTGTGGATGAAGAAGTTCTTAACTGAACTTGGATTTTCGCAAGACGGTTATCAGCTATTTTGTGATAGTCAAAGTGCTATCCACCTTGCGAAGAATGCCTCATTCCATTCCAGATCCAAACATATTGATGTTAGATATAATTGGATCAGGGATGTGTTAGAGAAGAAGATGTTGCGGCTTGAAAAGATCCATACAGATGAAAACGGATCAGACATGTTGACCAAAACTGTACCAAAGGGTAAATTTGAGTTCTGCAGAAAAGCTGCAGGGATAGGGGATTCTCCAAGTAGTCGGAAGGGGGAGAATTGTTAGGAAGTTTCCTCCCACTTTTCCCATGATGTAAGCAATGATGCAATGGATGGTAGGTGAGGTAGGTGAGGTAGGTGAGATGGGAATATTGCAAATTGATCCTTCTTGATAGGTGAGATTTGCACTTTTGGTCCCTATCTCAAAACTATAAATACCCCCCTCATCTCATTGTTTTAAACACACCAAAAACATTCAATAACTTAAGTATAAGAGTTAGAGAGAAAGAGAGAGTTTGTTTTTCTTTAGGAAGTTTTCCTAAAGGGGAGTGACAAAATAGTGAGTAAAATACTAGTCGGGTATTTTCGGGAAACACTTTTGTGTGCGCCACTATTTTGGGTAGAGCTCGGGAAATTGTTGTACCTCCAAACTATTGGAGAAGTCTCTCTTTGTAAGCCTACTAAAAGTTTTAGTGGAAGTTGGTGCCGGGTTTGTGGACGTAGCCTAAACGTTTTAGGTGAACCACGTTAAATTATTTGTGTCATTTATTTTTCGTTGATCATTTATTTTTCCCGCTGTGAAGAAGTGTTTAGTGCCACCGGGTCCTAACAGTATATATTTTTAAAAACAATTGTTGCCACTTATTAAAGATCCAGTTCTCCCGTTAAAGAAGATAACAAGTGTCCTATTGGCTATCTTAGAAAAGATCCCGAATATTATTATCCACAAATATGGTGTTCATGGTAACCCGGAAAATCAAACCAAATCGAAAACCAAACAAAACCGACCAAATTGGTTTGATTTGGTTTTGATTTTGAATTCCGATCAAATTTGGTTTTGTTTTGGTTTTAATGAGAAAAAAACTGAATCAAACCGACCATAGAAGTAGCTATTTCAATTTATTCTTATACCTATATATATGTATATTGTTAAACAAAGTTTCAAAAAAATTATGGTAAATGTTAATAGTTTGTACTTTTAATATTGTTCTTTACTTTTACATTCTACTTTGATTGGTAGTTTTCTTTTGTTTAGTGTAAGAATTCATTTCGTGTTAAAAATAACATAATTTTAATTTGGTCCTTAAATTATTCATCACTAGTTGATTCAATTATCATCACTATATCTTGGTAAATAATAAATTTCTCAGAGGGTAATTGATTTGATAGTGTTACATTGAAAATGTGGTTGACGGAATATATGTTTGGTATTGTATGTCTTATATTTTAGAAAAAATCGATAAATAACTGAATAAACCGAAAAACCGACATCAACGAATCGAGAAAAAACGACTTAATTGGTTTGGTTTGATTTGATTCTAATATTTAAAAAATTAACTTACTTAATTTAATTTTTTTTAAGGAAAAAATCGATCCAAACCAAACATAAACCCACGAACTCCATAATTTTGCTAAAAGCTTCACAATAGGACTTTTTTCAAAGTTACTAAATTACAAAATATAGGAGTACCATTCAAGCGAAGTAACTCTTTTTCTCTTCGTTCAATTTGATTCGCTCTCTCTTTTGAGCCCCTCAAAATTGTTTAACTGGATCGAGAGATATTTTTAAAATTGTTATTGGTACATTCGCAAGATATTTAATGACGATAACATTTCACTTTGAGCCCCTCAGAATTGTTTAACTGGATTGAGATATATTTTTAAAATTATTATTGGTACTTTCGCAAGATATTTAATAACGACAACATTTCACTTTGAGCCCCTCAAGAATATTTAATTTAATTAATATCAAAAGATAGCTTGTAACGATGGCAAAATAGGTGCCAGTTATTGAGATCTAACATTAAAGATGAAACTAAAACTATGATTCTAAAAATTTAATCTAACATAATTATAAATAGACGATAAACAATAGTAATAATTAACTTAGCGTATAGCTCAGAACAGTTGCGAAGCTTTAATTACAGTTGATCATTTTCATTAAATTCCAATCTTTTCTTTACATCTTCTAATTCCATAATGGACTCTCTTTCTTCCAATAGCTGCCCTGTCTTTAGTCTTCTTCATCAGCAACACAGGCTGTAAGAGAGGCAATTATCAGATGTAACTAAGACTGGTAAATAGTTGTTTTTTAAGATTAGAGACAAATGAAAACAAAGAATTGCTACTACAAGAGGCAGAAAATCGGTAACTGATTTACAATTCAGGATACAACTTAGCTCATATAAATATAGCAGTAATAGTTATAAGCGTTTACAGAATAAAGTAAACATTCGGAAAATTTCATAATAGCCTACCAGCCATCGTTCTCTAGAAGTACCTCTGATAAAATCGTATATCTTGATTAGAGGTGGAAAAATGGTTAAAAGAACACAATTATCCACCCATATTATCCATAAAAAAAATGGGTTGAATAATGAACCATTTAAAAATGGGTCGAATATTGATAAAAAACCACATTATCCACTTAGAAAATGGTTAACCAAATGGATAACTAATGTGTTTAACTTTTATATTAGTAGAGCCTCAAATTGGAGTTTCTCAAGTTTGGAAGATTAGGAATTCTCTCATAAGTGATCATACGTAAGAAGTCATGGATAATATGGATATTCATATTATCCGCCGGATAAACCCGTGTTTATCCGTCTAAAATATGGGTCAGATCAGATAATTTATCTGTTTTTTTTAAATTAACCATTTTGACCCGCTTATATCCGACCCGACCCGCTCATTTACCGCTCCTAATCTTGATTATTGAACAAGATATTTATGTTTCTAGCACCAGATGCTAGTATGATAAAAAAGCTAAAAGCAGGAATTCCATCCAATTAAGAGGAAATTATCTCAACCAGCCAACAGCTAGAGAGGAACAATCTCTAGTAGAAACTCTGAAAAGCTAAATGGTGCAAAGGTTAAATCCAAAGGCTTAGGATTCATTTTCAGCTGTTTCAGGAAATGATCTCCTAATTGAGTTGGAAAATTTATCTGACATAGCCCATATCACAAAATTGAGGTGCCTTTGCATTAATAATTTTTAACTAATAGTAACACATATACACATTCTGGTAGAAGATAACAGACAAACCAGAAAGAACACTGTGCGCGCACACACTCTCACACACACCCCAATGCCACTATTAAGATTGCAAAAGGGGCTAATTCCTTAAAGTCAAGCACCAAATAGACAGCATGACACATAATAGAAGAACGTTCAAAATTGCCGCCTTATGTTTGTACACTTTAAGAACGTTCAAAATTGCTTTGCTGCTAAAACTTAAAATACAAGTAATTACTTTTAGGAAGTGTGATTGTAAGGTAAAAGAGAAAATTTCTCAACAAAAGCCCAGAGAAGACACTGAATGTCGCAGTAGCTTCCTACAATAATCCCCCCCCCCCCAACCCCACCCTCACTATCATCAGCAACTGCCTCTAATGTTGGATAACCACTAATCCTGCCATCTCCTCGACTCTCCACCTCTTCTAAACATCTCATTACCACATTTCTCTCTTCTCATATTCTTCCTGGACCTAATTTGACCCATTTGCACAGTTCGCCTGTGGTCCACACCACTCGCTTATCACATGAACCTCCCAAAAGCCTACTACAAAAACTAGTGATGTTCTCATCAGATCTGACACACTCTAGTCATCATTGGACATCAGCTAGAGCTACCCCCATAAACTTTCCAGCACCGCCTTAAAAATCCCAGATGTAAAGGCCTACTACCCATGAAAACACAAATTACCGATAGAACTAGACCCGTAACCTCATATCTGCATATCTTCCTCCTTCAAACACCTCTCTTTATTAAAAAGTGAACTTGCTATTCTATGCACATATCTGCCCTCTCCTTTCACAGATTCCTTACATCATCAATTATCAGTGTCGCCAAAACAAGTGCAAATCTACCAATTAGTTCCTGCCTCACACTATTTCACTTACGATCTCAAGTCAACCAGCAAGTGCCCCATTATAGAGCACAACCAAGAATCATGTCCACACCATATCAAAGTATCTGAAAATATGAAGTTGGAATACAAACCATATCACCTTAACAGCATGATCATTGCCGGAGCTCCACTGTGTGTGTCCTATAAATTTTAGCAAAAACTACTATGATTTGTGCCTTCTTAAGAAATGTCCATCCATGTAATATTTATTTATTCTAATTTGACAAATTGCAGTATCCAATTCTACTATGTTTCAAAAATAGTCCTTACTATTGTAGCTCTATGGTTTCAGGTCAATGAGAAATGAACTTATAAAGTATAAGACCTGTGACCTTAGTTAGACAGTGCATGGTGGTAATTCATCTACTTCAACATGCTGTTGAAAGGTCAGACAACAGGATTCAACAGCAGCTTTTCATATCAGGAATTATCAGTTCTCATGCAAAAGCTGCAGCTTTTGCAACTCTAAAGTCACTATGCATAGTTACATGATCATAACTTACAGAAAAAACACAATACTATAAAAATATGAACAATTAATACTGATTTTCTGATTACATGGGTATTAATTATACAATGCGGAGCCGGGATTCAAAGTTTATGGGTTCAGCCGAACACATAGCTCATCTTGGTTACCGGGTTTGCAATTAAGAGGTTATACATATTTAATGGATTTCCTAATACAAATGTATGATATAAGCAAAAGCTAATGGATTTATCTGAAGCCGTAGCTAATACTCTAGCTCCACCCTAGTTATAAGTGGCACTCATGCCATATAGAGCAAATCTCAAGTTAAAGCAATGTCTAGAAGCATGAGTGCACCCTATTCTTTGGCAACCAACTACATGTAAATGCAACGAATATACATGATTTGTTTTTCTTTTGTGCATGTATTACCAAGCATATGAATAACACTTGTAAAGGTGGAGCAGCAGCCAATTATACATGGCGGATTTCTAGTCCAGACTGTGCTCTTCCCTTGGATAAAGGAGGTACTTTACCACATCACAGCTGAAAGCTTATATTTTTTAAGCAAGTGAGGCCCTTGTAAAGTGTGCAAAACCAGTAAATGTATGCTTAACACTGAAAGAGGAGAAGATTTATAGCTTTCAACTACAGTAAGCTCAGAAAATGAAGGATGGCCATAACCTTTGATAACCAATACTAGTATCTTTTGACAAAGTTGAGTAGGATTTACTTTTCCAGGTATTTTAGGAGCTCTATTGCACAAAATTGACTTGGCTATACTTCCCTGGTTTTCAAGTACATGCTCCTCAACTGGAAATTTTGAAGTAGCATTTTAATCACTTAACTCGCTAGCAGCATCCACATGCTCCCAGACTAGGCAAGATTTTCAGCTGCTTTAGAGGAACCAGCACATCTGACTAAGAGCAAGTAATCTTCCAAGAACATGCTTATCGGAAGCCCATACTATAATGTTGCAATGAGGCTGGAAATGGGGAAATTATTTGGGAAATAAGGTGGAGAGGAATGGTGTGGGAATGACCTCTTGCCATTTCATTGCACAAGCTCTCTTAATAAGTGCCTTGTCAAAAAAATAAAAATAAAAGGTTTACCCCTTAAATCTAACTTTTGCTTTTTATCTGTTTAATAGTTTACCAGTAACTCCTCAAATCACATTTTTTACTTTCTCATCTAGGGGGCTACTGGACTATGAACTCAACAATGAGTAATCAAAATGTAAAAAAGGCATCTCTATTTAGCTCTGAACTGAATCCCTAATGGAGAAATCGTCAAGCAAACTCAACTTGGGAAGTGAATACAGTGAAATAGAAAAAGTCAATGGAAGACAGTATCAAAAAAAAAAAGTAAAGAACCCACCAAAGATTCAATTTCTAACTAAAAGAGAGTAAAAAACCCCATATAAATCACCAAAAATATAATCTACTGTATGAAATTGACAGAGAACCCAGAAGCAAGAAGTACCTCCACAGCAGAAACAGCAGTAGCAACAAGAAAGGATCATGAGTAAGTCCCTACAAATGACAACCAATTTCCCTCCTCCTCCGCCGCTGGTATTAGAACTGCTTGGTTCATCATCCAGAAGCTTCTGATCATTATTTCCACAGTTCTGGGACTTGTTACGTTTCTTCTGACTATCCATTCTGTGAAGGTTCCATTCTAGATTCTTCAAGTAACCCAATTTGAATGAGTCCCTTAATCTCATTGATGGCCATAGATGCATCTCTCTCACTTTGGTGTGAACACTTTCTAAGAATCAAAGAAAGATTCTCTTCAATGGAATACTATTTTCAGTATAAATAATAAAAGGTTGGTGTGTAGATTGTGTGCACAAATATTAAATCACTAAGTGTGACATGTGATTTTGTATGTATTGTATATAATACTCATCTCTTATTGCCTTCCCGGAGCCCACCATTTCAACAACCAATTGCAGCTACTCTTCATACTTACTTACCTAATTTATCTTTTGAAAAACTTTTAAATTTGAAACTAAAAAGTAAAAGGTGAAAAGAAAAGAAAATGTTATTAATTATAGGCGTAAGGATCACAAGAAATTATAGACCTCAAATTCAAAACTTAATTTAAAGGTGGAGGGATCATATATATTAAGATTACACATAAAACTCACATAAATTTTATTTGGCCATTAATGCTCATAAAATATGATTCTTGCTAGAAATGTATATTTTAGATATTTATGCACTTTTAGCATGTGTCCAAAAAATCCTTTAAACTTGTGTTCATATGGGGTCAAGCAAATTAAAAAAAAAAAATTTGTTTCTTTTCTTTTGGGCACATGAATACTTCTTTACTTTATTTCTTTTTTTTTTGGTTACCCATCTGATATTACTCGCATTGGAGCCCGATTATATTCAGATTCGCATTGCGTAGAGCCCTTTTTGAGGAGAAGGACTCCCTACCAAGTATTTTTTCATACCCATGGCTCGAACCCGAGACCTCTGGTTAAATTCTTTACTTATTTCGCTTTAATGATAATACCTATTGCAATTCTAAGCTAATTGAGGTTTGACTATGCTTATTTCATTTCAATATCGGTAAAATACTCTTCCTTCAGGTACCTTTAATTGATTTTGGATATTAAATAGTTTGAGAGCGATAGTAATGCAAAAAATTGTCAGTTTGTATTGAATTCATTTCAGACAAATATTAATTTCTTATGTTCGTGAAAGAAATGCAGTTGTTGAGTTGTGATACACGAGAGTTGTGTAAACATAATGTTCAAACTAATGGAGTATTAAAATATATCTGAGCTCTTTGATCAATACTTTATCATCGAAAAGGCAATAGTATTTCCAAAATGGTACTAACAGTGTATTATACAACGAAAACAACGTCATGAAATGATCATATGAGAGTAAAAATCATTAATTGAAGATCGAAATGTTCAGATGTAACAGATTTTTCACAGATTGAAAAAGGAAGGCATAATAAGGTAAACATAAAAATCGAAGGAATTTGTACCTCTGTAGTCTGAACTTTGCAATGGATGAGAAAGATACAATGAGCAAAATAATGAATTTGTAATCAACGTAATTTACAACTCGATCTGCGTCAATAGAGTTTTAATCTCATTTATGATCCTTATGTTTATCTTTTTCTCCCCACTGTAAAGTGATTTTTGCTCTTCAGCTCTCTTTTTCTTTCATTTCCGAACGTTATTTATTTAGATTTGTGACACTTGTCCTCGGTAACTATTGAAGTCTCAGGAAAAAAAACTTTATAAGTTATGTAATGTTATGAAATAGAATTCTATTTAGAGTGAATATCTATCTTGTAGAGAATTTACTTTGTGGCTAAGTTATTTTTACCCTACAAGTAGAGGGGTCTTACCCCATTGTAAATCACCTCAAAATTCATTAAGAATTCTCTCTCCCTCTCTTTTCTTTGCAATATTGCTCTTGTTCTTTTATTGTTTCATTAAATGTTATCAACACGAGACTCTACCGTCTCAAGAAGCTCTTTGAGAACTGATATTATGAAAAGAAAGTTCGTGCCTTGAAATTTCGGGCAAAAACTATATGACATGGGTGTTGGATGCTGAAATCTATTTAGATGCAATGGATCTTGGAGATACCATTAAAGACATAAATAAAGCATCCACCCAAGATTGTGCTAAGGCCTTGATTTTCTTGCGTCATCACCTTGATGAAGGGTTAAAAATAAAATATCTCACAATCAAAGATCCATTTATTTTGTGGAATGGATTAAAAGAAAGATATGACAACTTAAAGTTGGTCACTCTTCCACAAGCATGATATGATTGGGCTCATCTAAGCCTCCAAGACCTAAAAGAAAATAAGGAACTATTAATAAATTCAATCAGTATTGAGACAAATTTAAATCGAGTGGATACAGTGGTGGATCATGTCTTTGCATATAATGTTGCATATAGCATTATGCAAGATAGTGATGATCTTGAACCTCAATCTATTGGAGAGTGTCGACAAAGACGTGATTGGCTAAAATGGTAAGAAGCAATCCGATCAGAGTTTAATTCACTTGCAAACGTAAAGTTTTGGGCATGTAGTCCAAACACCTAATGGTGTTAAGCCTGTTGGTTATAAATGAGTATTTGTACGCAAGAAGAATGAGAAAAATGGGGTACAATGTTATATGGCATGCCTTGTTGCACAAGTACTTTCACAAAGGCATGATGTTGATTGTGAAGAGACATATTCACCCATTATGGATGTTATAACGTTATGTTATCTCATTAATTTTGCTGTCCATGAAAAGCTTGATATGCATTTAATGAATGTGATTACCGCCTACCTTTATGGCTCACTCGATAATGAGATATACATAAAATTTATGAGGGATTCAAATTGCCTAAAGAAAATAATTCAAAGTCCCGAAAAATATTTTCAATCAAATTGCAAAGATCGTTGTATGGTCTAAAGCAATCAGGACGAATGTGGTATAATCGTCTTAGTGAGTATTTATTAAAGGAAGGCTATATAAATAATGCCATTTGCCCATATTTTTTATAAAGAAAACAACATCGAAATTTATTGTACTTGTCGTATATGTTGATGACATAAACCTTATTGAAGCAACAATATAACTCCAAAAGGCAATTGATTATTTAAAGAAGGAATTCGAGATGAAAGATATCGGAAAGACAAAATTATGTCTTGGTTTGCAAATTAAACATTTGTCAAACGGAATATTTATTCATCAATCTACCTACATAGAAAAGGTATTAAAACGGTTTTACATGGATGTAGCACATTCATTAATTACTTTGATGGTTGTTCGATCACTTGATATAAATAAGGATCCATTCTGACCTCAAAAAGAGAATGAAGAGCTACTTGGTCCCGAAGTACCATATCTTAGTGCAATTGGTGCACTAATGTATATTACAAATACTATAAGGCATGACATAACCTTTTCAGTTAATGTCTTAGCAATATATAGTTCTGCTCCTTAAAAAAGATATTGAAATGGAATCAAATACATATTGCGGTATCTAAAATGGATTACTGATATGGACTTATTTTATGTAAATAATTACAGTCCTCATCTTGTTAGTTATGCCGATACTAGGTATTTATTTGATCCACACAAAGCTCGATCTCAAACAGGCTATGTGTTTACCTGTGGAGGCACTGCCATATCTTGGCAATCAACTAAGCAATCAATTGTGACTACTTCTAATCATGCTGAGATAATTGCTATTCATGAAGCAAGTTGTCAGTGTGTGTGGTTGAGTTCTATAATACATCTTATTCGAGACAAATATGGTTTGAAGTGTGACAAACTACCCACGATTTTGTATGAAGACAATGCAGCATGCATAGCTCAATTGAATGGAGGATTCATAAAAGGAGATATGACAAAGCACATTTCACCAAAGTTATTTTTCACACATAATCCTCAAAGAATGGTGATGATATCAATGTGTAACATATTCGTTCAAATGATAACAAGGATGATTTATTCACAAAATCTCTATCGACATCAACCTTCAAGAATCTAATACACAAGATTGGAATGTGAAGGCTCAAGGATGTGAAATGATGCTCTCGTCAGCGGGAGTTTAATGCGCGTTGCACTCTTTTTCCTTACAAGGTATTGTCCCACTGGGTTTTCCTTGCAAGGTTTTTAACGAAGCAATCAAAAGGCGTATTATTAGATACGTGTACTCTTTTTCCTTTTCTGAATATTTTTTCCCATTGGGTTTTATTTTAGTTAAGGGTTTTAATGAGACACATTACTTATTGAGTAGACATTCAAGGGGGAGTGTTATGAATATAATTCTATTTAGAGTGAATGTCTATCTTGTAGAGAATTTTATTTTGTGGCTAAGTCATTTTTTTCCTATAAATAGAGGGGTCTTACCTAATTATAAATCACCCCAAAATTCAATAAGAATTCACTCTCCCTCTTTTCTCTGCAATATTACTCTTGTTCTTTTATTGTATCATTAAATGTAATAAATATTTATCTCCAAAAATATTACTGGACTACTAAAGTATTTGCCAGAAAAATACAAAAATATTTTGGCTATTGACAAGTGCATACAATATCAATAACAAATTTAATAAAATTATATATGGGGTTTGATAAAAATAGTGTGCACACAGACCTATATCCCTATCTCGATTGAGAGTGTTGTGTTTAAGCTTATAAATTATACTAATAGCTTAAAATATAGTGAATAGAAAATGGAGGAAAAAATAAAAAATTTGAATTTTCCTATTTGACAAAAGAATATTTATCCCATATTGGAGGAGGAAAAGAGTTTTGATGGCTATATATATAATTACACTTCTTCTAACTTTTCAAAAGTAGAGGAGAAGCCAAGCTTCATGCTTTCGTCGTCGCACGGCTCGGCTTCGATATATATATATTTATTTATTTTAAACTTATCATTCGTTATACTATTGGTCATTTCACGTCCAACCGTGATACTATGAATCACATTTATCCTTATTTTTTTTATGGAGGTTCACGTGTCAGCTCCTCATTAAATGACCCACACCTAATTTAATTTACCGGATTAACTACGATAAGGATGATAAATGGGGCGGGGCTGGAAAAGTACTTAATGGGGAAGGACAACACATGGCAGAGTCTTAATGGGAAAGGGCGGACGGGTCAAAACATTTTCAGAAAAAAGTTAATGGGGTGGGGCAAGTATAGGGCAGAATTTTAGCTGCAAAAGTCATTTACTGCTTCATCAATCTTTAAGGTCAACAAATAATAAAAAAAACAGAACTTGTTAACTACTACGCTACAATAGTTTTACTCCTTCGAAAACAAAAATACTTTTTTACATTTATATAAAATTGTAGTAGCTCTAAGCAATGATCTATATAGGAATTTTCTTTTGGAGCCAAAGTCGTGTAATTCGCTGTTTTATTTTCACCTACTTTTAGTTTGAGTTGAGGGTCTGTCACGACCCTAGTTCACTAATTGTGAACATGTCGTGATGGCACCCAGTCCCCACGATTAGGTAAGCCTAACATGTTGCGGAATATACAAGTTATAAACACCTAAATAAGAAACAGCGGAAAAATAGCATAAAAAGATATGTAATCCATGCCGCTTAGCACATACATCCGTCACACAGTAAATAAATCACTACCAAGATCCGAAACCCCACGGTAACACGCGCAAGGGAGTTTTTCCAATTTAAGTGACAATATTCGAAACGGGATTATTTTATTTATTTCATAGTCGCCACTTGGAATAAATTAAGGTGTCCCAAGTCACCGATTTATTTAAATCCCGAATCGAGGAAAATTACGACTTTTCAAATGAAGTCTGCGGACCAGAAATTCTAAGTAAGGAATTCTGTTGACCCGAGGGAAGGTGTTAGGCACCCCCGGATCCCGTGGTTCTAGCACGGTCGCTTCAATTATTATAAATGGCTAAAGTTTATCTGATTTTAATACATGTTCAAATTATATGCTCCTTTAAATCATTTAACGCGTTTGATTATTTTTTAAGAAAAAAAAAATTCTTATTGAGGGGCCCCGCGATTTTATTTTATTTTTTTTTATTTAGCAAGGCTCGTAACATTTTTTTTATTTAAAAGGATAATCCTAAAAGTGACTACATTTTTTTTTAGTTTATCTTTAAAAGAAAATAAAAAGTCCTAATTGGTTACATGCTTAAAATGCTATTCTATATTAGTACAAAGGTGTTCTCTCACAAGCCGACTAAATGACAAATTTATTCTTCAAAATATAGAACTAACTACAATTTGACAAAAAAACTAATAAAAACGGAAAATAACAACAAATATTAATCAACAACTTCTCTATTTTTTATTTCAAAATTTTAATATCCAATTCGATCTTATACCCTGCTTAGTTATGATTTAAAACACCTATTCGACATCAATTACAGATTCTTATCCAACAACCTAATAATACAAAACTCATGAGTGGATTCAAGTTAACATCGATGACCCTGGAATTCTTAATGCATAAATCATCTATCGAACTATAATGAAACTAATTAACACTAACGCTCTCCTCACTGTAAGCATATAGATCTGGAACATAGCCATTTATACAATCCAAATCAGTTCAATCCATACAGTCTATCCATTAATGTAGTCTAGCATTTACACCAACCTATCACTACTGTACATTTAATATTTGACAATAAACAACAATTTAACAGAATACAGGTTTTATTTCTTCAATTAAGCACTACACTTTGAGTCATTCCTTCATATATCAATGGAAGTTGGAAGAATACCTGGAAGTAGAATCGAAATAAACGAGGAATTAGCAACAGTATGCAGCAAACAGATTTGAACCAACAGTAACAGCAGTAGCAACTCTTGCTCAGAAACCCAAGAGAAACAGTAAACCGGAGACCAAAAACAAAGCCAAACTCTAACGGCAATGGAACAATTAGATTAGCCGAAACAAATTCCAAATTATCCCAAATATGAACCCGCCAGATCCAAGCACAATTATCAACAAAACACAGAAGGAAATAGAAGTTATGAAACAATATCTCTCTGATTCTCAAACACTCGAGGATCAAAAGTTAAAACTTCAAACAAACAGTGTTTCTGTTTTCCAGTAAGTCTATCTCTCTGTGTATCTGTATGGTTTTCCAGATTTCAAAAAAATCTTAAGCTTTCTCTGTGAGTGTATGTGTGTGAAACTTTCTGTGGGAGTATGTGTTTTCTGAGTGTGTTCACTATCAGAGAGTATTTTCAGAGAGTATCTCACTGTTTTTCAAGAATGGTTCTCTCTGTTTGTTTTTGTATCTCAAAACAGTGTGCTCTCTGTCTGTTTTCAGAATGTAACAGTGTGTGCTCTCTGTCTGTTTTTTTGTTGCTCTCTTCTAGTGTTTTTTGTGTGTTCTCAAAACGTGTCCTTAACAGTGAGTTCTCTGTTGTGTTTTATAGCCTAGAGATCCAAAGCAACAACCTTTTCTTCTTCAGTTTCAGATCTGTCCAGCACCTATTATTCCTCTTTTTCAAACCTTTTTCAATTGTATATTCCCTCTCATGTGTATCCTGATTCTAACAACTGACCAAGCACTCAACAAAGCTGAAAATACTCATTATTATCCTCACATTCTCTGATTATTCCAACCTGATTTGTCTAAAGGTGGGATTTATAATTAATCAAATCCTAAAGGTGCAAAATTAATGAAATACACTGCTGTCCAGCAAGTTTTAACAGCTCATTTCCATGTGTATTGCACTTTAAAGGTTGATTTTAGGGCTACTTAAATGGACTAACAGCTATATCCAATTCACAATCTAATTTAGAATCAACAATGGTTCAAAACAAACAATCCAACAATCAACTCAACATTCTGAAACAAACAACAAACCGAAAAATTTTAAATCAAGCAAAACAGTGAACCACTGCCCGGAATTTCAAACAACAAATTTGCGAATTGAAATGACGACATTCGTTAAGTCGAATCACAACATGTATGATCGACAACAAAAGCCGACAAACAAATTCACAAATTTGTAACACTCAAAGCCGAGAGAAGAGAAGAAAGATGAAGCAAATACGAAACTAAATGTTCGACGACGCTAATCGACGCGAACCTGTATTCAACAACATCGGTAATCAAATAGACAAAACAGAACTTTAGAATTGATAATTCACTAACAGTGTTCTCGGCCAAAGCAGAGAAAAGAAGAAAAATGAAGCTAACTAATCGACGACGCTAATCGACGCAAACACATATTCTATATCATTCGATTAGCCGATTACGATATGCGTAATCGACAAACAAATCCGACAAGCAGTGATTACACAATTTCGGACAGCATGTATAAATTCAATATCAAACATCTTAACGATATTAATCAACGAATCGAATTCGATTCACAATTAACCGTTAAACAACGAAGAATAACAACTAACAAATCGACCAAATAAAAGGTCCCAAGAGATGAAGAAAAACAGAAAATTCCTCGAAAAATATCCGAAGAATTTCAAACACAAATGAAAAATCCGAAAATGATTAAACTGAAAACGAGATGTATAAAAACAGAAAAATATTAAAAGAAAAAGAAAAATTACCTACGAAAATAGTGAGATCGGAAGTTCAGCCGTCTTGGGTTTTTAGAATCGAATGGAACTTAACCGAAGTATTTTCAAATGAAAATACCCCGATTAAAATCTATTAGATCCCAAATCTTGGTTAAATCGGACGAAATCCCTATTTTTTAAATATCTAGGGTTCTTGAATCAACTTGGTATTTGGGGCTTGACGGTTTGGAGAAAGATTTCGCGAGGGATCGCCGGTTTAGTGGTCGTCGGCGGCGGCGGTTCAGTGCAAGAAAAAAAAAAGAAAGGCCGCGCAGGGGTGCGGCGGCGGTTCGAAGGCGACTGTGGTCGTCGCTGTGGTTCGAACGTGGCTGTGTGGATGGACGATGGGCTGGGGTAATGGTGGCTGGTTGGACGATGGGCTGGGGTGATGGTGGCTGGTCGGATGCGTTGAAGAAGAAGAGAAGGAGGGAGGTGTTAGGCGGCTGTGTAAGAAAGAGGGAGAAGGATTTAGGGTTTGGGTAAATTAAAAATCTGATTTGGGTCTTTGGGTAATTAGAATTAGGCTAATGTTCTGGACCGTTGGATGAAGTGTCATCAACGGTCCAGATTGCACGATGGGAGATGGGGCGGTTCAGGGTGACGGGGCGGGTCATGGGTTTTGGGCTGGTATAATTTGGAGAGGTCTTTGGGTAATGAACATGTGGTCCAAGCCCAAATCAGATTTTTCTCTTAATTATTTCCTTTTCTCTTCTCTTTTAATTTTAATTCTCAATTTATTAAAACAAAAATTCTAATTTCACTACAAAATCAATTAAATTATAAGAAATACTAATTAAGTTATATTAACAATTAACACAATCAATTTAAACATCAATTAAATATAAATCACACAATTAGGCATTTAAATGCTAAAAATGTAAAAGATGAATTATTTCTTTTGTGATTTTCGTTTTCGTAAGATAAAATTAATTACTCCTAATTTCAAACTAGATAAGAAATGTAAGCACGACATATTTTTGTATTACTTTTTTTTTATTAATTTAAACACATATAATCACGTATATACAAATGCAAACAAATACCAAAATAACACAAAAATTCACAAAAAATACACACCATAAAATAGACAATTTTTGTTTTGATTTTGTGGGAGTAATTCACGTTAGGCAAAAATCACGTGCTCACAGCTGCCCCTCGTTGCGCGGAAACCACGAAGAGTTTTCGTGCAAAGATAAATGAGCAAATACGAGCGATTTTTGCCTGGTTTGAATACTCCGTGGGAAGCATTTTGAAAGAGTTTGACCGAGCCTTTGCTTCGGAGGCCTCCTACATATCCCGGGCTAAACAGGAATCAGGTCAATGTAGTTCGGGAAGTTTTGGTAGCTGGGACTACCGTGGACTGACACTTTGCTGTTACTGTTGCTATCGTTGCTGCATGTTGCTGCTTACTGCTTACTGCTTACTGACCTCCTTATTACACCAAAAGAGAAATTAAAGCTGAACTAGCCATGATATCAAACTATGAGTTACAAGGTTCCTATCTATGATTCTCTTGAAAACTTGATCTTGAATCTTAGCTGATTTGCTGTAGACCTCGATCTGAATCTTGATGCTCCACAAGTTGTGCGTGCTCGTTTATTTCTGTAACATTGAGTGAAACGGAGTCGGCGGAGCTTGTTACTTCGATCATTTTCTGAGCAATCCCCGCCTTTGTTTACTCCAACGTTTGAAATCTTTTCTCTCGGTTCTTTTCTTCACTCTGGATTGATGTCCTATTTGTAGGTTATCTCGATCCTTGCATCCCGAGGTCAAACCTATTTAGACAACAAAACAAACAAACGAACGAAATTTTCTGCCCCAGTTTTACTAGGAAAATTTCGTGAGTTAGTTGTGACACAGAAAGTGATTAAAAGACTCTTTGGTATCGGGTAAGAAATCATGGTTTCACAAACGTTCAACGGCTTTCTAGCCGGGATTTTGTAGAAAGGTTTCACGGCTTTCTGGCCGGAATTCAAACAATATCTAACGATTTTGGCCGTCAGATCCTCGGTTTTTGGCCGGGGTAAAAATAAATGGCTCCGCAGTTTTCTGACTGGGAGATCCTCGGTTTTCTGACCGGGATAAAAGTTTCACGGCTTTCTGGCCGGAATTCAAACAATATCTAACGGTTTTTGGCCGTCGGATCCTCGGTTTTTTGGCCGGGGTAAAAGTAAATGGCTCCACAGTTTTCTGACTGGGAGATCCTCGGTTTTCTGACCGGGGAAAAATGTTTCACGGCTTTCTGGCCGAAATTCAAACAATATCTAACGGTTTTTTGGCCGTCAGATCCTCGGTTTTTGGTCGGGGTAAAAGTAAATGGCTCCGCAGTTTTCTGACTGGGAGATCCTCGGTTTTCTGACCGGGGATAAAAGTTTCACGGCTTTCTGGCCGGAATTCAAACAATATCTAACGGTTTTTTGGCCGTCAGATCCTCGGTTTTTTGGCCGTGGTAAAAGTAAATGGTTCCGCAGTTTTCTGACTGGGAGATCCTCGGTTTTCTGACCGGGATAAAAGTTTCACGGCTTTCTGGCCGGAATTCAAACAATATCTAACGGTTTTTTGGCCGTCAGATCCTCGGTTTTTTGGCCGGGGTAAAAGTAAATGGCTCCGCAGTTTTCTGACTGGGGAGATCCTCGGTTTTCTGACCGGGATAAAAGTTTCACGGCTTTCTGGCCGGAATTCAAACAATATCTAACGGTTTTTGGCCGTCAGATCCTCGGTTTTTTGGCCGGGGTAAAAGTAAATGGCTCCACAGTTTTCTGACTGGGAGATCCTCGGTTTTCTGACCGGGATAAAAGTTTCACGGCTTTCTGGCCGGAATTCAAACAATATCTAACGGTTTTTTGGCCGTCAGATCCTCGGTTTTTTGGCCGGGGTAAAAGTAAATGGCTCCGCAGTTTTCTGACTGGGAGATCCTCGGTTTTCTGACCGGGGATAAAGGTTTCACGGCTTTCTGGCCGGAAAGACCCTCGGTTTTTCTGACCGGGGTCCAAACAGATATTGGACTGATATGATTTGATTCTCTTTTTCGGAGTTTTCATTTTCTTTTCTTTCATTTTTTTTTTCTTTTAGGCGTTCTTTTTAAACATCAACAAATGCATAGGATAAATCTCTAAAAGAAACTTACCTTTTTATGTGTTTTCCTTGTTCCAAAGCCATTTCAAAGCTTGCGTATTTTCACTTATTTGAGTGGTACCTTCTTCTTGCACAATTAAACAGACCTGCTTTCAACAAAGAACATTTTATCAGTTGAAAAAGTGGTTGGCTTTGCGGCCTTGGTTATCTTCATTGCTTGATCTTTTCCCCATTTCCATTGAGAAGTTTGCTACCAATTGTCTTTGGGATGACTTCCTTTCGAACTGACCGGGTTCATTCCCGGAATTCCATGGGGATTTTCCGTGTAGGTTCTATCCTTCTGCCTTATTCTGTCTCTTCTAAGACCTTAACCTTTGATTTCCGTTTTCTTTCTAAAACTCTTTTCCTTTGGAAACAATCGATCATTACGATCCAATCGTGGATTGTAACAATACACCACTGAGGCTGTTTTTCTTTTCTTCTTTACCAGGCGGAGTCCTGTAAAACTGGTCGTGTCACCTTCCTTTGTAATATTTTTAGAATTAAAATTGAACCGAAAGGGATTCAAAGAAGAAGAATGAATCAAAGAATGGAAAAACGTATCAAAGATAGAGGAGTCCCTTTCGAGGGAGAAAAGAAGGACTTATCTGAGGTATACGCTGACTTTAACCAACATGACATGCTCCTCGGACTAGATGCTCGATCGTCACAAAACTCCCATTTTCTTATGAACCAAAACGGGTCTATATTTCCGAGCTAAGGAGCCGTGCCGGGACCTCTCGTGGTGAAACAAACTTTTCGGTTGATAGCGCCCTTTTGCGGGTTTTCGCCAATCGACCTCTCTCATTTCTCTTCTTACCATCGCCAGGATAGCACTCTTTGCGAGTTTTTACCAACAGGCTCTCTCATTTTGTATTTCTCTACTTCCATCGTCTTATGGTGCCCGAAGGTTTTCACCAATAAGACTCTCTCATTTTATTCCTCTACTTCCATCGTCTTATGGTGCCCGAAGGTTTTCACCAATAAGACTCTCTCATTTTATTTCTTTTCATTCCAGGAACCCCGGATCGTAACAATGATGTTTTCACAACTTCCAATCGATCTTGAAGGAATTGTACTCGGTTCGGGTAACAAGAATTGTAAACAAAATTACAACTTTGGAATCATCTTGACGGATCTTAAACCGAATCAAAAATATCATCTGCCCCAGTTTCATTTTTGGGGAAATTGGGATTTTTTGGTTTTGGTGTGACTGAACCTCAGGAAGAGGTTGCCTACGTATCCTTTCGGAATCAAGTCAGAACGTAGTTCATTTTTTTTTTTTTTTTTTTTTTTTTTTTTTGGTTTGGTTTGGATTCCAAAGAGGGTAGCCAAAAGAAGGTAGCCGGCTCAAAGGGTTTACAAAAAGGGTTGGTAGTGTTTGGTTATAAAAGCCTTCAATCATTTCGACTTGTGAGGACCTCATTGAAGCAAGTTCAGACATAATACCTTTTCACAGCATCCGCATTCACAGCCGTTTCGGGATCTTTTCCTTCCATGTCTCCCAAGTATAATGCTCCTCTTGGCAGTATCTTCCTAATGATGTATGGTCCTTTCCAATTAGGAGCGAATTTTCCTTTCGCTTCCTCATGATGTGGAAGAATGCGTCTTAAAACCAACTGACCTACTTCGAAATTTCTCGGTCGTACTTTCTTGTTGTAAGCACGAGCCATTCTTTGTTGGTACAGTTGTCCGTGACAGACTGCAACCATTCGCTTTTCATCGATCAAAGTTAATTGCTCCAAACGAGTCTTAACCCACTCGCTATCTTCAATCTCTGCTTCAACAATTGTACGAAGCGAAGGAATTTCTACCTCTGCCGGTATCACAGCCTCAGTTCCATAGACTAGCAGGTATGGAGTTGCTCCCACCGATGTGCGTACTGTAGTACGGTATCCCAGTAAAGTGAACGGTAATTGTTCATGCCATTGTCTAGAACTTTGGATTGTCTTTCTCAAAATCTTCTTAATGTTTTTGTTTGCTGCTTCCACGGCACCATTGGCTTTGGGCCGATAAGGGGTGGAGTTCCTATGCGTTATTTTGAATTGCTCGCATATTTCTTCCATCAAATGACTGTTCAAATTCGCAGCATTATCCGTGATGATAGTTGCGGGTATACCAAAACGACAGATAAGATTTGAGTGTACAAAATCCACCACCGCTTTCTTGGTGACTGATTTGAGAGTGACGGCTTCGACCCATTTTGTGAAGTAGTCGATAGCCACCAATATGAATCGGTGTCCATTCGAAGCTTTCGGCTCAATCGGGCCGATGACATCCATTCCCCAAGCGACAAATGGCCACGGTGCTGACATAGGATGCAACTCGGTTGGAGGTGCATGAATCAGATCTCCATGTACCTGGCATTGATGACATTTTCGGACAAAACCGAAACAATCTTTCTCCATGGTCATCCAATAATAACCTGCTCGAAGGATTTTCTTGGCTAAGACATACCCATTCATATGAGGCCCGCATACTCCTGCATGTACTTCGTGCATGATTCTTCCTGCTTCGTCGGCATCAACACACCTTAAAAGGTTAAGATCTGGGGTTCTTTTATACATGACCTCGCCGCTCAAAAAGAAACCACCCGCATGTCGCCTAATGGTCCTCTTTTGATCTCCAGTAGCATGTTCTGGGTATTCTTGCGTTTTCAGAAATCTCCCGATATCGTAATACCATGGCTTGACGCTCGGTCCTTCTTCGATTGCATTGCAATAACCGTGGCTTTCCCTGATTTGAATTTCCAAGGGATTGACATGGGCGTTGCCCGGATAAGGTAGCATTGAAGCTAAAGTGGCCAATGCATCAGCTAGTTCATTGTGACATCGCGGGATATACCTGAACTCTATCGATGCAAATCGCTTGCCAAGAATGTTCACGTGCTGTCGATAAGGGAGGAGTTTAACGTCTCGAGTTTCCCATTCACCTTGAGATTGTTTGATAATTAGATCCGAATCTCCCATGATCAACAAATCTTCGACACCTTGATCAATTGCCATGTTCATACCCATGATACAAGCTTCATACTCAGCCGTATTGTTCGTGCAAAAGAAACGGAGCCTAGCCGTGGCTGGGTAGTGCTGACCAGCGGGAGAGATCAAGATTGCCCCGATCCCTACACCTTTAGCGTTTACCGCCCCATCGAAAAACATTTTCCAAGCATGACTGTCTTCCGAAACAACTTCTGTCGTATTTACCTCTTCATCAGGAAAGTAGGTATTCAATGGTTGATACTCTTCGTCGATCGGGTTCTCGGCCAAATGGTCCGCCAATGCTTGGGCCTTCATTGCCGTGCGAGTGACATAGACTATGTCAAACTCAGTGAGCAAGATTTGCCACTTTGCCAATCTTTCGGTGGGCATCGGTTTCTGAAATATATACTTCAAAGGATCCAACCGAGTAATGAGGTGAGTCGTATGGGCTTGTAGGTAGTGTCTCAATTTCTGAGCGACCCAAGTTAAAGCACAACACGTTCTTTCCAAGCAAAGTGTACTTGACCTCATAACTAGTGAATTTCTTGCTCAGGTAGTAAATCGCATGCTCTTTCTTCTCTGCCGCATCACGTTGTCCGAGAACACAACCAAAAGAGTTTTCCAAGACTGTTAAATACAAGAAAAGAGGTCTCCCTTGCTCTGGCGGGACTAAGACTGGAGGGTTTGACAAATATTCTTTGATCTTGTCAAAAGCTTCTTGGCATTCAGTTGTCCATTTGATTGTAGCATCTTTCTTCAACAACTTGAATATGGGTTCACATGTGGAAGTCAGCTGAGCGATGAACCTACTGATGTAGTTCAGTCGGCCTAGAAGACTCATTACATCTTTCTTTGTTCTGGGGGGAGGTAAATCCCGGATGGATTTTATCTTTGTGGGATCTAATTCAATACCTCTTCTACTGACTATGAAACCCAAAAGTTTACCTGACGGGACTCCAAAAGCGCATTTGGCCGGATTCAGTTTCAAATCGTATTTCCGCAACCTCTCAAAGAATTTCCTCAAGTCTCGCACATGATCGCCTTGAGTTCCGGATTTGATGATCACATCGTCCACGTACACCTCTATTTCCTGATGCATCATGTCATGGAAAATGGCAGTCATAGCTCTCATGTACGTCGCTCCCGCATTTTTCAAGCCGAATGGCATGACTCGGTAACAGTAAGTCCCCCAAGGTGTGGTAAAAGCAATCTTCTCGGCGTCCTCTTCATCCATCAACACTTGATGATATCCCGCATAACAATCCACAAACGACTGTATCTCATGTTTGGCACAGTTATCAACAAGGATGTGGATGTTCGGTAAAGGAAAGTTATCTTTAGGACTCGCTTTATTCAAATCTCGGTAGTCAACACATACTCGAGTTTTTCCATCTTTCTTTGGCACGGGCACAACATTAGCCAACCACGTGGTGTATTGTACCACTCGAATTACCCCTGTTTTCAACTGCTTAGTGATTTCTTCTTTGATTTTATCACTGATGTCAGTCTTGAACTTTCTCTGCTTCTGTTGCACTGGGCGACAGTCGGGGTAGATTGGTAATTTGTGCACCACTAAATCAGCTCCTAATCCTGGCATATCATCGTAAGACCAAGCAAATACGTCTTTAAATTCAAACAAGAGTTGGATTATTGCATCTCGTGTTTTCTCATCTGTGTGGATGCTTATCTTGGTCTCTCGGACCTCTTCATCAGTTCCCAAATTAACCGGTTCGGTGTCATTCAAATTTGGCTTAGGTTTATTCTCGAAATGTTCCAATTCTCGATTTATTTCCCTAAAAGCCTCGTCTTCATCGTATTCCAGTTCTTGGTTCATTATTTCCAGATTAGGTGGCGTGTTCGGATTTGAGCATGAGTTCCGCAAGCATGTCATGTTATTTAAAGCCGCATTATTAGGACTGAAAAGGAAGAATAACAAAATTAGAAAGAGTGCAAAAGTAAGGAAATATTTATTTTATTTTCTTGGAATTTTCTAAAAACAAACGAAATTACATTGGAGAAACAAAAAATACAAGAAAACAAAGAAAAACATCCAAGCTACATCCCGAAGTAACTTGTGATGAAGGAAAAACGACAGGACAAATCTACCAGAACTCCTGCCTGATTGGGAAGGGTGTGGCTTTCCAATTTTGCAATTTAGCTTCAGGGCCCACATACAGCACCTCAACGGTGCTTGTTCCTTCTCCCGATTGGACCATATTAACATCATAGAGCATTTGCCTCATGGCCCCACATATGTCTTCAATTTCCTCCGCTGTAAAGACCTCGTCTTCTTCTTCTTCATTGTACCTTGGTCGGACAAAAGTTTGGTACAGATGCGGCAATGGTTGCGGCAGAACCCATCCTTTCTCCTTTCTCTTTTTAGCCCATCTTTCATCTTCAGAGGTTGGGCGAAAGCCCACTCCGAAAAACCTTTCAGCTACAGGTAAAGTTATCAGCTTCGGCACTCCTTGTAGGGACTTCCCCAAACCTTTTCCTGGCTGGAAGCCATGTTTAATCATTTCTTTCGCCACCATGATGGAGGCATTAGACAAAAAAGGTTGGGGGAGAGGGTTCCCTTCTTCGTGTTGATCCGCCAACACAATCTCGAAAGCTTGATAGACAATGTTTTCGCTTCCCGCTTCCGCTTCCAAGCAAGGTATGGATGGATCTCGGTAAATTGATTGCTCATCTTCCCCGTGGACCACGATCTCTTGTCCCTTGTGCTCAAATTTCAACATCCGATGGAGGGTAGAGGGCACAGCTCCGGCCGCATGAATCCATGGTCTCCCTAGAAGAAAATTGTAAGAAGTGTCCATATCCAAAACTTGGAATGTCACTTCGAAGTCCACCGGGCCGATGGTCATAATTACATCAATCTCTCCGACGGTGTCTCTTTTTACACCGTCAAAAGCTCGCACACATATGTTGTTAGGCCGAATCCTTTCAGCTCCGATTCCTATGCGGCCTAAAGTGGAAAGCGGGCATATGTCCACCCCCGAACCCCCATCAACCATGACCCTCTTCATATAGTAGCCTTCGCTTTTGACAGTCAAATGCAAAGCTTTGTTGTGGGCGGCACCCTCCAAAGGCAAATCAGCTTTACTGAAGGAAATCTGATTGATCGCGAAGAATCTTTCTGTCATCCTTTCAAGTTGTTCGGATGAAGTCTCAATAGGCACGTATGCCTCATTCAAAGCTTTTAGCAAGACCTTTTGATGTTCAGTAGACTTCATTAGAAGGGACAACATCGACACCTGCTCTGGGCATTTACGCAGTTGGTCTATCACCTCATAATCAGGCATTTGCATCTTTTGAAAAAAGACCTCTGCCTCTTCAGCACTTACAGGTTTCTTCGACGGGAAACGCCTTTGTGTGGCGTTATTTACCTCCTGTGTGTTTAAGTACTTCTGTCCTAAGACACTCTCAGATGAATTTCCCACGATCTCTTTCCCTTTGCGCATAACAAGCGTTCGTTGGTAGCTCCAGGGTACTGCGGATGGATCTGTCATTGGTTTTTGTTGCACGCGTGCAATAACCACAGGTTCATCTGGTTTTCGAGCCACATAAGTTCCCTTTGGTACATACATTGATGTTTCTCTCTTTAAATGGAACTTCTTGGGGGCACCTATGGACAATGGTTTTTCCACTCTACCTCGTGGGAGGTAAAGGACTCCGCCCTTCTGAGACGATGCTTTCAATTCAATCGTCTTTTCGGATTTGGTTTCAAGAACTTCAACCTTTTTCCCCATTTTCTCTTGTTTCGGGGTAGCCTCAGGACGCTTCTCTATGTTGGCGATGGCGATTATCGCTTTCAAAGCTGGGTCAAATTCTTTGTCGTCACAAATCATCCCAATCACCGGTCCGTTGTTGTGGGCTGGTAATGGGTTGTTTGTCACATTTGGGATGTCTTCATCTGCGAAGACGATCCTCCCTTGATTGATCAATTCTTGCACTGCCTTCTTTAACGTCCAACAATTGTCAGTACTGTGTCCTTCAACACCTGAATGATATGCACAGTATATTCCCCTCTGGTAGGCAGGAGAGTCTGGATTCTGCCTGTTCTGCGGAACATGCTGCAATAGGTTTTCTTGCCCGAGTTTTGGGAAAAGAGTGGAATACGGCTCCCCAATCGGTGTAAAGCTCGTTTTGGGTTGCTCACGGTGGCGAGCGTTATTTGGCCGTGGATTATACTGGTTTGGGTAAGGAGGTTGGTTTCTCTGGAATGGAGGTGGATTCCTGTTGGCTGGTGGCTGTGGCCGTGCCTGAGGTTGAATGTTCATGACCGCATAGGGTGGAGGCGGAGGAGCATAAGCCATGCCGTGATGTGGATAGTAATGTTGGGGGACCCTGTCGGAGAATACCTGCCTTGAGGTTCGATATCTCCTGTCTTCTACCGCTGCCATAGCAGATTCTTCTTTCTTCTTGCTTCGGGGCATCCCTCCAGACCCGCCTTGAATGGCTTGGGAAGTTGCCCGAATGGCCGCTTGGCTCAAAATTCGCCCTGTTTTCAAGCCATTTTCTACCATTTCTCCGATTTTGATAGCTTCGGCGAAAGGTTTTCCCATTGCCGACATCATATTTTGGAAGTAATCGGGCTCTTGAGCTTGGAGAAAAGTCGTGACCATTTCAATTTCGTCCATGGGGGTTTCACCCTGGACGCTTGCTCTCGCCACTTGATGGCATATTCTCTGAAGCTTTCTGAGGGCTTCTTTTTTAAGTTCGATAGAGAATTTCTGTCCGGCGCAATATCGATGTTGTATTGGAATTGTTTTACAAAATCTCTGGCCAGATCATCCCAGATGTGCCATCGAGATATGTCTTGATCCATATACCACTCCGATGCTATTCCGACCAAACTCTCTCCGAAGTACGCCATCAACAATTCTTCTTTGCCGCCGGCACCCCTCAATTGATTGCAGTATTTCTTCAAATGAGCAATGGGGTCGCCATGTCCGTTGTACTTTTCGAACTTTGGTGTCTTAAAACCTGATGGCAAATGGACGTGCGGGAACATGCACAGATCGGCGTAAGATACACTCTTCTGTCCACTCGGACCTTGCATGTTCTTAAAGCTTTGTTCCAAACTCCTCATTCTTTTTGCCATCTCCTCCTGCTCGGGGGTCTTTGGATTTTGGCTCGGTAGGAACTCATATCGAGGTGGCTGAGAATATGTATTGGCTGCAACCTGGGTATGGTCCCGTGTGAGCGGTGGTGCTGGGAATGTAAAGGATGAGGAGTCGAAGAAAGGAGCATGTGCGGTGGGGTGCGTTGTGATTGGAACTGGCAATTCAACGGACGTTCTTGCAGATGTATCATGTGGTGCTACCCGAGGATGGGAGGTGGAGGGTGATTCAGAGAGGTTTGTAACATTGGAATACCCGAACAGAGTAGGCGGGTAATTGATGGGGGTATTTGTAATACCGCTTGACCTGAGAAGAATTTCAGGGAACCCGGGGACCGGACTCGGGGGCTCTTTCCCGTTGTTCCAATCGTCCAACATCTCGAGCATGCGGCAACGCAGCATTCTATTCTCTTCCAAAGCTGCCGACTCGGTAGCCGGGATGGTTGTCAATGAGCTTTCCTCTGAAACGGGAATGGTTGCTAAAGGCATTTCTGAAGACATGTCGGCACCCTTTTTGATCTAGTAAAATAGGAATGAGTACTTTCAGGCTGCCGAACTTTTCCTTTGGACCTTGTGAAGTACGAATGTGGTGCCGGATTACCGCAAAGTCAACCACTTTTACTAAAACCTGGATTTCAGCAAACAAACGGTTAGTCTGAAACAACATAACAAATAAGTAATCTCACGTTGGGTGTGATGCACTTATACAGGTGACAATGTCGCTACATGTATTCGTTTGCGATGCGTCATTCCGGTTTGTATTTTCTTTCGCCTTCATCTTTCATCGATCTTCTTTAACTTCTTTCCCCTCCCCCCCTTTTTTTCATTTTTATTTTTATTTATTTATTTTTTTAGTGATGGTCGAATCTTATGTGGATTGCCTACGTATCATGTCCCCGCATGAATCAGACCGGGCGTAGTTCGGAAACAATAGACATAAGATGAAGTGTTCATGAATTTTATTTCAACAAACTTAAAACTTGAAACACTTGCAAAATACAACAATGGAGAAAAACTTGTAAAAGGACAAACGGACTCTAAAACAAAAGACTCTCCTAAGCATGTTCCAACGCCTCGAATCTTTGCACCCGGGGGGGCGTTGTTTGGCCTTGCTGCAGTTCTTGGGGTGAGATCTTTCTGTATACTTCCCAATTCCGCCATGACCTGGTGGACACATTCCATGATTGAAGAAAAGAGGGCAGGCCGAGGTACTTGTTCGCAGTTCAAACACTTCATAGTAATGTAGTGCCCGATCTCATTGATCCTGGTTCTGATTATGTCTTTTTCTCTGAGCAGCTGCCCTATGTGCCCGTTCTTTGCCCCTAATACTTGAGAGTTGCCGGAGACATGGTCCAAGAGCCTATCTATTTGTCTTTCCATCCGTGCCATCAAGTTGTGACAACGGTCTCTATCTGCTTTAGCATCCTGGACTTGCCTGAGAGTTCGCTCTTTAAGAGTGGCATTTGCTTTTCTCAAATCAACGATGATTGCATCATAGTCTTTCTCTACTTGTTGTAGACGGAGTTCTTCTTGGTGGGCCGCTCTCTTCCATTTTGTTCGGATTGCAACCAAAGCCGCTTTTGCCTTCTCCAAGTCTTCTTGGTGTTCAAAGGCTTTTCTTTCCAAATCGTTTATCAGCATTTGATCACTCCGACTCCTCCTTGGCCTTTCTGCGGCCAATTGCATCTCTTGAATTCGAGTTTGGAGTGCTTCTCTTTCCTGCTCCCAACCGGCCCTTTCCCGATCGAAGTCGGCCTGTTGTATGTCCATGGCTGCTTCCAGGATTCCTTTGTCTTCTTTTAAAGTGTTGATGCAAGATTGGAAATTTTGTGCTTTTTCATGCTCAACCTCCCTAACTCTGGCTTCTATTTCTCTCTCCCAATCGACGGCATACTTCACTGACCTTTCTGACCTTTGCTCTGGTATTGGTTGGTTGTGGAACCATTCAAGATAAGCGAGACTCACTTCTCCCCGTTCCCGGTCGGCAACCATTTCGTTGATGTCGGAGAGTCGACTACCGAACCAAACCTTCTGTGCATAAGTCTCCCTCGGGGTCTCTTCTGTCACAAATTCCCATACAAATGATCGCATATCCTCAATTGGGGCCTTTTTCTATTCTCTTCCCAGCTGCCGCATGACACGTAGCGGGGCATATGGTTGGAAACCCCTGAAACCCATTAATATGTAGAATGGGCGGTATGTCGACATATGCGTGATTTTGGCGGAAGGGAACCAATAATAATTCCAGGTAAGTTGATCGGCTCTCAAAGAGTTGAGGAGTTCTTGCCAAGTCCTCAAGTCTTCTGGAAGGTTACAACGGGCGGCTCTGTTTGTATGACAACGAATATAATTCAGCCAATCTGCTTTGAAGTTTATCACAATTGGGTGATGGTAGAGATGCTCTATAAACCACATTTGTAATAAAATATTGCAACCCTCAAAATAGTCTTGTCCTTCTTGGCACCGAGTTAAGGCCCGGAAGATGTCTCCTAGTATCATCGGAAGAACAGTGTGTTCCTCGTTACTCTGTAGATATGAGACTACCGCAGCTAAACGGATCCTGATGCGCCCACCACGTTCGGGAAAAACCATGGTTCCCAAAAAGCGATCATGAAAGCATAGATTCTTAAATCTCCCCAGGCGTCATAATTTAGCTGGTTAACAAATTCGACGTTTGAGAATTTCCCAAACCCTTCTTTATCACCAAATCTGTCGTAGAGATAATCTAGTGGCACCCAACCGTTCTCCAGACAACCGAGGGGAACCCGCCGGAGACATAACTTTTTCAAGAAGTTATTCACACTCATCTGCCTAGGAGCTGCAGGCCTCATCTTGTGCAAATCTCTTCCGAGCCCCGTGAGTCCGCCCAATTCTTCCAAAGTGGGTGTCATTTCACAATCCCGGAATTTGAACACATTGCTTGTTGAGTCCCAAAAACTCACTAAAGCTCTGATCACATTTTTATCCGGTTTTATCATCATGATGTCCGGAAGAAACTTGAGGTGCTTGTGAACTTGATTTCTTTCCCAAGTTGAAAAACTAGTCCACCATTTACGGAGCCGATCCGGGGTTTTGTCCTGGACCATGAACATAGGTGGCATTTCGTCTCTCACCCTTTTCTGGCCGATTCGTTGCGAGGAAGTCATGCTGATCCTAGAAAAGATAAAAAATAGATTTAAGATTTTTTTTTTTTTAATTATTTTTTTTATTTTTTTTTATTATTTTTTTATTAAAAACGAATCTTGTTAATACGGCCTTTCAGCACTTGAAGAAGATTTGAAGGCTGTATAACAGGATACCAGTGTGATGTCTATATTCCGTTTTTGCAAAATTAGTCCTCCGGCGCCCCTCTTGAGGCGTTTGGCTATTTTTGCAAAATTTCCTAACTCTTAACTAAGAACAAAAAATCCTAATTCTAATATATATTTATTTATTAAATTTTTTTTTTTTTTTTTTTTTTTAAAAAAAAAAATCAGTATTAGTTGAGCCCGATATGGGTTGCCTACGTATCTCATTTTTGGTGAGAATCAAACTTGCGTAGTTCGAAAATAAAAGAACTAAATTATTTTAAGAAAAGAAAACGAACTATTTTTTAAACAAGCATTTCTAAAACAAATTACTTTCAAAGGAACTAAGAAAATTTATTTGGAAATTTATTTTCAAAGAAACTAAACTATCTTTGTAAAATTAAGAAAATTTATTTGGAATTTTTTTTTTTTTTTTTTTTTTTTTTTTTTTTTTTTTCAGAAATTATTTTCAAAGAACTAACTATTTTCATAAAATTAAGAAAATTTATTTGAAATTTTTGCAATTTTTCAGAATTTATTTTCAAAGAATTAACTATTTTCATAAAATTAAGAAAATTTAGTTTGGAATTTTTGCAATTTTTCAGAATTTATTTTCAAAGAATTAACTATTTTCATAAAATTAAGAAAATTTAGTTTGGAATTTTTTTGCATTTTTCTTTTTTTTTGCATTTTTTTTTTTTTCAGAATTTATTTTCAAAGAACTAACTATTTTCATAAAATTATTTTAACTATATACCCTGACGTTTTCCACTTCTTCCTCTTTTTAACAAACCGGTCGGCATGTAAGATCGAAACAAATAAATGCACACAAAAAGATGCAACAAGTTGGTCTTTTTGTTTCGGGTACACCTGTCCTAGACAGGCCCAACCCCTGTGTTGAGCCTCCTAAGTCAAATATGCACATGATGCAAATAAACGTTCCTATCGGGGATCCGGCATAAGGTCTTGTTATTCTAAAGTCATCGTCCTGTTGGAAAAAGTGTCTAGACTGGCTTTAACTCGAGCGGACAACTCGAGCCGAAGAGTGTCGGTGCACCGGTAGCATGGCTTTCCGGCTTAATTGACAAAACTCTCCGCCTAAACATGTGTGACTACAAAATCCTTCACCGGGTGCCAAGCACCACAACTATCTTGAGAAAAACGGGCTATGTCAAGCAAATGCCCGGTATTATATTTCAAAAGACTCAAAAAGAAAAAAAAAATGGGTATCGGCACAATTTATATACAGTTCACAAAATATCAAAGCGGTAAAACAACATTTAGCATATAAAATATAAACATGTAATAAAATCAGATAATAAATAAGCCAAATAAAATAATTATTCAAAGCTCGAATTCTTAAACCCCGAACCGGTAGTCCTGAGTTTTATTCCCCAGCAGAGTCGCCAGAGCTGTCACACCTCCTTTTGGCGCGCTTACCCCGAGGGATAAACGTACAAGGGAGTTTTTCCAATTTAAGTGACAAGGTTCGAAACGGGATTATTTTATTTATTTCAGAGTCGCCACTTGGAATAAATTAAGGTGTCCCAAGTCACCGATTTATTTAAATCCCGAATCGAGGAAATTTTCGACTTTCCAAATGAAGTCTGCGAACCAGAAATTCTAAGTAAGGAATTCTGTTGACCCGAGGGAAGGTGTTAGGCACCCCCGGATCCCGTGGTTCTAGCACGGTCGCTTCAATTATTATAAATGGCTAAAGTTTATCTGATTTTAATACATGTTCAAATTATATGCTCCTTTAAATCATTTAACGCGTTTGATTATTTTTTAAGAAAAAAAAAATTCTTATTGAGGGGCCCCGCGATTTTATTTTTTTTTTTATTTAGCAAGGCTCGTAACATTTTTTTTTATTTAAAAGGATAATCCTAAAAGTGACTACATTTTTTTTAGTTTATCTTTAAAAGAAAATAAAAAGTCCTAATTGGTTACATGCTTAAAATGCTATTCTATATTAGTACAAAGGTGTTCTCTCACAAGCCGACTAAATGACAAATTTATTCTTCAAAATATAGAACTAACTACAATTTGACAAAAAAACTAATAAAAACGGAAAATAACAACAAATATTAATCAACAACTTCTCTATTTTTTATTTCAAAATTTTAATATCCAATTCGATCTTATACCCTGCTTAGTTATGATTTAAAACACCTATTCGACATCAATTACAGATTCTTATCCAACAACCTAATAATACAAAACTCATGAGTGGATTCAAGTTAACATCGATGACCCTGGAATTCTTAATGCATAAATCATCTATCGAACTATAATGAAACTAATTAACACTAACGCTCTCCTCACTGTAAGCATATAGATCTGGAACATAGCCATTTATACAATCCAAATCAGTTCAATCCATACAGTCTATCCATTAATGTAGTCTAGCATTTACACCAACCTATCACTACTGTACATTTAATATTTGACAATAAACAACAATTTAACAGAATACAGGTTTTATTTCTTCAATTAAGCACTACACTTTGAGTCATTCCTTCATATATCAATGGAAGTTGGAAGAATACCTGGAAGTAGAATCGAAATAAACGAGGAATTAGCAACAGTATGCAGCAAACAGATTTGAACCAACAGTAACAGCAGTAGCAACTCTTGCTCAGAAACCCAAGAGAAACAGTAAACCGGAGACCAAAAACAAAGCCAAACTCTAACGGCAATGGAACAATTAGATTAGCCGAAACAAATTCCAAATTATCCCAAATATGAACCCGCCAGATCCAAGCACAATTATCAACAAAACACAGAAGGAAATAGAAGTTATGAAACAATATCTCTCTGATTCTCAAACACTCGAGGATCAAAAGTTAAAACTTCAAACAAACAGTGTTTCTGTTTTCCAGTAAGTCTATCTCTCTGTGTATCTGTATGGTTTTCCAGATTTCAAAAAAAATCTTAAGCTTTCTCTGTGAGTGTATGTGTGTGAAACTTTCTGTGGGAGTATGTGTTTTCTGAGTGTGTTCACTATCAGAGAGTATTTTCAGAGAGTATCTCACTGTTTTTCAAGAATGGTTCTCTCTGTTTGTTTTTGTATCTCAAAACAGTGTGCTCTCTGTCTGTTTTCAGAATGTAACAGTGTGTGCTCTCTGTCTGTTTTTTTGTTGCTCTCTTCTAGTGTTTTTTGTGTGTTCTCAAAACGTGTCCTTAACAGTGAGTTCTCTGTTGTGTTTTATAGCCTAGAGATCCAAAGCAACAACCTTTTCTTCTTCAGTTTCAGATCTGTCCAGCACCTATTATTCCTCTTTTTCAAACCTTTTTCAATTGTATATTCCCTCTCATGTGTATCCTGATTCTAACAACTGACCAAGCACTCAACAAAGCTGAAAATACTCATTATTATCCTCACATTCTCTGATTATTCCAACCTGATTTGTCTAAAGGTGGGATTTATAATTAATCAAATCCTAAAGGTGCAAAATTAATGAAATACACTGCTGTCCAGCAAGTTTTAACAGCTCATTTCCATGTGTATTGCACTTTAAAGATTGATTTTAGGGCTACTTAAATGGACTAACAGCTATATCCAATTCACAATCTAATTTAGAATCAACAATGGTTCAAAACAAACAATCCAACAATCAACTCAACATTCTGAAACAAACAACAAACCGAAAAATTTTAAATCAAGCAAAACAGTGAACCACTGCTCGGAATTTCAAACAACAAATTTGCGAATTGAAACGACGACGTTCGTTAAGTCGAATCACAACATGTATGATTGACAACAAAAGCCGACAAACAAATTCACAAATTTGTAACACTCAAAGCCGAGAGAAGAGAAGAAAGATGAAGCAAATACGAAACTAAATGTTCGACGACGCTAATCGACGCGAACCTGTATTCAACAACATCGGTAATCAAATAGACAAAACAGAACTTTAGAATTGATAATTCACTAACAGTGTTCTCGGCCAAAGCAGAGAAAAGAAGAAAAATGAAGCTAACTAATCGACGACGCTAATCGACGCAAACACATATTCTATATCATTCGATTAGCCGATTACGATATGCGTAATCGACAAACAAATCCGACAAGCAGTGATTACACAATTTCGGACAGCATGTATAAATTCAATATCAAACATCTTAACGATATTAATCAACGAATCGAATTCGATTCACAATTAACCGTTAAACAACGAAGAATAACAACTAACAAATCGACCAAATAAAAGGTCCCAAGAGATGAAGAAAAACAGAAAATTCCTCGAAAAATATCCGAAGAATTTCAAACACAAATGAAAAATCCGAAAATGATTAAACTGAAAACGAGATGTATAAAAACAGAAAAATATTAAAAGAAAAAGAAAAATTACCTACGAAAATAGTGAGATCGGAAGTTCAGCCGTCTTGGGTTTTTAGAATCGAATGGAACTTAATCGAAGTATTTTCAAATGAAAATACCCCGATTAAAATCTATTAGATCCCAAATCTTGGTTAAATCGGACGAAATCCCTATTTTTTAAATATCTAGGGTTCTTGAATCAACTTGGTATTTGGGGCTTGACGGTTTGGAGAAAGATTTCGCGAGGGATCGCCGGTTTAGTGGTCGTCGGCGGCGGCGGTTCAGTGCGAGAAAAAAAAGAAAGGCAGGCCGCGCAGGGGTGCGGCGGCGGTTCGAAGGCGACTGTGGTCATCGCTGTGGTTCGAACGTGGCTGTGTGGATGGACGATGGGCTGGGGTAATGGTGGCTGGTTGGACGATGGGCTGGGGTGATGGTGGCTGGTCGGATGCGTTGAAGAAGAAGAGAAGGAGGGAGGTGTTAGGCGGCTGTGTAAGAAAGAGGGAGAAGGATTTAGGGTTTGGGTAAATTAAAAATCTGATTTGGGTCTTTGGGTAATTAGAATTAGGCTAATGTTCTGGACCGTTGGATGAAGTGTCATCAACGGTCCAGATTGCACGATGGGAGATGGGGCGGTTCAGGGTGACGGGGCGGGTCATGGGTTTTGGGCTGGTATAATTTGGAGAGGTCTTTGGGTAATGAACATGTGGTCCAAGCCCAAATCAGATTTTTCTCTTAATTATTTCCTTTTCTCTTCTCTTTTAATTTTAATTCTCAATTTATTAAAACAAAAATTCTAATTTCACTACAAAATCAATTAAATTATAAGAAATACTAATAAAGTTATATTAACAATTAACACAATCAATTTAAACATCAATTAAATATAAATCACACAATTAGGCATTTAAATGCTAAAAATGTAAAAGATGAATTATTTCTTTTGTGATTTTCGTTTTCGTAAGATAAAATTAATTACTCCTAATTTCAAACTAGATAAGAAATGTAAGCACGACATATTTTTGTATTACTTTTTTTTTATTAATTTAAACACATATAATCACGTATATACAAATGCAAACAAATACCAAAATAACACAAAAATTCACAAAAAATACACACCATAAAATAGACAATTTTTGTTTTGATTTTGTGGGAGTAATTCACGTTAGGCAAAAATCACGTGCTCACAACAGTAAATAAAACACTACCACGATCCGGAACCCCACGATAACACAGACTAAAAGAGATCATACAATTGTAGCTCTATGTAAAAGGAGTATCTAACAACGGAATGAAGGAAAGACATCTACTAGCACTAGAATAGAAGGAAGGCCTCCGGATCCGCGGACGTATCAGATCATACCTCGAGGTCTCCCAAAGCGCTGCTGAATCACCTGGTGTGAGCCTGTCCTGATGCTCCTGGATCTGCACAACAAAAGTGTGCAGAAGAGTAGCATGAGTACACCACGGCGGTACTCAGTGAGTGCCAAGCCTAACCTCGATGGAGTAGTGACGAGGAAGGTCAGGGCCCTACTGAGAAACAATAATACAATGGTAATCACAATAATAAGCAGTTTAAATGAATAATAATTTCCGAAATAACAACAATAAGATGATTACTGCAATCGTCTACAATTTAAGCTAACAACAAATAACCAACTCAATAAAACAAGTCCAGGACCTATGGGAATCGAACCCACAGTCCCCTTGACAGTACCTCCGGGTCTCCGGGAATCGAACCCGCAGCCCATGTCTCAATAAATAATCAATAACTCAGGAACTCCGGGAATCGAACCCGCACAATAACTCCAATAACTCAGGATCTCGGGAATCGAACCCGTAGTCCCTACCAATAACTCAGGATCTCGGGAATCGAACCCGTAGTCCCTACCAATAACTCAGGATCTCGGGAATCGAACCCGTAGTCCCTACCAATATCACTCCGGGTCTCTGGGAATCGAACCCACAGCCCTGGGTCTCCGGGAATCGAACCCGCAGTCCACAAGCACAACAAATAAAGGAATCCATAGAGAGAATAATTATGCTTAACTATAACTTCACCAAAAAAAATAGTGCCAATAATTATCAAGAAGTTCAAATAAGGCAATTAGGCAACTAAATAGTTAAGTACTACCTAATCATGCTTTTCTAACCACTACCGGGTAAAATATCAAATTAACAGCTAAAGACAGGAATATCACTCATCGAACATTTTAAATAAAGTACGTATTCAACAACCAGCGCATGTACACGCCCGTCACCTCGCGCAAAAGGCATTTAAACTATCACATAATATCCTAGGGGTGAAAATTCCCCCACACAAGGTTAGACAAGCCACTTACCTCGACTCCGGTACAAAACCGCTATGAAACAACTCTCTTGCCGCGAATGTCGGCCTCCACAAGTGTAGTATCTGATAAAAATCAATAGAATCACATCAAAATAGGCCAATTGGGCATTACCTCAAAATAACTCAAAATACACCAAAACCCACAAGTTGCCAAAACCCGACTTTCGGTACGCTTATCGAAAAATCATGAAAGTTATATTTTCGGAACCCTTGTCTCAATACGAGTCTAAGCATATAAAGTTTATCAAATTCGGACTCCATTTGCCCACTCAAAACCTTGATTTTCTAAAGTTCAAGCCTAGGGTGAAAACTCCCATAAAACACCCCAAATTCCTCCATTTTCATGAGATAATTGCATAATATTGTCAACAATAATCATAATTTGAGTCCATAGTTGATTACCTGAAGAAACCCCTTGAATCTCCCTTCAAAATCGCCCAAATCGCCCCTTAAGCCGAGCCCTCAATGTTTGGAAATGTTTCTGAAATTTCTAACTTCTGATATAATTAACTCTTTGCGATTTCCGCTTCTGCGGACAAAATTTCGCTTCTGCGAGCCCGTATCTACGACCAACTGGTCGCTTCTGCGATCCCAGGCCTAACTGGCCAAATCCCGCTTCTGCGAGAAAAGGACCGCTTCCGCGCGTTCGCTTCCGCGATTGACAACCGCTCCTGCGAGAATTTCCGCTTCTGCGAGAAATAGTCCGCTTCTGCGGACTCGCTTAAGCGAATTCCCCTCCGCTCCTGCGGATTCTCACTCCTCGACCCAAGGTCGCTTCTGCGACGAGTCTTCCGCACCCGCGACTCCGCCTCAGCGGAAGAGGATCCTCCTCTGCGAACCCAGGCGCTCCTGCGCCCCAAGTTCCGCTCCTGCGGACTCGCCTCTGCGGTCCCATTTCCGCAGGGGCGAAAACGACAGAACAGAAGGCCCAACCTGCAATTTTCCATGTTTTCCTTCCGTTTAACCATCCGAAACCACCCCGAGGCCCCCTGGACATCATCCAAACACACCAACACATCCTAATACCTTATTCGAACTTGTTCCAATCCTCAAAACACGTCTAACAACATCAAAACCCATAATTCACATCGAATTCAAGCCTAAATTTATTAAAACTCTCTGAATTACACATTCGATCTAAAACCCGACTAAACGACTTCCGAATGACCTGAAAATTTGCGAACATATCCAAATTCACATAACGAAGCTACAAAAATTGTCGGAATTCCATTCCGACCCCGGATCAAAATCTCACCTATCGTTCGGATTCGCCAAAATTTCAACCTTCGGCATTTCAAGCCTAATTGAGCTACGGACCTCCAAAATACATTCCAAACGCGCTCCCAACCTCGAAATCACCTAACGGAGCTAATGGAACCATCGGACTTTTGTTCCGAGATTGTCTTAACATTGTTCCGGCTACGGACCATTTTCTAGCTTTAAAGCTCCCATTCAGGGACTAAGTGTCCCAAATTGTTCCAAATTTCAGAATCGACTCTCCCGGCAAATCACAATAGCAGAAATGAACTTAGGGGAATAGTTAAATTAGGGATTTGGGGCGTAATTTTCTGGATTGACTGGTCGGGTCGTTCGAAAACGATCTTTCTATTCCCTTGAGTTATTGTTGTTGTTGTTTTTTGGTCTTATAAAATATTCTTCAAATTAAATGTTCCCTTATTAATAATTTTAATTCCACTCAAATTAGGAGCCCACAAAAATTGTGGTATTCGATTAACTAAACCACATAATTTTTTGATTTTTTATTAAATAAGTTGAAAAGGTTTATTGATCTATGTGTTTTTGATCTCCATCGCAAATTGTGATCGAGAAGTTTTTCTTACCCAACTTTTAATCAACACGTTTAACCCGACTACACCCCTAAATAAATCATCTTATTTTTACAATAATTCAATATGCACATAATAATGAATAATGTAAATATTGAATGTGGATAAATTATTTTCTTGTTCAAAGAGGATGAAACCATAGGATACAATTCATTTCCATAAGTTACTGAGAGCATAACATCCTCATTATTTATTGGATTGACATAAAGTCTTCGGTAACTATTTTAGTTTTTAGTTGTTTACATACCAAACAATCAACTCATAAAACCTCTTCTATAGTGAGTCCATCTAATTGCTTTGTATTTGTTCTTGGAGTGGAACATTAATACAAGGGGAATTTAGTCTTTGATAAATTTTACATGGTGCTCTAAGTACAATGTCCAGTGATAGAGGTCTTTGGCAGTAGAGACTAAGAACTCAAAAAGTCCCGTGGGGTCGTACATTTTACCCAGCAATTTTTGAGATGGCAGGTATGAGGCAAATTTTGGAGATCATTGAGTTCAGCAATAGGAGCACTTGTTTCAAGAAAGCATGCCTCTGGTGTACGAAGATGCGGTGCAGAGCTTCTACTCATCTCTTATCACTGTTGAGGAGGATCACATTTGTGCACTAGTAAATAGAGTAACATTATACTCGATGTTTCAGAGTTGGCAAAGATTCTCAGAATACCAAGTGAATGAATGTCCTGAGTAAAAGGTGTTTGTGATGTCAACTTTAGGAGAGCAATAATGAAAGAGAAAGCTATTCAGCAGGGGAAAAAGGTGCATAAGAAGGTATTACTTCCTAAATATCATCTTCTCTTTGTGCTGGTCAATAAAGTACTATTACCTCGTTCTGAGAGGCGGTCTATTGCTACAAAGTCGGATATGGTCTTAATATAATCGCTTGATGAGTTTGTCCCAATCAATCTGCTAGCAATCATGATAGACCATATGCAAAAGGTGGCAAACTTTAAAGGTAAAAATCATGTATTACCATATGGCTTTTTCCTCACTCAACTGTTCAGATTCTATAAGATCCCATTGGGGAATCCCAGAGTAGGTACACACAAGTAGACCTTCTCTGAGACCACTCCAAAAGAATGTGAATATGTAAAAAGAGTCGGTAGAAGTTGAAGCATCTCGACCATTTCTCAGCTGATCAACGCTCAAAATGTAGCTTCTAAGGAGATTAGAAGGCTGAAAGCTAGAAATGCCATACTAGAAACTCAGCTCAATCAAGCAGCTAAAGGACATGATTCTGTCAATGAGGAAGTTGCACGACTGAAAAAGGAAAATGATAGACTTCGGGCTCAATTACTTGAAGAAAAACTATCTACAAATGCTAGACTGGATCTGGTTCTCAAAACCATTGGTGTCTCTTCCTCCAAGCCTCCTTCCTCTAGTGTACCCTAGGATCCCCTTAGTGTCCAATTATTTTTGCTCCAAAATCCTGTGGTTGCTGTTTTATTTTTGCTTACTTGTGTTTTGTGATGGCATGTTAAACTTAACCATTACTGCTCCTGACTTGCTCAGTCAATGGTAAATATTAATAAAGCAGCTCCCATTCATTGCATGTACAATACTGTGTTTCTCTGGCTTCTCTTTTCTGTCATGTTGTGTGCACATATGTGGCATGAGCAAGTTGTGTTAGACTTCGTTATGCTTATTACCTGCTTGTGCTCTTTGTTTTGCTAATTACCTATTCATTTTAATGACGCCAAAGGGGGGGAAAAAGTATGTAGGTGAAAGGTGAGGGGTATTATCCTTGTACGTGTAAGTGGGGGAGAATCAAGTCTAAGGTTAAGTGGGAACTATCAATACAAAGGAGGGAAAGGAGGGAGATCTGAGATTAAGAGGGAACTTAGTGTAGTTCTTGCATCTCATTTGGTTATTTCTGCTCTAAAAAAATATTGTCCATGTCTAAGTTTATCATCATCAAAAAGGGGGAGATTGATGGATTTTTAATGTCTTGGCCTTATGCGTCTTATATTTTGATGATTTAACAAACTTATCGTATAGAACCAGATAGAGAACCTGGCAACCTGGACCACAGGGTATACACTTCATGTGATTTTGTTGAAGTATGAAAATCAGCAAATGGATGAACAACCACAAGGACCTGGTGACCTGGTCCTTTAGGGTTCTCCGACACAAGCACAAGTCAATGACTATACGCAATCGCAGGGACCTATTCCCTTTGGGTTCTCTGACAGAAGTACAAGTCAAATACACAGCTGGAATGTAGGAGAAGAAAGTGACCATCTGGCAGCTATCACAGAAGAGAAACATAACTAGGACCTAGTATGTTGGTGTATCCTGACAAAAAGTACAAAGTCCACTATCCAGCTGGAACTCAACTGCCCAGAAGTGGCTGTGCAGACTGTACAACAGTCACTTCTCATTGGGAAGAAGCGTACACCAAGAGTTGAAATCACTATCCATTGTGCTATCTTTGTGATAAAACAACATGGTGTAAGACACATCATTCTTTGTGCATTCAGTGATTCTCTCAAGCATAACAACGTTCATCCTACATTAAAGTCACTAGTGTGTCAAGAACAAAACAACTCCACTAAGGATCAGTTTCTTAATGAGTTTATATACATTCGTAGTTGAGTTGTAATCTTGTTGTTTGCTCTTCATTGTATTTCCTAGTTTGCTTTCTTAGAAGCGTTGTCTTAGGAACAAAACAAAATTCGTAAACTTCTGAGTTTATGTTGTGACTAGGGATAGTCATAAGTTTAAAATCTTTGTAACTAGGATAGTTATAGAATGGCTTTTGGTGGTTGCATCACAAGTTAGTTTGAAGTCTTCGAAAAATAGTTTTTGCAAAGTGGCTTGTGCTGGTTGCATCACAAGTTAGTTTGAAGTCTTTGCAATAGAATTTTTACAAAGTGGCTTGTAATAGGTAGATTGCAAGTTAGTGGAAGCCTACAAGAGTAGATCGTGGTTCTTTTTATCCCCTTGTGTGGGATTTTCCCACGTAGAAAATCTTTTGCCTTCTTTACTTTTAATATTTACTTCATTCTAGGAATCATCTCATAGAGGACCAGGTACTCTATAGTTTGGAGGACTCATATAAGCTAACACCTCAGAAATCGGGCATACCTGATTTTGACCATATACAGATAGTACCCAATTTAAAAAAAAATACAGCAACTGCAGTCACTATATAATTATGTAATTATATAAGGCTTGGAAGCAGCTGGGTATTGTCTTGCCAGCTTGCCGACCAATGCCTCTTACTGTCATTTCATGTGTAACTTTTTTAGTCATTGATCATTTAACTATTATTTTGAATTTTGATTGGTCCAATAAATTGATAACTACAATAACTTTAGTAATTTTGACTGTGGATACTTTTAAGCCCTTAGAGGCAACTGTGTAAGTTTTTAAACCCATCAAATTTTAAAGCAAAAACCAATTGAATTTCAATTGATTAAAAAAAAAGAACATAGCGACTACAAACCCAATTAACGGAAGAGGAGACCTCCAAATAATTACATAATCACACAGTTTTTCCAATTTAGCCAAAATCATAATTAAGGATTAAAAGAAATTAGGCCTTTTAGCATAAGGATGAATTTTGGAGTGTAAGAGTAGAAATGAAGAGGAACAAAAGAAAGGTACCTATTAGTAGCGAAAGAGAACCAAGTTCGCCGCCTAAGAAGAGTGTTGTTTCAGTTCGCTGGTTATCTTACTGAGCTCGAGAAAAGCGGTGGGATATTTCAGAGTGTTTTAACAGGAGAGAGCGAAGAAAACTATAATTCAGTGGGTGAAAGAGAAGCATACAGGTAGTATCCGATGATATTTATGATCAGCGAGAAACACAGAAACAGAGAACAATTAGAAAGAAATTGAGAGGTGGCATTGTCCTTCTCATCCTCAAATTGCAGCCAGATTTCATATGCAAGGCTTTGTAGATGCAGACACGTATTAATATTGTGCTACATGAAATGACCAAAAAGGGCCTTGGTCAGCAAGCTGGCAAGACAACGCTCAACTGCTTCCAAGGCTCTTCTATATATTAGATAACTTCTATATATAGAAAAGGTTTGGAAGCAGCTGGGCGTTGTCTTGTCTGTTTGCCGACCAAGGCCTCTTCCTATCATTTCATGTGTAACTTTTTTAGTCATTGATCATTTAAATATTATTTTGAATTTTGATTGGTCAAATAAATTGATAACTACAATAACTTTAATAATTTTGACAGTTGAGACTTTTAAGCCCTTCGCCGCAACCGTGTAAGTTTTTAGTGGATCTATCTCTCATTATGATTACTACTTGCAGCTCCATTTCCATAGCTAACTTTTTGTATATAACTTGCCTATTAATATTTATGTTTTTGAGGGGACAAAATTTAAAAATAGTCAGATTTATAAGCGATCATTTAAAAATAATCACAATTTTAAAAGTAATCAAAATTTAGCCACTTTTTATATAAAGATAAATCTTATTAATCATTTAAATGTTATTTTGAGTTTTTATGTAAAAATAAATCTTATTGATCATTTAAATATTTTTTTGAGTTTGATTGGTCCAATAAATTGATAGCTACAATAACTTCAATAATTTTGATCGTGAAGACTTTTAAGCCCTTTGAGGCAACCGTGTAAGTTTTTAGTGGATCCATCTCCTATCATGATTACGGATGACAATTTCATTTTCATAGCTAACTTTTTGTATATAACTTGCCTATTAGTATTTATGTTACCTATAGTATTTATAAGTAGTCATTTAAAAATAGTCACAGTTTTAAAATTAATTAAAATTTAACCACTTTCCATATAAAAATAAATCTTATTGATCATTTAAATGTTATTTTGAGTTTGATTGATCCAATAAATTGATAACTACAATAATTTTAGTAATTTTGACCGTGGAGACTTTTAAGCCCTTCGAGGCAACCGTGTAAGTTTTTAGAAGATCCATCTCTCATCATGGTTACGGATGACAATTCCATTTCCATAGCTAACTTTTTGTATATAACTTGCCTATTAGTATTTATGTTTTTAGGGAAGAAATTTAAAAATAGCCAGATTTATAAGCGGTCATTTAAAAAATAGTTACGATTTCAAAAGTAATCAAAATTTAGTCACTTTTCATGTAAAAATAAATCTGATTGATCATTTAAATGTTATTTTGAGTTTTGATTGGTCCAATAAATTGATAACTACAATAACTTTAGTAATTTTAACTGTGGATACTTTAGCCCTTCGAGGCAACCGTGTAAGTTTTAGTGGATCCACCTCTCATTATGATTACGGCACAATTTGATTTCCATAGCTAACTTTTTGTATATAACTTGCCTATTAGTATTTATATTTTTTGAGGGGAGAAATTTAAAAATATCCAGATAATCATTTAAAAATAGTCACAATTTCAAAAGTAATTAAAATTTAGTCACTTTTCATGTCAAGATAAATTTGAACGAAAATATGTTCAAATTTCGAAAAATACTCCGGCATAATATACTGGAGTTCCAGTATAATATACCGATTCAGTATAATATGCTAGAAGTTCATACACAAGTACTCAAATCTTCAGTATATTATGCTGAAACTTTCCGCATGTTGGAGTTCCAGCATAATATGCTGGAAATTCATACATAGGTACACCGATTTTCAGTATATTATATTGGAACTTTCCGTGTTGCAATAAAATAGTAGCTATTTTCAATAATTTGCAAACACTGGCTATTTTTGAATAACTAGTGTGAACTGACTAGCCCGTGCTATTTTTTTTAGCAGACAAATTTTTCATTTTTAACTCATTAAACCAATTATCTATTAAAGCAAAACTTAAAATGTCCCGGTCATTATTAGCATTCATTCGTTCAGCTTGAATAATAGCAATAATTTGCAAAAAGACATATTTTATCTCAGGTCATATCTTTTGTTTAATTTTCTATTGCGAAGTTAATTTTATTTGAAGGTCGTTTTATTTATTCAAAATTTTCTCAAAAAGTTTTGAAAGATCTGTGAAGAATAAAGAAAAGAGAAAGTAAATAAATATAGAAACCAATGTTTACTTTACAATACTAACGTGTAATAATTTAACCAAGCCAACTTTCTAAATAACACAAACTTAAATGACGCACATCAGACAATTTCGATTATTCCCAGGTTGACCAGACAATTCGCTGGTTGTTACAGTATTTTTTTTCTTGTACGGTTGTCAACACTTATCCAAAACAATTACCTAATTGACTTGGAAATCCCAAGTAGGAAGAGAGGAAAGGAGTTTGAGATTGTGATGCATGCATGTTTTGCAGGTTGAGACTGATAAAAAGGAAAAAAATGTGGCTCCCAAACAATAAGGGAAGCCCTGCAAACAGAAGGGGCAATGGGACTGGAGTTGTTGCAATTGCTATTGACAAAGACAAAGGCAGCCAATATGCTATCAAATGGGCCACTGATAATTTGGTTACCAGAGGCCAAACTCTTGTCCTTATTCATGTTGTCACCAAACCTACTTCTTCTTCCTGTATGCCTCTCTCCCTCTTTCTCTCTCTCTCTATGTTTGTGTGTGTATACATATGTGCGTCTGTGTGTGTGTAAGTGTTTGAGATTGTGTATGTATACATATGTGCGTCTGGCCTTCATATTGCTGCATTTGCTCTTGTAATTTCACCCATTAGAGCTAGTGGTTTGACTCAAACTCTAGGTTGAGCTAGAAATGGTAGAGTATAATTTCTTCTTTTGTATGTGATCTAATTTTTCACATTTATTTCATTTCGATGGTTGGTATATCGTTGTTAGCGTTCTATGTTATGTTCACATTGTTGTTTTGCATAGTTTTGTGTGTTGTCCTTTTACTTATTCGTTGTTGTTATTTTCTTTCTGGCATCTTTTGTTGTTATGCCTTTTCTCTTGTTTCTTCTGATATTAAGCCGAGAGTCTCTCGGAAACAGCTTTTCTACCCAAAAAGGCCGAGAGTCTCTCGGAAACAGCTTTTCTACCCAAAAAGGTAGGGGTAAGATATGCATATACCCCACTCTCCCCAGATACCACTAGTGGAATTTTACTGGGTATGTTGTTGTTGTTATTGTTGTTGTTGTTGTTGTTGTTTGTTGGTATATCGTTGGTACATCCATGTCCATTGTTTTCTTGGTGTTTGGACAACACTGTGAAATTGTGGTCTAGAGTAAGTTCCACGGATGAACAGCTTGAATTCCTTATGAGGTATACTAACGTTAGCAAACGAACATCAAATTTAATATGCAGACGGAAACTGTGGTGGAGTTCACGTCGTAGATGGAAATTTATCTGCACATGGGCAAAATCTTGAGAAACAAACCAAAGAATTGTTTCTTACCTTTCATTGTTTTTGTACACGTAAAGATGTAAGCATTACTTCAACTCTTTCCAATATCCACGAGAATGCGTAGCATTTAACATATTATTCATGGAATAAGTAAAATGAGAACATCAATTTGTGTTTCCTTCAACACATGATTGGACGTTAATTATGTTATTCTCTTCTTTATCTATTTTGTTTTGAACAGATCCGTTGCTTAGACGTTATACTTGAAGACTCAGATGTACCAAAAGCACTGACAGAATATGTGTCTAGTGCTGCGATCCAGAACTTGATCCTTGGAGCATCTAGGCATGGCTTTATCAGGTCCGATCTTTTAATTTTTCACCTAAGTTTCTCCATATTTACTTTCAGATTGAACACAATAACCAAAGTAACAATGCATTCCCCTCCCCTTTCCAGCATGAGAAAAAGATATCAAAGCAAACATTGTATTTGACAGTTGTTCAGTCTTTACTTTTCCTAGCTCGATCGAGGGTCTGATATGAACACTAATGCTAATATCTGCACAGACGGTTGAAGGTTACGGATATACCTAGCACTGTATCAAAGGGAGCACCAGATTTCTGCACCGTTTATGTCATCTCAAAGTCAAAGATTTCTTCTGTGAAAAATGCTTCTCGCCCAGCTCCTATGGCTTCCCCTCTTTATAAACAAATACAGCAATTGGAAGACCAAGTTAACAGTGCTGGAACTACCCCTACTGCTCATACCAGGGCGATCCATGGTATGAGATGTTTTTTTCCACAATGATTTTTTTTTTGTACGTCAACAAAAAAAACATTTCTATTTAACTTACCTTGTCAAACTACTGGTGCAGCTGGATCAGTTGTGGACAGGTCACAACGCAGGTCATTCATATCGGATGAGAGCAAAAAAATTGGGTCAGTTCCATGAAACCTGTTATTTCATTGGGGGGAAAGAGGTGTTTGTGTATTGTGAATCTTTAATGATCTTTCAGATTGTGTTTGTATTCTGAAGTCAAAACTTGAGAAGTTTGGTTGGACAATAGGAGCATCTGTTAGGATCGAAATAATCAGGTGTCATGCAAAAGCTAATAAAACAAACCTTGAACGACTTATAAATCAGACAACAAAAAAGAAATACACCAAAAGATACAGAAATAATTAACGTGGTTCGGTTAGTTGACCCACATTTATAGGCAGAAATACACCAAAGGGCCTTCATTATTTTGGCTGATTTTTATTGATTTTTCTGAAAGACTCAGTTTCACTAATCAAATTAGTGTTTGTTACTGAATGGTATCAGTTTTTTGATATTTTACTTTGATGAATTTGATGATTTTAATTTATCTTGTTAGAACTAGTTTCTTGTATAATTAAGTAGAATAATTTAAAGCAAACAGACTGCAGTATCCTAGTGGATCTGCTTCACATATTTGATCCCTTTTCCTGTATTTGTGGTCAATGATTAAGGCTAAGTAACTCTACCTTGCTCCAAAAAAAATGTCCTGCTTAACAACTGAAATTCGCATAATATATGAAAAAAGATCTGCTGGAATTATATTGGTAATGTCCTGTGGTTTTGATGATATATATGTATATATATACACACACACACGCTAAACCCAGCAGTTTTGGAAGCAGGTCACCATTTGATAGACGAGGAATCCTCCCTTCAAGAATTTTTTCTGACCTTTCTGAAGCGGATACTGATCTATCATTCGTTAGCTCTGGTAGGCCAAGCACAGATCACACATCCTCCATGCTGTTTCATGATGGCATGGATTCTGGCCGTATTTCACAAATATCAACAAGTTCAGATAGTAGCTTTGGTTCAGAACGCTTGGGAGCTCGGGGGAGTGAGCTCAGTTCTTTCAATGACTTTTCATCTTCCTCCTTTGAGACAGTAAGTTTACCCTCTTTGTAGGGAAAAATGGTAGATAAGTAACTTCTTCAGGAAACAGTTGATATCGACAACCTTTACTGCTCAGTTACCCTTTTTTATTAGTGTTGGATCGTGTCGTGAGTCTATATTAGGAGAACTGAAAGCAACAAAGCTAGGAGAATAGTAAGTTGAACCTAAGAAGCATGATACATTGCAACCTAATTTCTTTGAGGATATTCATTTATGTAGGAGCGCATACGAAGCATGAATCGTTTCAACAAACTAGTTTTTGGCTAGACAATCTAAAATTACTAAGAGGAAAAAGGTTACTTATGGCACAGATAAAAGTAAGCATGTATCAGGTGATTCAAATGACAAAAGCTGCATGCTAGTCTTTGGGTTAAAACTTCAAGATTTCCCTGTTATATTAGGAGAACTGAAAGCAACAAAGCTAGGAGAATAGTAAGTTGAACCTAAGAAGCATGATACATTGCAACCTAATTTCTTTGATGATATTCATTTATGTAGGAGCGCATACGAAGCATGAATCGTTTCAACAAACTAGTTTTTGGCTAGACAATCTAAAATTACTAAGGGGAAAAAGGTTACTTATGGCACAGATAAAAGTAAGCATGTATCAGGTGATATGACAAAAGCTGCATGCTAATCTTTGGGTTAAAACTTCAAGATTTCCCTGTTACATTTTGATGTTTTTATGGTTAATGTCAGTGTTGAGTATGTTATCAGTATTAACATCACTTTTGAAAATTCAAAGGATGATGGAGAAGCTGAAATGAGAAGGCTAAAGATGGAGCTTCAGAGGACAATGGATTTGTACAGTACAGCATGCAAGGAAGCACTGACGGCGAAACAGAAGGTGAAAAAATTCATATTGATATCTTCTCATACTTTTAGATGGGATAGGATAGTTTTTTATATATTATATGTCTAGTCAGAGGAGCTCAATATCTGGCGGATGGAAGAGGAAAAGAGATTGGAGGAGGCTCGGCTTGCAGAGGAAGCTGCAAAATTAGCAGCAGAGAAGGAGAGAGATAAGTGTAAGGTTGCTATGGAAACTGCCGAAGCAGCTCAGAGACTCGCAGAACTTGAAGCAAAAAGAAGGGTAGATGCTGAAATGCAAGCCCTTAAAGAGGCAGAGCAGAAGGAGAGAGCATTGATGAACTTAGGTCAAGGTGATTTCAGATATAGGAGGTACAGCATCGAAGAAATCGAAGAGGCAACACAATTTTTCACTGAGTCTCTCAAGATTGGAGAAGGAGGATATGGTCCAGTCTACAAATGTTATCTTGATCACACACCAGTAGCAATCAAGGTTTTACGTCCAGATGCAGCACAAGGAAGATCTCAATTTCAGCAAGAGGTATGGACAAGGTCCCGTGATAGTGATTATGACAGTGTTGCGTATTTAAGTTATCCCCTCTATATCTTCTTAATGCAAAATCTTACACAGGTTGAAGTGTTGAGTCGTATGAGGCATCCTAATATGGTTCTACTTCTTGGAGCTTGCCCAGAATATGGCTGTTTGGTATATGAGTACATGGCAAATGGCAGTTTAGAGGAACGCCTTATGCGGCGTGGAGATAAACGTTCACTATCATGGCAGCTTAGATTTCGTATTGCAGCGGAGATTGCCACCGGCTTGCTGTTTCTGCACCAGACCAAGCCAGAACCTCTGGTGCATCGTGACCTTAAACCTGGCAACATTCTGCTTGACCATAATTATGTAAGCAAGATTAGTGATGTTGGACTCTCAAGGCTTGTTCCTCCTTCTACTACTGAAGAGGTAACACAATACCGGATAACATCTGCAGCTGGCACCTTCTGCTACATCGATCCAGAGTATCAACAAACAGGCATGCTTGGGGTTAAATCTGATGTTTATTCCTTAGGAATTCTTCTTCTACAATTGGTAACAGCCAAGCCAGCAATGGGCATAACTCATTATGTTTCACAATGCATTGAGACGGGAGCGTTTAAAGAGGCACTAGATCCTTCTGTTCCAGATTGGCCAATCGAAGAGGCCCTCAATTTTGCAAACCTAGCACTCCAATGTGCAGAACTGAGGCGGAAGGACAGGCCAGACCTTGGCAAAGTCGTCTTGCCCGAGCTTAATCGATTGAGAGCATTGACTGAAGAAAATATGGGTCAATTGTTGATAGGTGGCAGTGCTGGCCCCTCCCCCAGTCACAGCCAAGCATCTATATCGCAGGCAAGTCGCTCATTTTCATTTTTATTGTAAGGTAATAAATTTATTCAAAAGAGTTTGGGCAAAAAAGCCCGTATACAAGAGGTATACCAAGAAGTAGAGACCTAAAAAACATGTTGCTTGTTCTCATAATGAATAAATTCTTCTATATCTCAGTTTAATAACTTATTCCAGGGAACTTAATGCATAGCTAGTAATATTTGACTTTGCAACCATCTTATTCTTAAAACTAGTTTGAACTATATCTTGTAGTATGCAAGATATAATGCGAACCTAATGCTCAGTTAAGGATAGTTCCTAGTGCCGTATCTTGGTAGCGTTTTGTGACAATGCATGAAGTTGTAATACGGTGCGAGCATGTTATGCAGGAAATTTCAAGTGACCCTCAAGTGCATTCAGGATTTAGTTCAAAAAGTGTTTCAAATTCATCTGCTTCGCAAGAAAAACATTCAGGTACTTTCAACTTTGTATTGGTGCAAGGAAAAGAAAAGTGCTAGGAAGTTCAATTTATTGCTTTCTAGGAGCATATTTTGAGATGACCCCTCTTTAATATGCAGGATCAGGGGATGAATAATTTTGAGTCCTCCAGTACATAAATAATTCAGAGTACTCACTGCAGTTATTTGTTATTCTTCTGTTGTATATAGAAGGATCGAAAGCTCGGGCGTTGAAGCCACTGAAGCTTATCACAGTTTACTGTGACTTTGTTGTAGCTTATGTTCAATTTTTGTTAGATTTCAAAGGCTGACTGCTCCAAAACACAATTCATTTGGGATTGAGACATAGTTGATTAAGTGATCTAAGGCATAGTATCAAATAATATTTGCATACTTAACTTATAAATAGATTTAACCTTGTGTTAGCTGTAGCATTGTAGTTCCAAGTGAAAAGTGAGCCCTACACTTCTGGATAACAGTCTTGTGGATGTTCACTTAATTGAGTTTTTGAATAATCTCAATTTTGGCTTCATAATGTATATTGGAATCATTATCTTGTAACTCCCACTCCTCGACCCTGGTGGAAAAAAAAGCTTTTGTTCCTTGATATGAAAGATATAAAAAAATTCATTTGTATTTTCTTCTTACTTTTTCTGTTAGGCCAAGTACTTAGACAATCCATTTTTTTTCCTCTCCATCTGCTACGAGTACCGATGGGAAACCAAAAATTTTCCAAGGGTGTTTAAATTTACAAGACGTAAAAAAAAATCTGACAAAGGATATTCAATATATGTTTTATACATTTAAAATTAATATTTTACTTATATACACAATGTAATTTTTCGTAATATTTCTATGAAGGGCGGTCAATTGTGCCCCCTTAACAAAAGGTGGCTTCGCCTACATGCATTTAGTAAAAAGTTAGAAAATGCGAACAAGAAAGCTGACATCGTTTTGGGGCATTACGCATTGGTCAAACAGAGTTGGCGTCCGTTTGAAGCACATGTATTTACCTGATGAACCAACATGGTGTTAGAAGCTTCCTCCAATTTGCTTATTGATGTAAGCAATGACATCAATAAATGGTAGGTGAGATGGGAATATTGCAAATTGATCCTTCTTGATATGTGAGATTTGCACTTTTGGTCCCTATCTCAAAACTATAAATACCCCCTTCATCTCATTGTTTTAAACACACCAAAAACATTCAATAACTCAAGTATAAGAGTTAGAGAGAAAGAGAGAGTTTGTTTTTCTTTAGGAAGTTTTTCTAAAGGGGGAGTGACAAAATAGTGAGTAAAATACTAGTCGGGTATTTTCGGGAAACACTTTTGTGTGCGCCACTATTTTGGGTAGAGCTCGGGAAATTGTTGTACCTCCAAACTATTGGAGAAGTCTCTCTTTGTAAGCCTACTAAAAGTTTTAGTGGAAGTTGGTGTCGGGTTTGTGGACGTAGCCTAAACGTTTTAGGTGAACCACGTTAAATTCTTTGTGTCATTTATTTTTCGTTGATCATTTATTTTTCCCGTTGTGAAGAAGTGTTTAGTGCCACCGGGTCCTAACAAGTGGTATCAGAGCTTTGGTTAGAATACTACTCATACGTACGGTACTATTCATACGTACGGGTACTATTCATCCATACGGGCACTATTCATACCTACGGTTACTATTCACCGCCGGAAATATGGAGGCAAGGACAAGCAAGATGGTCAACCTAAACGGCACAAATTACCACTTATGGAGAAACAAGATGAAGGATCTCCTGTTCGTGACGAAGATGCACCTGCCGGTGTTCAGTGCTCAGAAACCTGAAGACAAGTCAGACGAGGACTGGGAATTTGAGCATAACCAAGTGTGCGGCTACATACGACAATTTGTTGAAGATAATGTGTACAACCACATTTCTGGCGTGACACATGCAAGGTCGTTATGGAACAAGCTCGAGGAGTTGTATGCCTCTAAAACGGGTAACAACAAATTATTTTACTTGACAAAATTAATGCAAGTAAAATATGTAGAAGGGACAACTGTGGCGGATCACCTTAATGAAATACAAGGGATTGTCGACCAGTTGTCGGGAATGGGCATAAAGTTCGATGACGAGGTACTTGCTCTTATGGTGCCGGCAACACTCCCAGAGTCATGGGAAACCTTGAAGGTTTCAATCACCAATTCTGCACCCAACGGTGTGGTAAACATGGAGACAATCAAGAGTGGCATTCTAAATGAAGAAATGAGACGCCGATCACAAGGATCATCTTCTTCATCAGAGGTGTTGGCTGTTACGACCAGGGGGAGAAGTCAAAACAAGGGCAAGAATAACAGAGATAAGAGCAGAGGTAGATCCAATAAATTTGCACATGTTGAGTGCCATTACTGCAAAAAGAAGGGCCATATCAAAAGATTTTGCCGACAGTTCCAAAATGACCAGAAGAAGAACAAAGGCAAAAAGGAGAAACCCGAAGAAAGCAGTGATGATGAAGCGAACTCCTTTGGTGAGTTTAACATTGTCTACGATGACGACATTATCAATTTGACAACCCAAGAGACGACATGGGTGATTGATAGTGGAGCTACCATTCATGCAATGCCACGGAGAGAACTCTTCTCATCTTACACACCTGGAGACTTCGGTCGTGTAAAGATGGAAAATGCCAATTTCTCAACAGTTGTAGGCAAAGGAGATGTTTGCCTAGAGACCATGAATGGGATGAAGCTACTTTTAAGAGATGTCAGGCATGTTCCAGATATGCGCCTGAATCTGATCTCCGTAGGCAAGCTTGATGAGGAAGGTTATTGCAATACCTTTCATAATGGCCAATGGAAGCTCACGAAAGGCTCATTGGTGGTGGCGCGGGGCACGAAGCAGTCAAAGTTGTACGTGACCCAAGCAAGCATCTCCCAACAAGTTATAAATGTTGCGGAGAATGATAGCAATACCAAGTTGTGGCATAGACGTCTTGGCCACATGAGTGAAAAGTCAATGGCGCGTTTGGTGAAGAAGAACGCCTTACCGGGTCTAAACCAGATCCAGTTGAAGAAGTGTGCTGACTGTTTAGCTGGGAAACAAAACAGAGTTTCATTCAAAAGATTCCCTCCTTCGAGAAAGCAAGACGTGTTGGATCTGGTACACTCAGATGTATGCGGGCCTTTCAAGAAGTCCCTCGGTGGTGCCCAATATTTCGTGACCTTTATTGATGATCATTCACGAAAGACATGGGTATACACGCTGAAGACCAAGGATCAAGTGTTTCAAGTTTTCAAACAATTTCTGACCTTGGTGGAAAGAGAGACCGGTAAGAAGTTGAAGTGCATCCGGACAGACAATGGCGGTGAATACCAGGGTCAATTTGATGCTTATTGTAAAGAGCATGGTATTCGACATCAGTTCACACCTCCTAAAACTCCACAGTTGAATGGCTTGGCTGAGAGGATGAACAGAACCTTGATCGAGAGAACCGGATGTTTACTCTCTCATTCAAAGTTACCAAAGGCTTTCTGGGGTGAAGCACTAGTTACAGCAGCCTATGTGCTAAACCATTCACCCCGTGTCCCTCTTCAGTACGAGGCTCCAGAAAAGATTTGGTCAGGAAGAGATATCTCTTATGATCAATTGCGGGTATTTGGCTGCAAAGCCTATGTCCATGTTCCGAAGGATGAAAGGAGCAAACTTGATGTCAAGACAAGGGAGTGTGTATTCATCGGCTATGGTCAAGACATGCTTGGCTATAAGTTCTATGATCCGGTGCAGAAGAAGCTCGTTAGGAGTCGAGATGTTGTGTTCGTTGAGGACCAAACAATTGAAGACATTGACAAAGTAGAGAAGTCCACCGATGATTCTGCTGAGTTTGAGTTGCCTCCAACAATGGTGCCGAGACAAGTTGGAGACGATGTTCAGGATAATCAAGCTGAAGCCCCTGATCTTCCAAATGAAGATGAACCAGCAGATGCCGAAGGTAACGAGGATAATGGTGATGATGATGCAGACGAGGATGATCAACCTCAACCAGCAATCCTCAACAACCCTCCTTATCACACAAGATCTGGAAGAGTTGTGCAACAGTCTACCATATATTCTCCACATGAGTATGTGTTACTCTCTGACGGGGGAGAACCCGACAGTTTTGAAGAAGCTGTTGATGATGAACATAAGGAGAAGTGGATAGAGGCCATGCAAGACGAGATGAAATCCTTGCATGAGAACAAGACGTTTGAGCTGGTGAAGTTGCCGAAAGGCAAGAGAGCTTTGAAGAATAAATGGGTGTTCAAGATCAAGCATGATGAAAACAGTTCCCGTCCGAGATTCAAAGCAAGATTGGTCGTCAAAGGTTTCAATCAAAGGAAAGGTATAGACTTTGATGAAATATTCTCACCAGTTGTGAAAATGACCTCAATATGCACGGTGCTGGGATTAGTAGCAAGCCTCAACCTGGAGGTTGAGCAGATGGATGTGAAAACCGCCTTCCTACACGGTGATTTGGAAGAGGAGATATACATGGAGCAACCGGACGGTTTCCAGCAAAAGGGGAAAGAGGACTGCGTTTGTAGATTGAGGAAAAGCCTCTATGGCTTAAAACAGGCACCAAGGCAGTGGTACAAGAAGTTCGAGTCGGTGATGGGGCAACACGGCTACAAGAAGACAACTTCGGACCATTGTGTGTTCGTTCAGAAGTTTTCTGACGATGATTTTATCATCCTATTGCTCTATGTGGATGATATGTTGATTGTTGGCCGGAATGTTTCCAGAATTAATAGCTTGAAAGAGCAACTAAGCAAGTTCTTCGCCATGAAAGACTTGGGGCCAGCAAAACAGATCCTTGGGATGAGGATTATGCGATACTGAGAAGCCAAGAAGTTATGGTTGTCTCAGGGAGAAGTACATCGAGAAGGTACTTCAACGGTTCAACATGGAGAAAACTAAAGCAGTTAGTTGTCCTCTTGCTAACCACTTTAGATTGAGCACCAAGAAAAGCCCGTCAACAGATGATGAGAGAAGAAAGATGGAGAGGATTCCATATGCTTCAGCAGTAGGAAGTTTGATGTATGCCATGGTTTGTACACGGCCAGATATCGCTCATGCTGTAGGAATGGTAAGTAGATTTCTTTCTAATCCAGGAAAGGAACACTAGGATGCTGTTAAGTGGATTCTCAGGTATCTTCGAGGAACCTCCAAACTATGCTTATGTTTTGGAGAAGACAAACCCGTGTTGGTTGGCTATACTGATGCAGATATGGCCGGAGATGTTGATTCTAGAAAATCAACTTCGGGATACTTGATTAACTTTTCGGGGGAGCTGTGTCATGGCAATCAAAGTTGCAAAAATGTGTTGCACCATCAACTACTGAAGCTAAATTCATTGCAGCAACGAAAGCTTGGAAAGAACTGCTATGGATGAAGAAGTTCTTAACTGAACTTGGATTTTCGCAAGACGGTTATCACCTATTTTGTGATAGTCAAAGTGCTATCCACCTTGCGAAGAATGCCTCATTCCATTCCAGATCCAAGCATATTGATGTTAGATATAATTGGATCAGGGATGTGTTAGAGAAGAAGATGTTGCGGCTTGAAAAGATCCATACAGATGAAAACGGATCAGACATGTTGACCAAAACTCTACCAAAGGGTAAATTTGAGTTCTGCAGAGAAGCTGCAGGGATAGGAAACTCTCCAAATAGTCGGAAGGGGAAGAATTGTTAGAAGCTTCCTCCAATTTGCTTATTGATGTAAGCAATGACATCAATAAATGGTAGGTGAGATGGGAATATTGCAAATTGATCCTTCTTGATATGTGAGATTTGCACTTTTGGTCCCTATCTCAAAACTATAAATACCCCCTTCATCTCATTGTTTTAAACACACCAAAAACATTCGATAACTCAAGTATAAGAGTTAGAGAGAAAGAGAGAGTTTGTTTTTCTTTAGGAAGTTTTTCTAAAGGGGAGTGACAAAATAGTGAGTAAAATACTAGTCGGGTATTTTCGGGAAACACTTTTGTGTGCGCCACTATTTTGGGTAGAGCTCGGGAAATTGTTGTACCTCCAAACTATTGGAGAAGTCTCTCTTTGTAAGCCTACTAAAAGTTTTAGTGGAAGTTGGTGTCGGGTTTGTGGACGTAGCCTAAACGTTTTAGGTGAACCACGTTAAATTCTTTGTGTCATTTATTTTTCGTTGATCATTTATTTTTCCCGCTATGAAGAAGTGTTTAGTGCCACCGGGTCCTAACACATGGTAGATCGGACATATATTGCATTTCAATCGTTGTGCATGTAATAAGTTCGATAAAATAAAATAATCCAATATTATCTGCAGAAAAACCATACAAACAATGGAAAGCTATGGGTTTTTTTGTTCAATGGGTGCCTAAGTTAACAAAGCCTTTAAGACAAGATCAATTTATCCAAACTATAAAATAAAAACGAATGTAAAATCTTACTGGGATATCATCATTTAAGCGACAACATAACATACTTTCATGAACTATTTTGTAAACAAAAGCAGAATTTATAGTAGAAATGTAGTATTGTTCTCCATACATAGCTTTTGGGGGGCAGTTTTCGTCTTACCACAGATGTTGCAAAAGAAGGCGACAATGGACAAGTATGAAGAAGGAAGTGGTAGTGGCAATCTGGGGGGGGCTGTTGTGTATAAAGTTGAAAGATGTTCAAGGGAGTAAATATACAAATAGAGATAGCACAGATTAAACAAGAGATTAAAGATAGGACAGGTATACTTAGGATATCTAGAAAAATGAGAAGAAGTAGAGATTTTTTGCACACTTTACTTTGCACTTATATGTAATTACATGAGGTTGTGAGACTAACTCTCCCTACAAACATAGGCATTGGAAGTAAGTGCACTTTAGGTGTTGCTAATTTGTAGCTTATTTGTTATCAATGGTAATTTCACAGTTGTTACCAAATTTATTGTAGAATTGCCTTTGAGAAAGGCGAAATACATAAATAGCTCTTTCAAGTTATCTACAACGGTCAGTTGAACACTTTAACTTGTTATGTGACCAGATAGACACATCTTCATGATAAAAGTATATTCTATTAAACCCATTACGCACATGGCAAATTTTGTATGTTACACTTACATCTAAGCGCGTGAAGATTTTTAAAATTGACTTATCCTTTTTTTTCTCCTAAATTAATGTGGACCCCGCTATTACACCACCCCACTTATATCCTATTCCCACTTCACAAGCACTACCTCATAATAGCTTCTGAATTAGTAAAACAAAAATGGGAGTGGTGATCATAGACGGATCAACAATTCGAGACTTCGTGAACGACGAAGTAGCTTTTGCAAAGGCAATTGATAAAGGATTCACCGATTTGGACCTCAACAACGACGACATTTTATCCCGTTCCAAGCTTCGCAAAGCGTTCGAGTCTCTCCGCCTCATTGAGGCTCACTTCGGCGTCGACGTTGCCGCCTCGCCGGAGGAACGCACCCGCCTTTACGATTCCATCTTCAAGAAGTTCGATTGTGACCACAACGGCACCGTTGACCGACAAGAGTTTGGGGATGAGATGAGGAAGATTATGCTGGAGGAACTCACTTCGACGTTGCCGTCTCGCCGGAGGAACTCACCCGCTTGCTTAATTTTCTCTCAAGTGTTGGAGCCTTCATGTGTAAAATTTGGTTACTGATCAGTGTGAGGGGTTATTTGGGGGGGGGGGGGAGAGGGAGAGTGCGAAGGAAGAAAATTAGGGGGGTTAGCTAATAATAAAAAGATTTTTAAATGTGTTTAGTATATTTATCAAAACTTTATTATAAATTACACGTGTCATTCTTTAATTGATTAATTTAATATGTCACTAGCGAGTGCAACTCACACAAATAGTCTGCGAGATTCAGGTGTTCACGTGATACATTTAGGAGCCACTTGAAGTGTCTATCTGGTCATATAACAAGTTAATTAAGGTGTTCAACTGACCATTATGGACAACTTGGAGGGGCGTTGTCCAATTGGAAATCTTTAATTCTAGAATAACACGTGGTACGATGACTGTATTGGGTAAAATAGTTTCGTATTAAATACTCAAATAATAAAGCGATACGTGGAAACAGAGACAACACGAAAAGCAAGGCAAATGGAAACAAAGACCGAGGACAACAACTCCAATTGACACCTGGTAGACCCCGAAGGGAATATTGCTAATGAATAAAAATGAATGTTTGCCACCCGATGGCATTTAATAAATAATATTTTTCAGTATTAAATACATAATTCGTTATAGTAAATTTTGGCATTCATGACTTGCCGTTACACATTTATCAATGGGCCCCATAATTGTCATTTAAAGATGGGCTTGATCCTAGGACCTTATTCCCTATGTGCAGCTATAAATAATGACTTTGACAACCATTGTAGAACACGAATTTTCTGACAAACTTATGCTACACTTTATTCTAAGCTCAATAATACTTTATTTCCTGTCTATTGATGATCTTATTACTGCCTTCGGAAGCTCTGCTCCTAGAACCCAACTATTTATCGTCTTATCTCGATTTCAATGCTAAGTCATGCATTTTATTTAATTTATTTATCATTTTGAGATTAAATCGATTCGTTTGTCTATAAACCACGTTACAAATTCAACTCTACTATTTTACGGTTAAATAGTTTGGCACCCACCATGGGCTTAGACAGTTGCGTAATTGAGTTGATCCTTGCACATATTACTAATCTGTTTAATTCTTTGTTTCTTAGCAAAGAATCATACAAAAAGGCATATAACATTGTCAACATCGCACACAATGTAGAGGCCCAAGGAAATCCACCTCAACACGAAGATTCAACCAGTGATACCCGCAATGAGGAGGATGTAGTCATACTAGTCCGTGGTGGACAATGTCCATAACACGTTCGGGAGGCAACTCCTGGTGATGCTAAAGATGAGCACGTTGTGGAAATGGTGAGAATCCTGAGGGAACAACAAAAGACTATTATGGGTCATCTCTCGCGACAAGAGCAGGCTATGATAGAGTTGAGGCAAGCGTTAACGGGTGCTTCCAACAACGCAAATGGAAGAGGTTCAGTTCCTCCCGATGCTCCAGCAAACCAAACAACACAAAGGGTTGATAACAACACTTTGAGGAGTGGGGTCGGCTTCGACGGGGCCGGGGGTAACGGAAGCGGACTCTTTAAAACCGAACTCATGCACTTTATGAGGGAAATAAATTCCCGAATGGACCAAATCTCGTGCGCGCTATCAGTGTTGAAAGGATTGGACTCAAAAAAATATACCTAGTTAGTTCAAACCGAGCGCAGCACCAGGTTTATCCCAAAGCGATTCAAAATTCCAGATGTTCCAAAATATGATGGGACTTCGGATCCTCAAGAGCACATCATCACCTACACAATGGCGGTGAAAGGAAACGACTTAGCTCATCACAAGATTGAGTAAGTCTTGCTGAAGAAGTTCGGGGAGACACTAACGAAAGGGGCCCATACATGATATTCAGTTCTACCCGAGTATTCAATAGATTCCTTTGAGATGCTCAAGGATTCTTTTATTAAGGCCCATGCCGGGGTAAGGAAGGTACATTCTTGAAAGGCCGATATATTTAGAATTGTGCAAGGAGAGTCCAAATTGCCGCGAGAGTTCATGACCATACTTCAGAAGGAAATGATGTTGCTACCATCTGCCAGATGAATAGGCGGTTGAGGCATTTACTAAGGGCCTAAACACGAGGAGCTCTGACGCTTCCCAGGAACTGAAAGAAAGTCTGCTCGAGTTCCATAAAACGACATGGGCAGATGTCCACAATCGCTATGAATCAAAGATAAGAATTAAATATGACCAGCTCGATTTCTCGGTATCAACCAAGGGTTGGAATCGAGAGAAGAATAAGGAAAAGTTGAAGGATGATTTCAACACGAATCGAAGGTCTTTTAAAGGCCGGTTTCTACCCTACAAAAAGGCCAAGGACGCATTAGAGGTTTCCACTCGGCGAACAAGTTCTCTACCAATAGGAGAGTTGACCGCAACCAGAATAACAGATCATTGCAGGGCAAAGAGATATCAGGCTCCCGAGATTCCACCTACCCCAAATTGTCCAAGTTTAATTTCAATGTTAGCATGGTGGAACTGGTATCGACGGTGAGGAACATTAAGGAAGCATGGTTCCCGAGGCCGATGAGATCTGATCCCAGTCAAGGGATCCTAATCTATGGTGTGAGTATCATAAGAATAACGGCCACCAGATTGGGGACTACCAACATCTGTGTGAAGAGGTGGTGAATTTCTAAAAAACAACCATCTTAGAGAATTCTTAAGAGACCAGGCTAAAAATAGCGACAGGCGCAATCGGGATAATGCGGAACACTCAAAGACAGGAGAAAATCCTCTTCATCTAACAATCAGTATAATTTTCGACGGTAAGAAGATTAATAGTGTAACCTTTTCAGCAGCACAAAAGACAAATGTATCAGTGACCCATAACAAAAGACTTCGAGAAGCCGCCAAGGACGATATCACTTTCACGGAGAAAGACGTTGATGGACTCCTACTACCACACAATGATTCCATGGTAATTTCTCTTAATATTTAGATTTTAAAATTTAACGTGTTTTGGTGGACCCAAGGAGTTCAGCCAATATTATTCAATGGAGAGTGCTAAAATAAGCCAAGCTAACCGGAAGCATCATTACGGCCACAAAGCTCCTCGTCGAGTTCAACTTAGCAAGCGTAACAACCCGAGGGGAGTTACCGTCCGGCACATTTAGGGGCTTACTTGGGCCAAGCAGTTTTGATACCTATTGAAGAACTCCAAGATCACGAGGTCAAGTCCCCGCTTAATGAGAATGGGCCTAAAGTGAAATGATATGTGTAAAACATAAGTAAAACCCTTCTTAGGGAAGGTTACTCGCTCTACCAAATTGGGAGCGATGATGTTCAACTCATGGAAACCACAATCCTTCTTCATAGTGGGAATGCTAGAAGGACTGATGGAAGAAAGGTACACACCAACATCCCATGTACGAGAGCTTGTTAAGGAAACTTCTCTTTGAAGTCCTTGGTTGTGCCGGGTCTTTTGGGAATGTTGGTGCTCACTGTAGGAGGTGCAACATCATCGATTCTTTCTTTGTTTTTTGGAGAACTTGAGTTCTTGGAGGAGGAAGCCTTGGTTAGCAGAAGATAATAAGAGTCTTTTGAAGAAGAATATTAAAGAAGAGTGAAGGCAAAGAAGTTGAGAGAATTTGAAAAACTGTAAAATGTAAAAGAAGAAGAATGAGGCGTATAAGTAAAGAAATATGCGGTTAAAATTCTGGCCATGATTACCTCAAGAACCGGCGAAAGTATTGTTAAATCTGGAGTGATGCGTGTTCGGGACATTAAATACGGAGAGACGTACGTCTAATCAAGCGTCAGAAAATTTTCAGAAGGGATCAAAAAATTTCAAGCCAATAAAGGTATTTTCACCAATTTTTCGATGATACAGAGATATGCTACCTAAAAGCAGGAGGGACTATCTGTATAAGGTAAAATCGGTTCGTATTAAATACTCAAATAATAGAGCGACACATGGAATCGTAGACATACGAAAAGTGAGGCAAGTGGAAACCAAGATCGGGGGCAACAACTCCAGTTGATACCAAGTAGACCCCAAAAGGAATATTGATAATGAAGACAAACGAATATTTGCCACCTGATGGCATTCAATAAAGAATATTCTTCAATATTAAATACACAATCCTTTAAAGAGAATTTTTGCATTCATGGACTACCATTGCACACTCATCAATAGCTCCCAATAATTGCCATTTAAAGACGGGCTTGATTTTTGGACCTTTTTCCCTAGCTGCATCTATACATAATGACTTCAACAACCATTGTAGAACACAAATTTTCTGACAAACTTATGCTACACTTTATTCTAAGCTCAATAATGCTATATTTCCTATCTATTGATAGTCTTATTACTGCATTCGGAAGCTCTGCTCCCGGAACCAAGCTATTTGTCGTGTTATCTCGATTTCAATGCTAAGTCTTGTTTTTTTTAATTTATCTATCATGTTGAGATAAAATCAATTCGTTTGTCTATAAATCACATTACAAATTCAACTGTACCATTTTATGGTTGAATAGTAATCTTTTAATTTTCATCATGTATCACCAAGCAACCAAAATGAAAGTTAAAGATGAAATAATGACAGAAAGAGCACATCTAATTACAAACCATAAATGTAGTTTATACTATGTGTGCATACCTCATCTTTATACTATGTGTGCATACCTCATCTAACTGCTTTATTAGAAATATGCATACCTTGTCGGTACGCTTAGAATTCAATGAGAGCGTCTTACTGTTTGATGAAGAAGTGTGGTATAATTAGAATAACAACTACAAAGCACAATCTATGGGTATAGACCATACTTCAAAAGAAAATAAAATTGAAGGAGAAGATTTAACTCAAAGAAGATGGTTAGAGACTCGTGCAGATAACATATTAAGACATTATGCTCAAAGTAGTAATGAAAAAAAAACAATAAATATAAAGAGGAAGGGAGAACTTTCTTATTTCATCAAGTGTTCAAGTGTATACAATGTGATGCCAAAATCCTATATTTATAGGATTTCATTAATGTAATACAAAGGGATACCGTGAATATAACATTAAAAAATTGAGATCATAAATAAGTAATGGGTGTTACAAACATAAGTAATGGAATAGTGAGATTTATGTAGATAATGAAGAAAAGTAATTGGAATTACTCCTTTAGGAGTTATGGACATTTGTCATAGTTTAATATTTCATAATATGGTATATTGCTGCCGGAATCTGACATGAGAAGCTATAGGATTATATAAGAAAAAGAAATTACATGACTTGATTGCATATAGAAAGTGATTGAATAGAAATGACTAAACTTCTTGCAACATAAAAAAGATAAAGAAATCCTTAGCTTAATTAATCAATATAAAAATTTCATAGCGAAAAGTACTTGAACACTGCCATTTAACCTATGTCCAATTTTTAATTGGTAGTCAGAGAAAACTGCTCCTCCTCATACCCCTTGTTATTTGAGATATGTAGGAAAGTTGATCAAGTTAGTCCTTACAAACAGCCTGATGCATTATTTTCGTTCAACTCTTTAATCAATACGTGGTGAAAGAAAAAAAAAACAATTCATACGTCGATCCTATCATCTTCATCTCGTATGAACTACAAGATTACTCCAAAGACGCCTTTGGTATACAGGGGCCACAAACCAACCATAGAATCTTGCTCAATAAGTAGAACACATTAGATGTCGCTCTCAGATTAAGCAGTCAGGGTCTGAGAAGGACAGCGAGTAATTCTTAGTGGTTGATAATAGCGTATTTTAAAAGTGGATTTTGAATTTCGAGTACCACAAATGAGCTTAAATGAAGTACGAATTGTAAAAAGTTCGAATTTTTTTTCTATTGCAAATTCGATATGAAGTATTTAAATCAAGTGGTTATTGTTGAAAAAGCTTAAAAATATAAATCACAATAATTGCCAAACTTTAGGCAAAACTTCGGAGGCAAATATTTGTAACTTCGATTCCGTATATCCGAAATTATTTCTAAACTGGCTAAACTTATAAAAATTTTAAACTTCATCTATGTCTTAAACATGGGTCTCAGATTCAGGTAAAATTGCACGGCCGCCCTATTTGGCCGCCCCCATTTAACCTATACCAATATTTTTAAAATTATTTAACTTATACCTAATTTTTACAACTTCAAGCCCCTCCTTCTTTCTATTGCCTATGCGCTCCTTTCTTCCTCCTTTCTTTTCATTGGAAAACTATAGCGTGAAATTATGTATAAGGAATATGTACATAAAGGAAAAAAGGAAATCTTGCTTCTCTTTCTGTACGATAGAGGGCAAAACAGATATGTGAAGGAAAAGATCTTCATCGTCTACTGTATACGAATGATATAGCATTGAACCTCCTGATTTTGATGTTGTGATTATAATTTTCAGTAAATGTGCTAAAGCCAATAGATCCCATCCCATGACTCGAATATTGCTGGCCCAAGTTTACATAGTAATGTAAACTGCACTGTTACTTGATGAACATAAATAGTGCAATTTATGAAATTTATTCAATCTACTAGTACAAACTTAATAAGATCACATCAGGTGCAGGGAAAGCTTCTTTGATGCAGTAGACCTATAACGAGTTTGTGACTTTAAACATAGTCCATAAATCAGCTGAAGTTCAGACAAAATATAGAACAAAACTTCAGCTAAAACATGCTGAAGTTTAGCAAATAGAGAACAAAACTTCAGCTAGTAGAGTGCTTAAGTTTAGCAATTACAAACAAAAACTTCAGCCAACACTAAGTTTACGCAAAAAAATTCAGCTAAAACATGTTGAAATTCAGCAAATAGAGAACAAATCTTCAGCTAGTACGACTGTAGGACAAAACTTCAACTTATTTTAGTGCTAAAGTTTTTACAAATGAACTAAATAACTTTAGCATCTTCTGCTGAAGTTTAAAAAAGTTTTATGACAAAACTTTAATCCAGCACAAAACCTCAGCTTATTTAGTGCTGCAGTTTTTACAAATGAACTAAATAACTTTAGCATCTTGTGCTGAAGTTTTTGAAAAAGTTTTAAGACAAACTACTATTGAATCTAGGACAAAACTTCAAGTAAGAGATGCTGAAGTTTAGCAAATAGAGCACAAAATTTCAGCTAGTAAAATGCTTAAGTTTAGCAATTACAAATAACTGCAGACCCGTCTACTAGAATGCTAAAGTTTCCGTGATTGCGTTTGCTACTTCAAGCCTGTATGCTTGTAGTTTATGTGAAAAGTGGGTATATTTATAATTTTTTTGCAAAACGGGTATAAATTAAAACGTGACTCAAAAAGCGAGTATAGATGCAAATTTCCCCGGAATCAGCTATCTACGCAATTTCCTCTTAATCAAAATCATAACAGTTTAAGGCCTCATTTGTTTGCACTTAATGGAGGTCTGAATCTTAATCATTCAGATCTCAGACATTAAGTGCGTTTGTTTTTAAAGTCTGAATCTTAATTATTCAGATCTTAATCATTAAGTGTGTTTGTTTTTTTTACTTAACAACCACTTAATGGGTCTGAATAGGTCTGTATGATTAAGATCTGTAACAGAGACTTAATTTCATTAAGATGCTATCACATATTCATTATTAATTGCCGCCACCGCCTACCATTATCAACTACCACTATGCCGCCACCACCACCATACTCAGCCACCGCCGGCACCGCCGACACCGCCGCCGCCACCACCACCACGCCACAATCATCCTCAATCATAGCTTCCACCATTATCGACCATCACCATCCACCATCCCACCACTCCGACCACCATCATTGTCACTCGCATTCAACATTTATCCACCTCAACTACCACAACCAACCACCTCATCACCATTAACAACCGCAATCAGCACCGCCTATCATTATAACCTACCACCACATTCCTTAATCACAAACCACCACTCGCCGTTCTTAACTATCACTACCTACCACCACCATCATCAATCATAATTGCCAGCACTACCAATCACTACTAGCTACTAGCATCTATTTAAATCTTAACCCACATCTTAATATATTCAAATGTGTATTCAGATTCAGATGTCTTAATCTTAATACACATCTTGATATTCGTATGTGTATTGAGATTCATCCATCTTAATCTTAAAAAAAACAAATGAGGCCTAAGTCGAGTACTCGACTTACTTGTCTTCTCCATCGTAACATTCTTATTTCAATAAAAATTTATTAATATTTGATGTTTACACCAAATTAATTAAAGCAAGTCATGTGTCTTACATAGATTTGCTTATTATCATGAAAGAATATGTATTCTAACTTTAATTTTTAATTGCTAAGATTAAATTGCTTGGTTTTTACCTCTTCTTTCCTTAAACTTTTTTCTCTCTTTCCTCTTCATTGATCCTCTAAAATAATAAAGAAGATTTAAAAGACTTGCTTGGTTGAAAAAATTAGAAATAACCTGATTTAAAAGAAGATTTAAAAGACTTGCTTGGTTGAAAAAATAAGAAATAACTTGATTTACACTGTTATATGCTAATTAAAAATTAGTCACAGTGTTAAAAGTAATAGAAATTTAATTATTTTTTCATATAAAAATAAATGTGAATAAATATACCCTTAAAAAATTCAAAAAATATTAGCATAATGTATTGGAATTTCATAATAAATTAGAGTTCCAACATAATATGTTGAAAGTTTATACCTAGGAGCTTCATAATATGGCATAATATGCTAGAATTTTTCGTGTTTTTGCCCAAATCCTATCTCTGCATAAAATTATAATTATTTTTCAATAACTCTATAAATATTAGTTATTTTTTAGTTACCAATTCAAAAAATGACTAGCTCGTACTATTTTTACTTGCGGGGTAGGATTACTAATTTGCAAGTATTTTTCTCCAAATACAGAAATTAATTAAAAAAAAAGTAGAAAAAATTAAAAAGACCGAAGGAGGAAAAAAGAAAAAAAGAAGAAGAAGAAATGAGTACAAACTCCGGTTCAATGTTTTGGATCTTGCTCTTTCATGGAAGCTAGAAGATGATGGTATACTCTGTGTCTATAGAATAGTCCCACTACCTAATCATTCTCTCTTGTGATCTCTCCTTTGGAGTGAGTAATAATAATCATGGCGACATCCGATAAGCAGAACACGTTGGATTACATCAACCAGATGTTTCCCACAGGTAACCTTGTACTTTTTTACATTTCTCAACCTTAATTTACTATACAGATTTATTCACTTAGGGCTTTAGGCCAATGCTGCTGATGTTCTGAATGTTCCCTCTCTGAATCTGATGTAGTTAATTTCTGAATTTAGACTTCTACGGAAAAAAATCTGAATTTACAGCTTTTGGTTGAGATTTCGGTTTGAACTGCAGGAAATTTAATTTTTTTCCCAAGTTCAGGTTAATTGTATCAGACTTATATCTATAAAGTCTCACTTTAGATGGTCCTCACTATCAAATGGTGGCATATGTATTAATTTTTTTTGAAGTGTTTGATTTGTAGCTGGGACATATAGCATTGCTAGCACTATTGACTGATTGAGCATGAGCAACTATATTTTATTTTATCTTACTTTTTCGAGTTATATGTCACGCTAAGTTGGTTTCGCTTTGAAAAAATATAGATTTGCTCTAACAATCTGTACAATATTAGGTAGCCTTTTAAAACCAGATTTTAAAGTGTAACCAAATGGAGGGCCTAACTCTACAAAAATTTCACATCAACCAAAAAATCCAACTAGTGATGATCAACTCTAATATTATTGAGTTAGTTACATTGATGAATATAGAGAAATGAGTGCCTAGAAAGTCCATAGTGATAGTAGAGCAATTGCAAATGCTTTTCTTGCCTTATGTGAAAAGGATGGAAGATTCACCCTCCGTTAGATCAATGGATACTAGAATCTTGGAAGGAACCATGAGTTATAAGTTCCAAAGTGTCAAGGCGATGACTCAGATACTTTAGAAGATTTAAGAGGAACTTGCTCTAAGAATTTGAAATGGACTTCAAAACCAAGCCTACTTCCAATAAAAGTAAGTCTTTATTTTTCACTGGAAGCAGGTCGGCGGAATTTCAAAAAAAGATGCTGAATTTAGCTGAAAGCACATGGAGAAGTTTTCGTATTAAAAGAACCAAACCAAACTCACTACACTTCAGTTTAGTTTGCATATTCATAAAACCAAAAAATGAATCTGAAATAGCACAAGAGCGAACCAGAAAACCACATGCACATCCGTACCCTTCAAGGTTTAAGCGAGAACCACTTTAGAGTTTAGAGGACAGATCACATATGAAGATGCAATTTCTTATTAGAAGTTGGACTTTAGTAATGTTTCCCTTTTATTCAATCAATTAAAACAATAATACTATCTGCCAGAAATGTGACAGGTCGACAAGAGTGACTACATGTAAAATGACTTTTTCAAGCTTGTTTGTGTAGGAACAGAGGGAAAAGATGACCATTTGTAGTACTGTTCCTGCTACATTACATTCGATTTACTTAGTTTTACATTTCCTTTTCTTTTTCAAACTTGCGTAAATAATTTATAGAGAGTCTAATGATAAGGATTATTTTATTGATCAAACATCAATTTATAGCCTTTTTTGTTTCACATTTGTCTTTGATCCTTTTCACCACTTAAATTTTTTGCTGCTGAAATCATTTCTCTTTGCTCCCTTCTTTTCCTTTTTCTTTGGGATAACTACAGTAAATCCATTCATAAAAATGCATGACAAAAGAGGTGTAATAAGTAGACGTCCAGAGACAAGCATTGGGGGATTCATAAAGTCGACCATTTATTTGTACCAATTGATCGTGTGAACTTAAAAGTAGTCTTCTCAAGATTAGGTTGAAAGTCTCATTTCCTTGCCTTGAGTTTAGTTGGACTTTGGAGGAATATCGAGGCATTAGATACACATTGAATGTTCAGAACAGGGTTGTGTCGTGTGAAGATTAGTCTTTGCTCATTTATGGACGGATTAAAATGTTTTTTTTTCTGAAGTTTGTAGTTGTTCTTTTGAATGATATATGTCATGAATATCCAAATGGAAAAGTTAATGGATAATGGACTTCTCCTTTTAGGAGGTAGTTCTGTGAGGATATTCACTAAAAGGATAAAAGGATAGAGGGAGTTGGGAGTTGATCTTAAGATTGTCTTTGACATTTTGCAAATGAATCATTGATACAGTTCCTTCTGGCGAGCTATCCGTAATTGCAATGTGACACTATTTGTTTCTAATATAATTGGATGTCGGAAATGTATGAGAACGTTATATGGTTATTTACGGAAGGAACTAGCATCTGTGGATAGCTGAGAAGAAGGTAAGTTTTGGGCATTGACCACAGAATCCTGTTGCACTGACAATAAAATTGGTTTACAGTCCATTTCTACTCTCGGCCAGTAATCATAGTTAACCTGTAAAATGGCAATATAACTGCATAAGGTTTATGTTCCTCCAGGCTCTAATGGACACAAAAAAGTCTGATATGTAAGAATTGAAAGTTTACTTGTGATCGACTAAGGCTTGAAGTTTCAAAATATTAGAGAGCTAGCTGTAGTTTTTGAAAACTACTCAATGAAATATGTCTAAAATATAATCAAGACTTGATATCATTATCCTGATTAAGCTTAAGCATGCTTATCTTAGTCAAATTTGTCGGTTTCTTCAAAAATCAGTTGACACATGATTGATTTGCAGAAGCATCTCTATCTGGCGTTGAGCCCCTTATGCAGAAGATACATAGTGAAATTCGTCGTGTTGATGCTGAAATACTGACTGCTGTTCGACAACAGGTGAATTTCTTGTCACTTATATCTCTTTCTCTATCCTTTGTCTTGCTTGTCTTCGGGTACAAATATTAACATATGAGTACATCATTATAACCTTTAGTTTGCAAAAGCTGATGCCTCAAGTAGAATGCTCAGTGTAAACAGACACCAAATTCATTGTTCTTGTACTTAATTAATTGACAAAATATTCTTAAAATTTAGAAGAACTACTCTCTGATGTTACACCATGTAAATTAAAAGATAAAAGTTTCATTGCATATTGGAACAAGCTATGAATCAATCAACTATGCCTCAATTCCAAACTACCTGATATGGGGAATATAATCTTCTATATCCATTCTACTCTACTCATGTCCAATTCATTCCAAATTGCGATAAGTGACAATGTTAAAAAGGTGATAAGTTGTTTTGAACATCCGTCATATGTGGTTCCATTTTTGTTTCTGATCATGGTTGACAATTATCAATTGAAAAATTGATGCTCTTTGATTAACATTCAAACATTTTCATGAATGACGAAAGCTAGATGAATTTGCAACAACTGTCAGATAAATTGTATAAACTATTTGCATTTATTTAAGGTCCTTATATGCAATTTGTGGTTATCTGATTGCCCACTGTTGCTAACAATGTGGCACTAGTGACAAGGCTAAGAAAGAAAAGAGTTTTAGATCATGTATTCAGTTCTTTGTAATTCACCTTTTGTTTTCATAAGTATAAAAAAATTATAAGAAAAGAAGATCGCCCCTGGATAATTTTGGACAATCTATTGTTTAGATTCACTACCTTTTGTATACCGCTTTTATATAGGGTGTTTTTCCCACACATCAGTGAAAGTATTACTTCATCAAAAGAAAAATTTCTTGGACAATCTGTACCAGAGTGCAGGTTGGACTGTAAATTCTATACCTCCGAGATTGTGTTAAAAGTACTTTAATGTTTTCACCACTTCGTATGATGCTTTTATTTCTTCTTATTTGTTTTTCTTTTATTTGGTCAATTTGAAGGTAAGAGAGAAAGAGAGATAGGAGAGATGGGAAACTTAGAATGCTAAATTCAGCTAGATCACCTAATTAATGAATTGCTATCAATATTTCTGCTGATCAATTAAGCTTCATGATATTTACTTTCTGATTTATGTAATCATTATATTTTGGCCTTTCATTTTTTCAGAGTAATTCTGGAACCAAAGCCAGAGAAGATCTTGCTGCAGCTACGAGTGCTGTGCAGGTCTGTTCTTTAGACTTTCTCTCGTCTCTGTTGTATGGCAGAAACTTTAACCGTGTGAAGAATAAAATCTATTGGTTCTAGATATAGTAAAATCATCTTATATTACTATTTGTATTTTGGTGGTTTCTTATTCACTATTTGACTTTTTTAAACCAGGAACTCATGAATAAGATTCGAGAAATTAAAACCAAAGCAGAGCAAAGTGAAACAATGGTTCAAGAAATATGCCGCGATATTAAAAAATTGGATTTTGCAAAGAAGCACATAACAACCACGATTACTGCCCTTCACCGCCTTACCATGCTAGGTTAGTGTCATCTTTCATTGTCAAGGTTCTTCTTTTGCATATTTTTTGGTTTTGCACTTGTAAGAAGACTGCTGGTCTTCTCCATGCTTGAAAAGTATATTGTTGAAGCAACAAGTAAATCTTTTATTATTTCAGATACTATATGCACTTTGCTGTCTGTGGAAAGCGGTGTCTGAATTTTGTTATGTATAGAATAGGAATTTTCCGTCTGCACAGGCTTTTCTTCAGATGCTACGCTTGATTGGGTTAAAAAATCTTTCGAATTTTGAGCACGTGGTTTGTTACCTTTTAAGCAAGGTAGATGTTGTGGGATAATGAATTGGTGTGGAGAGACTTCCATTTAGAGACTTGAGCGTTCATTTTTTCCATGAGTATGTAATATCAAATCATGTCCATATTTTTCAAGAATTAACCTTTTGAGTGTAAGTGAAATGTTCTGCACCTCCTTTAATCTATGTATCCTTTTAAGTGCTCAAGACTTTACTAGATGGCTGGATCACAACTTATTCACGTAGAGAGAAATTAAAGATGGCTCATTCGTGTTATGGTGCAACAAGAAAATACTTTGACTTTCGTTTATGGATGTTTTGGATTGACAGAGAGGAATAAAGAGGGATGGACTCTAAAAAAAGAAAAGAGAGGAGAAAAGGGATAGTATATTGTTTTTGGAGTGATTATGAAAAAGAAAAACCAAGGAATATATGTAGTTTGACTTTTAGCACCCTTAGGGGTCATTTGGTTGGGAGCAAGTTATCTTGGGACTATAATGACGGTACTATAATACATGAATTAAATAATGACGGGATTATTTAGCGAATTTATACTTTTATTGGTAGATGTTTTGATGCCATTACTTGAAGTTGCTCTACCAATAAAAGTATGTATTACTGAATAATCCCGTCATTATTTAATTCATGTATTATAGTACCGTCATTATTATCCCGGGATAACTTGTTCCCAACCAAATGACCCCTAAGGCTGCTAAAAGTCAAACTACACATATTCCTTTGTACTAAAAATGGGATATACGAGGTATAATATAAAACGTGTATTTGGTTTTACACTATATAAACTTGGATAAACGTTATTTCCAGTTTTAATCTTGGCTTTCTTAATAGACTTTGGAAGAAGAGCTTTGAAGAAGCCAAATGTATGATTTTGTTGTTTTATTCGGGGATTAGTAATCCTGGGATCGTTACCACAGAGTGTGAATGGGTGTTATAAAGTAATACCGCAATTTTATCCCACATGCCATATGACATGTAGGATAGAATTATCAGAACTAATCCCAAGATTGCTTATACCCGAAGCAAAAATTCAACCAAATGTAGGATAAATTTATCAGAACAAAATATTTGGTTATTTTATCCCACATGCCATATGACATAACAATCTTATTCCATTTGGAACACTACTTGATGCGGCTAGCACTTTGGTACATTTGAATCACCTTGGTATGATTTTAAAGGCTATTTACTTTGGTCAATTTGGTCAAATGGTTGATTAAAAAATTAAAGTTCGTAGAGGTCAGGGTTGTAGGTGTTAATAGATAAGCGGAATGAATGGGAACTTTAAAGACTGATTTCCCATAGTTCGTTTGCACAAAGATCTTTATCTATGTTCTGTGACATCACGTTCCCCAGCATCACATACTTTACTAGCCGTGGAAAGACGAAGAAATTCAAGTGTATGTGTTCTTAAAGAGCATGATCTAGCTCAAATTTCCTCACGAAAGCAGATCATGGATAATGAGAAAAGGAATATAATTTCTATTTTTATTAATCATAGAAGTTATGTAATTTGACTTATCAACAAAGAGCATATATGCATGCCTTCTTTAGTCCAATAGATACATCATCTCAACGCATTTCATTTTTCGTATGACAGTTTCTGCGGTAGAGCAACTTCAAATAATGGCATCAAAACGTCACTATAAAGAGGCAGCAGCACAGCTTGAGGTATTTGTCTGTTGCTCGTCGAAACCTTTTTACTAACCTTCAGCAATTACCATTGCTGCCAACATGCTACTATAATTGTTGCTTGTTGGAACAACTATGCATGTTCTGCACTGGCTTTAGTCATACTTGAAACTTCTATTATTGCAAGATTATGCCTGCTTGCGAAACTAGAGGAGCTGGATCCTATAAGAAAAGTGTTGTGTTGACCCATTGTTCTTACAGTACCGTGGTGTATAAAAAGAGGTTTTTGTTTCATTTTATTATTTTGGCTCACGAATTTAACGTTTATGTGGTCAATGTTAGTGTATGATTATAGGCTTCACTCGTCTTAACGCTTCATCTGGATGCTGATGTTTTAAAATTATACGTTTCTACACAAACGTTATGTTTGCACTGTAACGAGTTGGAACTCTAGTTTAATCTCCACTAAAAATCCTTACAATTGTATGGTAAAAATATTTCTGATTTTTTTCTTGAGAATATATATTAGCAAATGTTCATTTTCTTTCTTAGATACAGCTTATCTCTTTGTAATTTGTGTTTGCTGAAACAACTGTATGAAGATGTACATATCACTAAATGCCTTTCAGCAACTAACACGCACACACTTCTCGTGCTAATCTTCTAATGCCGTCTTTCTCCGCAAATAGTATGGATATGCTTCTAATTCCTATCTTGTGATGTTTCAGGCTGTAAACCAGTTATGTAGTCATTTTGAAGCCTATAGGGATATTCCTAAAATTACAGAACTTAGAGAGAAGTTTAAGAGCATCAAACAAGTCCTCAAGTCACATGTATTCTCTGACTTCTCCAGGTGTGTACTCGAAACTCTTGTAATGTTACTCTTGAACGCGATTGGCAAATACTTCTTAGAAAAGAGAATATGGCACTTTATTGGATTGACTTCAACGAACTTGTCTTCTTATCTGCCTTGGTAGTTCATATGTACCTTTGTCAATTCAAGAATCAACATTCTGTGCATGTGTACTTCTCTTGAAAGTTGTATGATAGGTTCTTCTGGATAAGAGCTCTCACATATTAAAGGAAAGACAGAAGAAAGATTTTTCTTTCTCCTCCAGAAAGTTACTGTAGTTGCAGTTACCTAACTAACTTTCCATGACTAGTTAAACTTGTTCATCTGACTTATCTGTGGTTTTCTGTTGTGCGTAGAACTCATGGAATTTCTGTTGTCAGATTCTGGTGGTATGACACTCATAGGAAATGCCCCTGTTATTCTTTTAATCTGTCTCTTTGAGTTAAACTTCTGTTATTCTTTTATCCAAATTAAAGTAATCAAAACTTGTAAAACACTCCCAACCTCTTAATTTTGTTCTTCTTGTTTTTCAAGTACTGTTGCATGACCACTCACATCCAGTCTTGCTAAGTTTGTGAAGCACCTAGTATAAGAGATGGTGACTAAAGTTTCTGGCATTCTTTTCTCCAAATTAAAGTAATCAGAGCTCACTAAAATTTCCAAATTCTTGTTATTAAGTATTGTAGCATGACCACTCGCATTCCAGCCTCACCAGTTTGTGAAGCACCTTGTAAAAAAAGCGCTTCTATTTAAATATTGGCAAGGGGATATTAATCACAAAAGATACTTGTAATTAGAAAAAAATAATGACAAAAGGTACAGAGTTTTATTCTGATATTTTTCAAGAAATGAATAAAGTGAAAGTTCCAGTTTGGATTTTTTGCATGCCATTGTTCCTTCTTGTTTCCATGGTCTTTTAACTTCCTTTCATCACTTACAGCTTAGGCACAGGGAAGGAGACAGAAGAAAGTAATCTACTACAGCAGTTATCAGATGCATGCTTAGTTGTTGATGCTCTCGAACCTTCTGTTAGAGAAGAATTGGTGAAAATGTTTTGTAATAGAGAGCTTACCTCGTACCAGCAGATTTTTGAAGGAGCAGGTTTGTCCAACTTACATTATCTTTTGTTATTGTTGAGTTTGATTGATCTATAACATGTTGGATGTCTGTGGTCTTATAGCCTATCGCGTTTGCAACTGCAGAACTAGCTAAGTTGGACAAGACTGAAAGAAGATATGCTTGGATCAAGCGACGTCTAAGAACAAATGAGGAGATTTGGAAAATTTTCCCTCGTTCATGGCATGTCGATTATTTGCTTTGTATCCAGTTCTGCAAGTTGACAAGGTAGGATATTTTATTATCGTTTCACCTATCTTTTTCTTTTCTTTGCCTCTCGGAGAAAGCATGAATAATATGATGAATCTAAGCAGTTGTGAGAAACCATGTTGAAATGAATTCTCCTGTGTGATTCCTCGCCAGCATCTTATATACCTGAAAAGTTCACATGTTCCTGGAATTTTCTTCTCAAATTACATTGCTTCGTTAACCTTGCAAAGGACTTTTCCATGGTATCATCATGGTTATTACTAGCAAAAACACGTAGTCTCTTGGCATTGATTCCAACAGCACACTAACTTGCCCTATTCAAACTGATAATGCCCTTTTATCATTAGTAGAATAACACTTAACCACAATAACTTTTTTGTAAAGATTTTTATTTGCATACTCTTCCTTAGCAAGATGTTATCTTGCAAGATGTTTTCCCAGACCCCACTTTGTGGGAATATACTGGGTTGTTGTTGTTGTTGTTCCTTAGCAAGATGTTATCTTCTTTGCTTTCCTCCTACTCTCGCAGCCTCTCTTTTATCTCACTCTCTCATTTGTATTCTAGGTCTCAACTTGTGGAAATCCTTGTTAGTATGAAAGAAAAGCCAGATGTTGCAACCTTGTTGATGGTTAGTTTCTCTCAATTGTTGGCTAAGCTATGTGCATGAAATCAAACTGTGGCTTTTAGCAAAATCTAACATGTTTCTAACGTTGTGTATAAAAAATTTAGAATCTTGCTTTTAATATTTGTATCAGATTTAATTCTCTCCCTGGAAATCCTAGTCCTGATAAAATATCATCTGACACTAATTCTACTTCAATCATTGCTGCTGTTTAACACTGCTAGCAGTCGTTTTTCCATCAGCTGAATTGTAAATTTTGTTGTTCATCTTCTCAATTTTGATGTTTTCAGTCAAGTAACCTGCCAATACAAGTAGAGTGAAATCCATTTGTTTTGTCAGCATTCTTGTCATGTGTCAGTTAACTCTGATGTTTGACGTAACTGCATCGCTACTTGGCAATGAATACCTAATTCACACATAGCTCATCTCAAACTCGTTTGGTCTGCTTTTTACTGGCTTCTAAGGTAATTCATCTTGGACACACTGTTTAAGAAGCGGTGCTGAGTCTTGTCCTAGAGAAATAATAACGAAAACAACTATTGCCCTTTAAGATCCTTTTGGATTTTCCTTGTATCTTCGGTTTTCCTCCATGTTCAATTTATGAGACGTTTTAGATGAAATCCTTATATCTGATTCAAAATACCCTTATTAGTATAAATCCATATCTATAGAAGCACGAAGCCCCTTAGGAAAATATTGTTCAACTTTTTTATCCTTTAAAAACAGATTTCACATTGGACAAAATTATAACTTAAGTTACTTTCCTAAAATTTAGGACTTTAAAATCAACTAAAATTTTGGCTATTAATTCGTACCTTATTAAACTAGGTAAGAAGTTCTAATTTTTAGAACTTTAAAATTGATATAGTATAGAAAATTAATATGCTTTTAATTTGTTTTTGATGCGGCCAACTTGCCAAACGGTTTTGTTTTTCTTTCCATAAATGTGCTTCTCTAACCCCAGTAGGGATTCTTATTTGTTTTTGCATTATTGGGAATAGGAGCGACAAATATATGATTTACTTCAAAGTCTTAAATAATAATTTGTTCAAAGTTTAAATTATAAGTTTAACCAACATAAATTGTAACTTAGTTATGAATCATCACTTAACTTTTACACCAAAATGATAAATTTTAATTACATGTATATTTTGTAACATTTTTTATATGAAATAGAAAATAAAGCATAAAAGAAAATCTTTATAGAATAATGAAGATGACAGGCATCTCTTAGATGGATTAAAATTGTGGCCGATTGTTCCCTAAACAAAGTCACAGAGGGAAAAGATCACTAACTTTTAATCTATACACAAAGTAATCATACGCCAATCTTTTCTTTGTTGAGCTAACTAAATAAGATTAACATTCATCATTTCAAAAAGTTACAGTTTTTTCTTTAATTTTTGTTATAAAACTCAAACACAAATTCTTTTGTTATATAATTTTTACAAATTATATATCATTAAATTAGAGTACACGAGCAAAGCGCGTACCAAAGACTCTTACATAATAAAACCCAAACGAGGTGTTGAGTTTTCAAGAAAGAGTATTGGTTTTATTCTCCATTATTATCTAGCCTTTCCTTGAGGCAACAAATAGGAATTTAAGGTGAAAATGGACTGCAGAAAGAAGCTTTGGATAGAGCAAATGTCGAAATGATTTGGATATATCAAGTGTGGCGTTCATGTTCAGAACAATCATATCCTTGGATAGAAAAGGCTTCTGTGCATGGATATACTTTCAACTGCATCAGGATCCTTCTGCGAGAACCTCATTTTAATTACGAGAGAGAGAGAGGGAGGGAGGGCGGGAGGGAGTGCGGGTTGGAGGGAGGGAGGGAGGGAAGGAGAATTTGGCAGCTATGTCTCGTAGGTTAGTTTTGGTTAGAGAATGTGATCAAGACATACTTTAATTTTGAGTTTTCTCATTTTAGCTCATACTTTGGTTCTTTCAACAGGTTATTGTAAGCTTTTACCACTAAAGGCCCAAACATAGGTTTAAAATAGAACCATATTGCGAATACGTCTTGTTAGCGGGAGTAAAAAGCAAATAAAACTAAAGCATGCTCAATATTTTTCATAGATATAATATTGTTAGAAAATTGTAAATATGTTCATCTTACATAGGGTACATATGTCCCAACTGTGCGTTGGGGTAACATTTGTATGTATAAAACATGACAAGCAGCAATGATGCACCGGTCGCTACTGGAAAGCAATGATACTACCCGTAATAGTTAGCACAGCACTTTCAGGAACAAGATTATAGTGAGCGGTAGTAGATAATAGCAAACTGCAACGAGAGCTGACGTAGTTGTAGAAAGCTAAGTTGCTCGGACTCTTCAGTTTCGATGCCGCACCGTGTTGACACGACATGGGTGTGGGATCTGTACCGGATATGGTTAACCGGTTTTGGGTACTTCGACCAAAATCGGCGGAGAAATTCGGAACAAATGCAATAATTTCTGAAATCAACACAAAAGCTAGGATGAAATTGAAGAAAATGCAATACCTTTTATATAGAAATTTCTTTGTTAGGACGGTGGGTGGCGACTCAGACCATTTCCCGGTCGTTATGGGACTCCAACAAGGATCGGCGCTTAGCCCTCTCTTGTTTGCCTTGGTAATGGATGCTCTAACTCGACATATTCAAGGGCATGTGCCTTGGTGTATGCTATTTGCTGATGACATAGTCTTGATAGACGAGACAAGGGTCGGTGCTAACGAGAGGCTAGAAGTATGGAGACAGACTCTCTAGTCTAAGGGTTTCAAAATAAGTAGGTCTAAGACATAATACCTAGAGTGCAAGTTTAGCGTCGAGTCAAGCGAAGTAGGCAGTGAGGATCGGCAAGAGGGACAGTTTCAGATATTTTGAGTCGGTGATTCAGGGGGACAGAGAGATAGAGGGGGATGTCACCCATCGTATAGTGGCGGGGTGGTCGAAGTGGAGGCTTGCATCAGGAGTCCCGTGTGACAAGAAAGTTCCACAAAAACTCAAAGGAAAATTTTATAGAGCTGTGGTTAGACCTGCCATATTGTATGGGGCGGAGTGCTGGCCTGTGAAGAACTCTCATGTTCAGAGAACGAAGGTTGCTGAGATGAGGATGCTCAGGTGGATGTGCGGGCTCACCAGGTTAGATACGATTAAGAATGAAGTTATTCGAGAGGTGGGGATGGCCCCGGTGGATGAGAAAATGCGAGAAGCAAGGCTCAGGTGATTCGGGCATGTGCGGAGGAGAAGTCCTGATGCCCCGATGAGGAGTTGTGAGCGGCTGGCGGTGGTCGGCGTGAGGCGAGGCAGAGGGAGGCCTAAGAGGTATTGAGCAGAGGTGATTAGGCAGGACATGGCTAGAATGCGAATTTCCTAGGACATGACCCTTGATAGGAAAGTCTGCATGTCTAGTATCACGGTTGTAAGATAGGGGCTTCTAGAATTTTTCGTACTCCTTTCCTAGGGTTGGGTGGGGCTTGGTAGGGCTCTCCATGATGATTTGTGTATTGGAGCGTGTCCCCCTTATGATAGTTATTTATGGTAGTTACTGTTTGATATTATTGCATGCCATTTTATTTATGGTTCTTATGCTTAGAAAATTATTTATGCGATTTCCGCTGGAGTTACTAATGCTCTTTTGTTTTTGTTTTTGTTTTTGTTTTTCCTTTCCTTCCCTGAGCCGAGGGTCGATTGGAAACAGCCTCTCTGCCCTTTCGTGTAGGGGTAAGGCCTGTCTGCATATTACCCTCCCCAGACCCCACTTTGTGGGACTATACTGGGTAGTTGTTGTTGTTGTTTGTTGGTGCTTTTACTTTTTATCTCTTTCTCGTATTCTCCTTTTGATCCATATTTTCTCCTTCTCGGAATACATAGTAAGTTTTCCACATAGTGTCTCATAATGTAAACATATTTTTATAATTTTTTATATTTATTTGAATTATTTTTAGCCGAAACCCCACACCCGTATCTGTACCTGGACCCCTACGCTCGAATCTTAAAATTTAGATCATGAAGGATCCGACCTTTAGATCTGCACCCCTATTAGACACCCGCATCCGGGTCCGAGCAACTTAGGTAAAAAGAATGAAGTGAACAGATAGGAAGATAGGGTTACTAGGGGTAATCAAGAGAAAGGGCGAGGGTGATACACTTCTCAAAGGATAACACGACCAAAGTATTTCACTCATAATCTGCTAGAGAGATCTAGAAGCACAGGCAATGATTTAGAGACCTAAAATAACTTTTTGTCTCCAATCAAGTTTGTCAACTAACAATCAAGAGGTGGCTGGGTTGAAGAAGAGAAATAGGGGAAGTGACATAGCTTTCAAGTTATACCAAATATGGGCTAATCCAGTAAGGCTGAAAAACATAGCTCATTTTTTATATAAGCTTGGGTCAAGTGACTCAGAGCGTAAAAATCTCGATAAAAAATGATCCATAAGTTCAATACCATGATATTGCACTCAACTTTAGAGATCTCCTTTGTTCTTGTTTATTGATAGCTAGGTACTTTTTCCCCTGTCATTAGGCATCTTTCCTTATAAACATTAGTAGCTTGGTTAGCCAATCTACTCCAAGGCACTTATGCAGAGCACTATTTAGACCACATGCTTTTCCAGCCCTTCTATTTTTTTTTTTTCCTTTTTTATACTTCACTTCAGCAGACCTAATTCTACAAATGTAACTAATGTTTCTCATTGTCATGGATAAAGATCTGTTTAGTTATCTTCCTAATATGTACCGAGTAATTCAGCAAGTTACTTTCATCTTTCATTTTTGATCTTATTATCTCATGTCAATACTTGTTGGGGATTTTCGTTAATATTCTTAGCTTGGTTGAAGTCTTTACCCATCTTTTGGCTAGGTCATGCTAGTTTATACATTTCTGTCTCCACTTCCCATGTCTCTAGCTGTTGATACAGGTTGTTTAAAGCTTTACGTCTGAATTTTCTAATCTCCATTAATTCCCTATATACGAGTCTCATTGAGAACGGGACCCAAGGGGAATACTTTATCCAGGGCTGGACAGGCCAGAAATCTAAATTCCATTAATATGGGGAATAAGCTCAATCAATTGACTATAGATACGCTAAAAGAAAGAATCGTTCCAAAGTAGAAATGCTTGTACTGGTTTATAAAGAAACTACTCCAGGTTTGGACTTTGAGCTGCCTCCCATAGAACCTATTGCTCAGCAGATCCTTTTTACAGAGGAAAGTATTGTAGCTTCTTAGCTCACTTGTATTCTTGAAATCCTTCATTGATATATATTTGATGCTAGAGAAAATACGAGCTTTTGGCTCTTTTGACTAAATGGACTAATTTTTGCTACCACACCCTACCGAGCCTTCAGAAAACTAGAAAATGATAATTATTAATAAAACTCTGTCCATATGCACTTTTTTCCTTGAGCCCCCAAATCTGCGCTTATTCACTGATCAATCAACACATACGGTATTCACAAAATAGAAGCATCAACATGCCAAGACCTGTTTCTCTTCCCTTTTGGAAAGTTCTCTTTTCCTCCATTTTTTGCAGCAGACATATAATACGGATCACTCATCAGAGTAAATTAACTTTGGATTGGAAACTGGAAAAGCAATTTCACTGTTTTATCTTTTACATATTATTTACACATCAACATCTGTCTTTATGTTGATTGTCACTTGTACTGTTTGAAAAATCTTGTGGGTGCACTTCTAGGCTCTGCAGCGTACTTTGGAATTTGAAGAGGAGTTAGCAGAGAAATTTGGTGGTGGAACCCGCAGTAAAGATGCTGTAGATGACAATGAAGAAACAGAAAGGAGCGGAAACAAGAGCCAGACAGTTTCAGACATTCGGAAAAAATATGAGAAAAAGCTTGCTGCTCATGATGGTAGTCAACATGGCGTATGTGTCTGAGTTTCTTTCTTTTAGTTGTAGCATCATGGCAAGTTGGATATGATAATGCTAACTTGTACAGTCGCTTATACTGCCTTGTGTGTCTTTTCAGGAACAAGATGGACAAAAAGATTCATCGGTGCCGGGAGCTGGGGTATGTATTTTCTATGGGTTCTTGACAACATTGGTTGTTGGTGTTGCAAATGGCTTACTGTTGATCACCCATGTATTCGTACAATACTAAGATTTTGTTAGACTCAGATGCATGAGTGTCTCCACCTCTATCTTCTGTCACATTCCTTCTGACTTGTGAGAGGGATGAACTACCTGGACCATTACAGTAAAGTTTTGATATGGTGATTGGGCATCCTTCCATTCATTAATTGTCATAATTGCGTTCTGCACAAGATTTGGGATAATTTTCCTGAACACATTCTTTAAGTCAGAGTTTGATAATTTAATAGTCTTAACCTGCTATAAGAGATGCTATTTCATAAAATTGCGTCAATTCAGAGATGGGTAAATCCATTTCAGTAACATTTCCTGCACAATAGCTGTGATGAAAGGGGAGGCAGACATGCTTTCATAGTGATGCAGAGATCTCTAGTATTACATTTACGTGGACATATTATTATGGAACATAAATTGGTGCTCTGCGAGCATGCACACTTAATAGTCTTTCCGAAGTTTTCTTATTCTGCTTCCTAGACATAAACATCACCCTTTCAGTTTTGCTCTTCTACGGATTTCAAGCAGGTGAATAATATTATGTTTTTTACATCGCAGTTCAATTTCCGAGGGATCATTTCGTCGTGCTTTGAACCTCACTTGTCAGTTTATGTAGAGCTAGAAGAGAAGACTCTTATGGACAGTTTGGAGAAAGAAATGCTGGTATAAGTGTCAATAGCAATAACAGTTACTTTTCCTTAAATACGTCTGTCCTACTAATTAATATTTGTTTCTCATACTTAGGAAGAGACGTGGGAAATTGAGGAGGGAAGTCAGACTAATATTTTATCTAGCAGCATTAAGGTAATGTATTCAGTATTTGCTGTAGTGCCGCATCAGGTACACATTAATTCAAATAGTTTTTGGGATTACTTTTATATTTAGTTGAGCTTCTTTTATTTTTATTTTTATGAAGTAAGATGTTTCATTGATGGCATCCAGAAGATGCAGAAATACAAATAGGCCATTGTTAGCTCCATTACAATGTGTTTCCCGCCAGAGAGCTAACAAAAAAACAAAAGAACAAAAGTATGGCCTAAGTCAAAGTAAGTGAACTGATAAAATCTAAATAGAAGGCAACATTATTTACGGGGTTTAGGTTGCTCCAACTAAAAAGGTACACTAGACCTTTAGCTTTCAAAAAATGAGAAGGAGTTGAAACTCCATAAAAACATCTGCAATTCCTCTCTGTACAAAGAACCCAAAAGTTGAGCTTCTATGTCATCAAATGCTGCATCATCAATGGAGCAAATATATTAGCAGAAATGTTGCAAAATCAATAGAGAAGATATGATTGTGGAGATGGTACATTAGACAATTTTTGGTTCACCTGTTCTGCTTGTACTAACTTGTTTTTTTTTTCTTAAGGTCTTTGTAATCATCAGGAGGAGTTTGAAGCGATGCAGTGCTTTGACGAAAAACCAGACATTGTTTAATCTCTTTAAGGTGCTTTTAAAATTATATGCTTGCTGTGTGCCTCTTGGCCTAGTATACTTTCTTCTGTTGTGAAAGTTCATTAAGAAAAGTTTATAATAATTTAAGAGCTAACTAGAACCTCTCTATAATTATTGTGATCTCCCATGTTCCCTCTTATAGGCTAACAAAAAGGGAAGGAAAAAGAGAATTGAGGAAAAGAAGAGTGAGGGTAGTTTATCTTTTTGAGGAGCAGGGTTTAATCTATTTTGACATACAAATGAAATGTCAGATGATCACGTTTGCTATGGATTCACCTTGGTAATAAAGGGTTAGGACCCTAGCCTTTCTAAACTTGAAATGACACCTTATGTCATTCAGTAGCATAAATTTACAATACCTCTAGATTATATTCTTTGATGTAATGTCATTCAGTAGCAAGGACTGCAAGGTTATTCCGGGGGAATCCCTTTCGACTCTTCATAGACTCCTAGTGATGGATGTCAGCCTCTGGGTGAAGAGGAAGAGAAGGAGTGCTCGGGAACGACCGCGGATTCGATGGGGTGCTTTAACTAAGGAGAAAGCCTAGGAGTTGGAGAAAAGGTTAGTTGATGGTGGAGCTTGGAGAAGTTCTAGGGAAGCGGACGCAATGTGGTCAGAGATGGCTAACTTGGTTAGGGAAGTAGCACGGGATGTGCTCGGGGTAGCCAAGAGCTATCCAGGCAGACATTGGGGTGACTGGTGGTGGAACGATGAAGTCCAAGTAAAAGTGCAGGCGAAGAAGGCGGCATTTGCTAAGTTGGCAGGGAGCTCAAGCGAGGAAGAAAGAAGAGTGAATAGGGAGATCTACAAGGTAGCGAGGAAGGAAGCGAAGCTGGCGGTTACGGAAGCTAAAAGCGCGGCGTTTGGTCGCATCTACGAGGAATTAGGGGAGAAAGGCGGGGACAAGAAGTTATTCCAGTTAGCTAAAGTAAGGAAGAGGAAGGCGCAGGATCTAGACCAAGTTCGGTGCATCAAGGATGCGGATGGTAGAGTTCTGATGGGAGAGTCTCAAGTCAAGCAGAGGTGGCAGGCGTACTTTTGAGACCTACTTAACTAAGAGGGGGATCGAAACATAGAGTTAGGGGAGCTGAGGCATTCAGAGCATTATAGAGACCTTGGGTACTGCAGGCGCATTAGGGTGGAGGAGGTCATGAGGGCTTTGCGTATGATGAGTAGGGGCCGAGCGACCGGGCCTGACGAGATCCCGGTGGAGTTCTGGAAATGCATGGGTAGGTTAGGAGTGGAGTGGCTCTCCAGGTTGTTCAATGCGATCTTCAGGACCAAAAGGATGTCGGAGGCGTGGAGGTGGAGTACGGTGGTGCCCTTGTACAAGAATAAAGGGGATATCCAGTGTTGCAACAACTATAAGGGTATCAAATTAATAAGTCACACCATGAAGATCTGGGAGCGGGTGATCAAGGCGAGGGTGAGGGAGATGGCATCTATATCTGTGAACCAGTTCGGTTTCATGTCGGGCCACTCCACTATAGAAGCTATCCACCTCGTCGGGAGATTGGTGGAAAAGTTCAGGTATAAGAAGAAGGACTTGCATATGGTGTTTATTAACTTTGAGAAGGCGTATGACAAGGTCCCAAGGGAGGTGCTATGGAGGTGCCTGGAGGCGAAGAGCGTGCCGGAAGCCTATATCAGAGTAATCAAGGACAGGTACGATAGGGCTAAGACTAGGGTTAGGACGGTGGGAGGTGACTCAGATCATTTCCCGGTGGTTATGGGGCTTCGTCAAGGATCGACGCTTAGCCCTTTTTTGTTTGCCTTGGTGATGGATGCTCTAACCCGACATATTCAAGGGGATGTGCCTTGGTGTATGCTATTTGCTGATGACATAGTATTGATAGACGAGACCAGGGTCGGTGTAAATGAGAGGCTAGAGGTATGGAGACAGACTCTCGAGTCTAAGGGTTTCAAAATAAGCAAATCTAAGATGGAATACCTGGAATGCAAGTTTAGCGCTGAGCCGAGCGAAGTAGACAGGGACGTGAAGATTGGATCTCAGGTCATCGCCAAGAGGGACAGTTTCGGATATCTTGGGTCAGTGATTAAGAGGAACGGAGAGATTGACGAGGATGTCACTCATCGTATAGGAGCGGGGTGGTCGAAGTGGAGGCTTGCATCAGGAGTCCTGTGTGACAAGAAAGTGCCACATAAACTCAAGGGGAAATTTTACAGAGCTGTGGTTAGACCTTCCATGTTGTATGGGATGGAGTGCTAGCTGGTGAAGAACTCTCATGTTCAGAGAATGAAGGTTGCGGAGATGAGGATGCTCAGGTGGATGTGCGAGCTCACCAGGTTAGAGAAGATTAAAAATGAAGTTATTCGAGAGAAGGTGGGGGTGACCCCGATGGATGAGAAGATGCCTGAAGCGAGGCTCAGGTGGTTCGGGTATGTACGAAGGAGAAGTCCTGATGCACCGGTGAGAAGTTGTGAGCGACTGGCGGTGGTCAGCGTGAGGTGAGGTAGAGGGAGGTCTAAGAGGTATTGGGGAGAGGTGAATATGAATGACATGGCTAGAATGCGGATTTCCGAGGACATGGCCCTTGATAGAACAGTCTGGAGGTCTAGTATCAGGATTGTAGGATAGAGACTCCTAGAATTTTCGTACTCTCTCCAGGGGCTGGGTGAGGCATGTCAGGGCGATCCATAGATGATTTGTGCATTGCATTCTGTCCCCTTATGATAGTTATTTATGGTAGTAACTGTTTGATACTATTGCATGTCATTTTATTTATGGTTGTTATGTTTAGATAACTATTTATGCGATTTTTGCTCGAGTTACTAAGCTCTTTTGTTTTTGTTGTTGTTCCCCCCTTTCCTTCCCTGAGCCGAGGGTCGATTGGAAACAGACTCTCTGCCCTTTCAGGTGGGGGTAAGGCCTGTCTACATATTACCCTCCCCAGACCCCACCTTGTGGGACTATACTGTGTAGTTGTTGTTGTAGTGTCCCAAAACTGATATGAGTGAAAGAGGCTTTACACTTCCAGATTAGTGACTAGGCCAAGGGTCTACATTAGCTAATACCCTTGATCTCTTTGTAATAGGCATTTCAAAAAGTTCTTAAAGCTTATGCTACCAAGCTTTTCTCTAGATTGCCAAAGGGTGGTACAGGAATTGTTGCAGCTGCCACGGGTATTGAAGGACAGATAAAGGTATATTCTGAATTCTCATTTGGAGGCTTAGTTATCGTTTTCTACTACTAAATTCTCCACTTACTTCTTATGAAACATTATTTCCAGACATCGGACAAGGATGAAAGGGTGATCTGCTACATAGTAAATACTGCAGAGTATTGTCACAAAACGGTCAGTTTTCTCCTTGTACTGGTAATTTAGGAATTTTATTTGATAACACATCCAGTTATGCGTCTTATGCATGCTCAATCAGAATTCCTTTAACCATTGACCAGAAAAGGTCCAGAACTAGATGTCCTCCTTGAAGCAATTTTTTGGGTTCGTTAGGGTTAATGAAATTAGAATTTACAAGCTAAGGAGATGAGCAACAGTCGCCATAGAGATTAACAAAGAAATTCCTAATACTCTTTTCTTTTCTGTTGTCTCTTCAAACTCATGCCGAACTCCATTTTATCATGTTACCAGTGTGGTGAATTAGCAGATAATGTCTCAAAGATGATTGATACTCAATTTGCAGATAGAGTGGATATGTCTGAAGTACAGGTACAGAAATGCTCTACTAGTTTGATTTGTAAATTTTCTTAGATGGTTCCACTGCTTAGTGTTTGAATGCATTTTCAGGATGAATTTTCAGCAGTTATTACAAAATCATTGATTACACTAGTGCACGGAATAGAAACAAAGTTTGACTCTGAGATGGCTGCAATGACTCGTGTTCCATGGAGTACTCTCGAAAGTGTTGGTGATCAGTCAGAGTATGTTATACCTCCTCCATTTCCACCTTCTGACAGAAACATTTCTTATGATTTGTTGAAGCTTGTAAATTTCCTGCAGGTACGTCAATGGCATAAATTCGATCCTTACCAGTAGCATTCCTGTGCTTGGAAGCCTTCTCTCTCCCATTTACTTCCAATTCTTTCTGGATAAGGTAAAAATTGTCTTCAATTTCAAACAATTTTTTAAAATTTCAAGGCTTACCTGTGTAAATACCTTGATCTCTGCATCATTTCGCAAGAAAAAAGAAAAAAGAAGCTCATGTTTTCATCATTATGCAGCTTGCGTCGTCTCTCGGCCCACGGTTCTTTCACAATATATTCAAATGCAAACAGATTTCAGAGACTGGAGCACAACAAGTACTGATAATCTTGACTTACTATAATTTCAATTATAAAGTTTTACTCATCAGCATAAATCTTGACTGTGGGGTTAGCCAAGCTGGCTCTCTTACTACTAGAGCAGTTTGAGCTCACTATAGCGCACGGCTTAATAATTTTTGCAACGTCAGCGCCATGTATCTTGTCAAATTGTGATTATCTTAATGTAATTTTATTTTAACTGGCATGACATTTTGCAGATGCTTTTGGATACGCAAGCAGTAAAGACTATTTTGCTGGAAATTCCTTCTCTTGGAAAACAAGTAAGCTTGCCAGCATTTCTGAAGAATGGATCCTTCTATTGATTTTTTTTTTTCTGTTTAATTATATTTTAAACTGACATTTTGTCCTCAGTTCTGTCATCCTTTTTAAATTTCCATTTCTTTACTTTAAGGCAAGCAAGTAATTGCACTTCATTCCTGAAGTAATAATGTAATGTATGTAGTTTTGGTGAAATAAAGTGTCTGATAGCTGAAACTGTCCATATGATTGGTCGTAGAAAGCCGAATAAGCAAACTTGTCCACTGCTTGTTTGAAACATTCAAGTCTCCCGATGAATATGAGACGACACTGTTACAGAAAAAACAGTTACAATATCTCCCAATCCTCACAGGACATCTTTTCCATCGTCACTAATATTTTGCGCACTGAGTTCATCTTGTTTAAGTTATTGCTCCACTAAAAACCATTGCTAAATCTCTGAATGTCCTTGGCACAAAACTTAAAACAACATTGGCTTAAACTTTTTGCAAACCTCTCTATTTTGAACAGACAGCAGGAGCTGCTAGCTATTCTAAATTTGTCAGTCGTGAGATGAGCAAAGCAGAAGCATTATTGAAGGTCAGTGATTGATGAGCTTTGTGTTAGTCTCAAAAAATGATGTTATTATATATTGAAGGTCTATATTGTATATTGAATTTGGTCAATTTTTAGGTCATACTATCTCCAATAGATTCTGTGGCAGACACATACTGTGCACTGCTGCCAGAGGGAACACTTGCAGAATTTCAGCGGCTTTTGGAGCTTAAGGTTCCACTCTTCATTTTATTCTCCAGCTCTTTTATCAATCTAAAATGTTTTATTTCTGAGGTTGCTATAAGAGATTAGCAATTTGGTGAACTCTTTATTTTCCATTTAGAGCATGTGACTGGGGAAGGCTGCCTAGAGTATTCCCTTCCCCAGACACCCACGAAGTGGGTATTGAACTGGGTCGGCCCTTTTTTAGAGCATGTGACTGGGATTAAAGTTTTAAATTGGATGATCACGTTAGGCTGTTACCTTCAGTTCTTAGTGCTCTATATAACTCTAGCTATAGAGTACAAACTGACAATTTTGGTGCTTAACATGCTAGACGAATATGTCCTAGACATGGTTTTGCTTGGTCATACTCTATTTGTTTTTAACTTTGACTGAGTGCTCTTCATGATTATTTTAGAGATTATAACCCAAAATTAGTGCCAATGATACGGAGACTCTAATCTTCAGTATAAAGGCTATAAGTTGCAGCAAGAAGCTCTGAGAAGTCAATCACTTCACTTTAGAAAGCTTTATAGTGAGCTTGAATTTTCATTCATATCCTGGGGCACGAGAGTTATTGTGCTAGCCGCTCAACTTTTTGTTTGTTGATTCTCCTCATGCTTTTCTCATTTGTACACAATATCTTGAATGCACTTTGTGATTGCAGGGCCTGAAAAAAGCTGATCAGCAAAGCATACTGGATGACTTCAACAAACGTGGGTCAGGTATCTCTCAGCCGACCATTATGGCCCCTTCAGTTGTACCATCTGCTCCAAACACCTCAATAGCACCGGCCATAACTAACGCATCATCGTCACCTGGGGCCATCACTTCAAGAGAAGATGTGCTGACCAGAGCAGCTGCACTTGGAAGAGGTGCAGCTACTACTGGCTTTAAGAGATTCCTCGCTTTAACAGAAGCTGCAAAAGATCGCAAGGATGGGCCATTCAGGAAGCTATTCAATGGATAAGTACCAATTTCTGAGCTCATCATTCTTGGCAGGTCTTTTCCTTTATTAGCTCCTCCTTTGTATCTTTCCCCATTATTGTAATATCAACTGTTCATTAATTTTTTTTCCCAGGAATAGCAAAAGCTATTGTACATTTTTGCGGTGTAGATTGTAAATTAGAGTTTTATCAAAATTATGAAAATGATTTCAGAGCTGTTTCCACTTCTAGTGCAAAAAAATTCCAAAATGTACCGCCTGGAATAATGTTTTCTTAGAGTAAAATCACCCTCCCTAACCAACCAGACACATTTCGGAAGATTCATTTACATGACAATCTTAATTGTTTTTCACTTTGTAATTACGTCTATTGGCTACAATAAAGGTACTTTATTCATTCCCACTCATGAGTGATAGTGGTTTTTATGGACAATATTCTAAGTCTTCCATGGATCAGATGCTTCTGTCTTTGTACAGACTGTTTTCTTACAATTGTCGCTCATCTTTTTAGCACCACGGAATGGAATCTGATGGTGTATGCTCGTAGGGAGGAGTAGTGGTGGCAAAATAGTTAAAAGAAAACAGTTATTTATCCATACTATCCATTAAAAAATGGATTGGATAATGAACCATTTAAAAAGGAGTCGAATATGGATAGAGCTATATTATCCACTTAGAAAATGGTTAACCAAACGAATAGCCATTGGATATTTAATGTGTTTAGCTTTAACATTTGTGAAGCCTCAAATTGGAGTTTTTCAAGTTTGGAAGACTAGGAATTCTCTTATAGTAATCATATTTAAGAAGTCGTGGATAATACGAACACCATATTATTCGCTGGATAAACCTGTTTTTTATCCGTCTCAAATATGGGTCGAGTTAGATAATTTATTTATTTTTTAAATTATCCATTTTAACCTGCTTAAATCCGATCCGACCTGCCGGTTTGACACCCCTACCGGAGGAGTAACACTTTGTTCATGTGACGGAGAATTACCTCTTTTTTTCTTTTCATTTTGATTTTTCGATCTTTCCTGATCTATGGGGTCGTTTATTGCTATTCTGAAAGTCGAGAGCTAGCTGACTCAAATTTCCGTAGCTTCAACTTTGATGGTCCGCAGGACCACAGCAAATGGTGCTCTCCAGTCTTAATCGTACATGCTACCTAATAGTTTCTTCTTATAAATGACGGTAATAAATATGACAGACATTCTACAGCGCTAGAGTGCCTAAAAATGTAAACAACTATTTAAAAATTATACTGTAACTTTTGTTTAATTTTTTAATTTGTATTAAGAAATTCATTAAATATTTATAAGTATTTGATTGTAAATTCATTTAATAAATATTTGATTGTAAATTTTTTATTAAATATATTACCTTGAGATTACAGTAAAAGTATATATCTTTAAATTCTGAATCCGATTAATAACATATACAATAAGGTTAGCTTTTGCATTTACGACTCAAAAGTCAAAAAGAAAAGAAAGAGGTACTGTTTGGCCCAAAATTGAGTTACTGTAAACGAGTCAGCGTCACAAAATTGAAGCCAAATTTTAATTGAAAGTTGTCACTTGTAAGTTCTAGGGAAAGAGACGAAACAGTGCTTATTAGGTTAGGTAGTTCACATATCCATATCTAAATAACAATAGGCAATATCACAGTCTGTGGCTGTGGTTCAATTACTTCACTGTTGTCTTACGCCGACATGAGGGTAACTATGATATAACCCAAATAATTGAATGACTACTTTGCTAAAAAAAATTACTATAAAATAATAAAAGAACAAGAATAATATTACAGAGAAAGAGAGAGAGCAAATTCTTATTAAATTTTGTGATGATTTATAACGCAACAAGACCCCTCTATTTATAAGGAAAAAATGACTTAGTCACAAAGTAAAACTCTCTACAAGATAGACATTCACTCCAAATAGAATTCTATTCATAACACTCCCCCTTGAATGTCTATTCAATAGATAATGTGCATCGTTAAAACCTTAACTAAAATAAAATCCACTGAAAAAAATCTAGAAAAGGAAAAAGAGTACACATATCTAATAATACGTCTTTTGGTTGCTTTATTAAAAACATTGCAAGGAAAACCCAGTGGGATAAAACCTTGTGAAAAAAGAGTACAACGCGCATTAACTCCCCCTGATGAGAGCATCAATTCACATCCTTGAGCCTTCGCATCCCAATCATGTGCACTAGCTTCTTGAAGGTTGACGTCGACAAAAATTTTATATCAGTTTCAATATATTTCCATAATGACATAACATAAAGATCTCTTCATTCATATATTCAGGTACCTGAATCTCTCATGTGATATTATGAAGTGTTATGTCATGTGATCTTCTAGATCACATGCCTCCTTTATTATGATCATTTGCACACCTTCTTTATCAAGAAGTTTATTTGAAACCGATTGTCTATACGCGTTAAGCTTACCATAGACTTTGTCCTTCTAGGACTTATTATAATATGAGCAGTTGCAGTTAGAATATAGTTACTTTCTTTGGGTCAGCAAATGCGTCCGGCATGCTTTGCAATAAATTGCACATGAATTATCCTTTTAAGTACTTCAAATTCATATTATTTTATTCGAGGATCTAGATATAGAAACGATAATTCGTTCCTCGTAACTTTTTCTCAACTGTTTTTCATATCTCCCCCTCATGTTAGAAAAACTAACTTGTTTCCTTAACGTCGATAACCAATCTTTATGCATTGTGGTGTTAATCAAAATATACAACGCACATCAATAATAATAAGATGGAATTATTTGGTTCCTAGCCCTAAACCACTTGTGAGGGGAGAATGTAATATACTTTCATATATAAGCTATATCAAACTAATATAAATAACTTTATTCTCATAAGCAATAGTTTAGCTATTAAGTGGAGCCACCCAATAAATTATTTTGCCAAACCAACTGTGATGTAAACCAACTTATCAAGAAGAACTATCTTGAATAAAAAATCTGGAAATTTTGCTCTAAATTAAATTATTGAGCAAGTTACCTCGCAAATACCATGTTGCGGGTTAATAATAATCGCACATGTAACCATCTCATAGATGCATCTTATGTGGTATACATGGCAAGTGAATGGCCTCATATTCACCTTTGATATTTTCAGTATTCACGGGATTCAATCCCAATTTTAATTGATCTACTAATTAATGAGAACAAGCAATGTAAGAAAATTCGTAAAGAACTTTCTAGTTCTTTAATATTTACCCATGTGAATTCTCTTTTATTTTTGCACATCATACATGAATTAACATGGCTAAACCAATTATGCCAACTGCATAAATTATCAATATTGATAAATGTCACGACCCGGATTTTCCCCCAACATCGGGATCGTGATGGCGCCTACTCGTGGTAGCTAGGCAAGCCACTATATTCATACTATCCTGCTTTTAACACAATTTTACTTAAATAAATGCGGAATACTTTATCGAAATAGAAATAACAATTTACAAGGTGAAAATCATACTGAAATCCTCTACCCAAGACGTGGAGTCACCAACTCACAAACTACTATGGAATACTACACATAAAAGTCTGAAGAAATATAACACAATTCTGTTTGTCTCGGAACAAAGAGACTCCAGCTAATAATATAAATAAAGAGAGAGACGCCGGGCCTGCGGACGCCTGGAAGCTACCTCGGTCTCAAATATGATCAACTCCCACGCAATCTACTTATTGCTGCTGCTGCTCCTGATCGTAACCTGGACCTGTGCAAAAACGCACAGAAGTGTAGCATCAGCACAACCGACCCTATGTGCTGGTAAGTGCCTGGCCTATCCCGGCGAAGTAGTGACAAGCCTAGGTCCAGACACTCACATAAACCTGTGCAATTCAATATATATATGTACCACAAAATAACAAGAGATAATCGAGTATTAACACAATAAGGAATATCTTAAAGAATTCAACAATTAACTACAATTAATAATTTCACAAGGAAAAATAAAGCATAATGTAAACACAAGTAATATCACTTCAAGAAATAACAAGCAGTTGAACGGCATCACCCTTCGTGCTTTTACTCTCATCCTCACCAAATAAACAAATAAAGTACACGGCATCACCCTTCGTGCTTTTACTCTCATCCTCACATCCATAGTACGGCATGATCCTTCGTATAAATAAACATGGCACGACATTAACCTTCGTGCATAAATAAATAAACATGGCACGGCATCACCCTTCGTGCATTATCACTCTTCCTCACCCAAATAACAATCACAGTTAAGGGCAAAGAAAGAAATAGTAATTCATAAACCGTCCCATCAAGGGCAATCAATAATTATCTTCACAACAAGTCCCAACAAGGGAGAACAATAACTATTCATCTGTAATATATCTCAAATAATCATTTTCCAACGACTCACGGTCATACTAGACGCCAGTGTATGGATGCTCGTCACCACAGCCCATACACCGCACTCGATCATATAACACATAACACAAAATCCTATTCCCTCAAGCTAAGATAGAACAAACACTTACCTCGAATGCTTATGAACGATTCAATCCGTGGAAATGTCTTTTTCTTTCAACTTGGCTCCAATCCAACCGTATCTATACACAATTGATTTAATATCATCAATTCTACTCAACAAACTAATTCTTAAGATCAAATACAACTTTTACAACATTCTGCCCGGAATAGTAAATTTCAACCCCGGCCCACATGGTCGGAACTCGGGGTTAGGACCAAAATCCGGTTACCCATCCCCCCACGAGTTCATGTATATGATTTGTTTCAAAATCGGACCTCAATTCGAGGTCCAATTTCCCAATTTATGAAAAACCATATTTTCTAACAAAAACAAGAATTCTACCATGAAAATCATTGATTTCTCATGAAAAACATGTTTAATGATGTTAGGAATTGAAAGAATTAAGAAAAAAAGTGACTTACAATCGTTTTGATGAAGAATAAATCCTTGAAGAATCGCAAATGGGTGTTTTGGTTTTGTAAAATGTGAAGAAATGACTGAAATTCGTGTTTTTCATGTCTCTGTGTTCGCATTTGCGAACATGGGTTCGCAATTGCGAACCCCGACCAATTTCTGGAGTTTGAAAAATAAGCTAAGGCTGGGAAGTTCGCATTTGCGAACATTTGTTCGCATTTGCGAACACTGGCAGACAAAGGGATGTTCGCATTTGCGAACTAATGTTCGCATTTGCGAACACATGTCTTATAAGGCAGTGTTCGCATTTGCGAACAATGGTTCGCATTTGCGAACCAAGGCAGTATGGGGAATGTTCGCATTTGCGAACGGTTGTTCGCATTTGCGAACATAAGCAGGCACTGGGGACCTTCGCAAATGCGAACAATTGTTCGCATTTGCGAACAACGCTGGGCCAAAGGGGTCTTCGCATTTGAGATAAAGGTTCGCATTTGCGAGCCTGTCCCCTTCGCAATTGCGAGAAATACTTCGCAATTGCGAAGCCAACAGCTGGGTGAAAAACCAGCAGTTCAAAAATTCAGAATTTCATCCAACGGCCTATCAAATCTTTACCCGAGCCCCCCCGGCTCCAAACCAAACATGTACATAACCTCAAAAACACATTATGAACTTGTTCGTGCGATCACATCGCCAATATCACTTCGTTTTAATCAAATCAAGCCTCAAACTCATGATTTTCATACTTTTGATTTTCAAAACTTCTTAACTTGGAACTCAAGGTCCAAAACATCTCAAACGACATCCGAATGTCACCAAACTTTACAGGAAATCACATATATAATATTTAAAACTTGTACCGGGCTCGAAACCAAAATACGAGCCCGATACCAAGGTCAATTAATTTATTTCCTTTAATAATTACATCAAAAAAAATTTCACATAAAAATTCATAACTTGGGCTCTAGGCCTCAGAATTCGACCCCGGACGCATGTCCAAGTCCCATATTTTTCTACGGACCTCTCGGGACCATCCAATCTCGGTCCGGATCCGTTTACCAAAAATGTTGACCGAAGTCAACCATATCAATATTAATATCATTTTTATCCAAATTTCTCATAGAATTCATATTTTCTATCACAAAATCTTTCCGGCTACATGCTCGAATCGTGCACGTAAATCGAGGCTACATAGAATGAGGTTTTCAAGGCCTCAGAAGCTCGAAATGATTAATTAAATAAGTGATGACCTTTTGGGTCGTCACATCCTCCACCTCTAGAACAACCATTCGTCCTCGAACGGACGAGAGAAGGAAGTACCTGAGTTGGGGAACAAATGAGGGTAGCGGCTCCGCATATCGGACTCGGACTCCCGGGTCGATGCCTCAGGAGGCTGACCTCTCCACTGAACACGCACAGAAGGATAACTCTTCGACCTCAACTGTCGAACCCGCCGGTCTAGAATAGCCACCGGCTCCTCCTCGTAAGATAGATCATTGTCCAATTGGACAGTACTGAAGTCTAACACATGTGTGGGATCGCCGTGGTATCTCCGAAGCATAGATACGTGAAAAACTGGATGCACGGCTGATAAGCTAGGCGGAAAAGCTAATCTGTAAGCCACCCCTCCCACTCTGTCTAGAATCTCAAATGGACCAATATACCTAGGGCTGAGCTTGCCCTTCTTCCCAAACCTCATCACGCCCTTCATAGGCGACACTCGGAGCAATACTCGTTCACCAACCATGAAATCCACATCTCGAACTTTACGATCCGCATAAGTCTATTGCCTGGACTGAGCTGAACGCAATCTCTCCTGAATAGTCTTGACCTTATCCAAGGCCTCCTGAACTAAGTCTGTACCTAACAACCGAGCCTCTCCCGGTTCAAACCATCCGACCGGTGATCGACATCACCTACCATACAACGCCTTATACGAAGCCATCTGGATGCTAGATTGGTAACTGTTATTGTAGGCGAACTCTGCTAATGGTAGAAACTGATCCCACGAGCCTCCGAAATCAATAACACAGGCTCGAAGCATGTCCTCGAGAATCTGAATAGTCCTCTCGGACTGGCCATCCGTCTGAGGATGAAATGCTGTACTCAACTGAACCTGGGTACCTAACTCCTGCTGGACCGCTCTCCAGAACCGCGAGGTAAACTGCGTACCCCGATCGGAGATAATAGATACTAGCACCCCATGGAGACGAACAATCTCCCTAATGTAAACCTCCGCTAACCTCTCCGACGAGTAGGAGATAGATACTGGAATAAAGTGTGCTGACTTGGTCAGCCTATCAACAATGACCCAAATAGCATCAAATTTCCTCCGAGTCAAAGGAAGTCCAGTAACGAAGTCCATAGTGATCCGCTCCCATTTCCACTCGGGAATATCAATCCTCTGGAATACACCACCAGGTCTCTGGTGCTCATATTTCACCTGCTGACAATTTAGACACCGAGCGACATACGCAACGATATCTTTCTTCATTCTGCGCCACCAATAGTGCTGACGTAAGTCCTGGTACATCTTCGCGGCACCTGGGTGAATAGAATACCGCGAACTTTGGGCCTCCGCTAAGATCAACTCTCGAATCCCTTCGACATTGGGCACATAAACTCGACCCTGCAATTTCAATACCCCATCATCATCTAGATTTACCTGTGTGGCACCTCCCCGCTGTACTGTATCTCTCAACTCACGCAGATGAGGATTATCAAATTGCCTCTCACGGATACGCTCTAATAAAGAAGAACGAGCGACCGTGCAGGCTAACACCATGCTAGGCTCAGAAATGTCTAATCTCACGAACCGGTTGGCTAAGGCCTGTACATCTAGAGCTAATGGTCTCTAATTGACCGAAATATATGCAAGACTACCCATGCTGGCATACTTTCTACTCAATGCATCGGCCACCACATTGGCCTTACCCGGGTGATATAATATAGTAACATCATAGTCTTTTAGCAACTCTAACCATCTCCGCCGTCGTAGATTCAACTCCTTCTGTTTGAACAAGTACCGTAGGCTTTTGTGATCGGTTGTACACCTCACATGTCACACCATATAGATAATGCCTCCGGATCTTTAAGGCATGAACCACCGTTGCCAACTCAAGATCATGAACTGGATAATTCTTCTCATGTATCTTCAATGCCTCGAAGCATAAGCGATAACCTTACCATCCCGCATCAATACCGCTCCAAGCCCCGTACGAGATGCGTCACAATAAACTGTATAAGGCCCTGTACCCGTAGGTAGTATCAACACCGGTGCGGTGGTCAAGGCCGTCTTGAGCTTCTGAAAGCTCGCCTCACACTCCTCCGACCACCGAAACTGAACACCCTTCTGGGTCAACCTGGTCATCGGGGCTGCAATATAAGAAAACCCCTCTACAAAACGACGGTAGTAACCTGCTAATCCCAAGAAACTCCGGATCTCAGTCACTGAAGCTGGTCGAGGCCAATTCTGGACCGCCTCAATCTTCTTTGGGTCTACCTGAATACCTTCCACTGATACAATGTGACCCAGAAATGCTACCGAACTCAGCCAGAACTCACATTTAGAAAATTTGGCATATAGCTGGTTATCTTTCAGAGTCTGAAGAACCACTCTGAGGTGCTGCTCGTGCTCTTCCTGGCTGCAGGAGTACACCAGGATGTCATCTATGAAGACTATCACGAACAAATCTAAGTAAGGCCTGAATACTCGATTCATCAACTCCATGAATGCTGCTGGGGCATTGGTCAACCCGAAGGACATGACCAAGAACTCATAATTCCCATATCTAGAGCGAAAGGCTGTCTTAGGAATGTCAGCCGCCCTGATCTTCAGCTGATGGTAGCCTGACCTCAAGTCTATCTTAGAGAATACCCTCGCTCCCCGGAGCTGGTCAAACAAATCATCAATCCTCGGCAGTGGATATTTATTTTTGATAGTCACCTTGTTTAACTGCCGGTAATCAATACACATCCGCATCGAGCCATCCTTCTTCTTTACAAATAATACAGGTGCTCCCCAGGGGGAAACACTGGGCCTGATAAAACCCTTCTCAAGAAGGTCCTGCAACTGATCTTTCAACTCTTTTAACTCCGGCGGGGTCATACGATAGGGTGGAATAGAGATGGGCTGAGTGCCCGGTGCCAGATCAATATAGAAATCAATATCCCTGTCGGGTGGCATGCCTGGCAGGTCTGAAGGAAAAACCTCAGGAAACTCCCGTGCAATAGGGACTGACTCAATGGAAGGAACTTCTGCGCTGGAATCACGAACATAAGCCAAATAAGCTAGAAATCCCTTCTCGACCATACGTCGAGCCTTAACATAGGAAATAACAGTGCGAACGAAGTGGCTTGAGGTACCTTTCCACTCTAGTCGGGGTGATTCCGGCAAGGCTAAGGTCACCGTCTTAGCATGGCAATCAAGAATAGCATGGTATGGGGACAACCAGTCCATCCCCAATATGACATCAAAATCTACCATATCCAAAAGCAACAGATCAACACGGGTCTCAAGACCCCCAAATATAACTACGCACGAACGATGCACTCGATCGACTGCAATGGAGTCACCCACTGGTGTAGCCACATAAACTGGAATATCCAGAGCATAGCTGGGCACGACCAAATATGGTGCGAAGTAGGAAGACACATAGGAATATGTAGATCCAGGGTCAAATAATACCGAAGCACCTCTGCCACACACAAGAATAGTACCTGTAATCACGACATCTGATGCCTCTACCTCTGGCCTGGTCGGTAAAGCATAGAATCGGGGATCAACACCTCCCCTCTGAGCTACATCTCTAGGACGACCATCAACTGGCTGACCTCTACCTCTCGCTGGACCGTCTCCACCTCTACGGTCTCGACCTCCACCTCTATAATCTCTACCCCCGCCTCTCGCTGGCTGGGCAGGCTGAGGGTCAGCTGGGGCCTGAATCATGGGACGAGGACCTCGCTGCTGAGAGTTGCCCGCCGCTATAGGGCAATTCCTGATAAAATGACCCGGGTCACCACAACCGTAGCAACTCTTGGGCTGATGGGGCTGCTGGCCCCGACGACCCGAATGGCCTCCACGAACACTCGAAGAGGCCGAGCATTAATAGGAGACCGGTCCGAATAATCCCCCGAAAACCACGATCACCCGATCCACCCCGCGAAGCCCCGAAGGGCGGAATGAAAAGGCCCGGAGGATCGGCCTCTATCAAAGGATTCTCTCGCTACCGGAGGAAGAACCACCAAACTCGCCCGAATGACGAGGCCTTTTATCCGAAGAATAACATCCTCCCCTAGCAAGATCTATCTCAACTCTGCGTGCTGCATGGCCGCCTCCCGAAATGATATGTCACTCCCCACGCCCATAGCCATCCGGAGTCTAATCGGCCGATTAAGCCCATCTATAAATCTGCGAACCCTCTCCCGCTCCGTGGGAAGTATTACCACTGCATGACGAGCCAAGTCGATAAATCTCGTCTCATACTGTGTAACTGTCATAGTGCCCTGATGGAGGCGCTCAAACTGCCTCCGAAGTACATCCCGCTGAGTAGCAGGGAGAAACTTCTCCATAAATAGTTCCGCAAACCGGTCCCATGATAAAGCTGGGGACCCTGCTGGTCGAGTCAAGCAATAATCTCTCCACCAAGTCTTGGCGGATCCTGCAAGTCTGAAGGTACAGAAGTCAACTCCGTTTGTCTCCACGATCCCCATAGTCTTGAGAATCTCATGGCAACTGAATAAGAAGTCCTGAGGATCCTCTGATGCGGCTCCACTGAATGTAGTGGTAAATAGCTTGGAGAACCGATCAAGCCTCCATAACGAATCGAAAGTCATGGCCGCTCCATCGCCGGCATAAGCTGTGGTACCTGACTGAGTGGCCACAGCTGGCTGAATTACTGGTGCCTGAGGCTGAGGAGCTACCGGCTCCGGAGTATGAGCAATAGGAGTCTGGGCCCCTCCTCCAGCCTGAGAAGTGGCTGGGGCAACTGATAATAAACCCGCTCTGGCAATGCTATCCATAAATCCCGCTATTCTGACTAAAGCATCCCGGAGATCCGAGGTAAATAAGGCCTCTCTTGGGACCTGAGCTGGGCCCACTGGAGCTGCTGGAACCGGAACCTCCTCGTCAATCTCAATACGAGGCTCCACCTCTGGGGTAGCTACCTGGGGCTGAGCTCTACCCCTACCACGGCCTCTGATACGGCCTTGGCCCCTGCCCCTCACGGGAGCTGCCTGGGGCTCGGGCTGCTGGTCAGCGAACGAAGAAGCGCGTGTCCTTACCATCTCGAAAGGACATAATAGAAATTCAATCAGTAATTTGAGGAACAAGTCGCACGACAAGAAAGAACAAATGAGAGACTCTTTCCTAACTCAATAGACTCTGGAGGACAACTACAGACGTCTCCGTACCTACCTCTCAAACTCTACTAAGCTTGTTCGTGAGCGGTGAGACCTATGTAACCTAGGGCTTTGATACCAACTTGTCACGACCCGGATTTTTCCCCCAACATCGGGATCGTGATGGCGCCTACTCGTGGTAGCTAGGCAAGCCACTATATTCATACTATCCTGCTTTTAACACAATTTTACTTAAATAAATGCGGAATACTTTATCGAAATAGAAATAACAATTTACAAGGTGAAAATCATACTGAAATCCTCTACCCAAGACGTGGAGTCACCAACTCACAAACTACTATGGAATACTACACGTAAAAGTCTGAAGAAATATAACACAATTCTGTTTGTCTCGGAACAAAGAGACTCCATCTAATAATATAAATAAAGAGAGAGACGCCGGGCCTGCGGACGCCTGCAAGCTACCTCGGTCTCAAATATGATCAACTCCCACGCAATCTACTTATTGCTGCTGCTGCTCCTGATCGTAACCTGGACTTGTGCAAAAACGCACAGAAGTGTAGCATCAGCACAACCGACCCCATGTGCTGGTAAGTGCCTGGTCTATCCCGGCGAAGTAGTGACAAGCCTAGGACCAGACACTCACATAAACCTGTGCAATTCAATATATATATGTACTGTTATACCCCATTTTAACACGGGTCAAACTAGAGTACAACATAATGGTTTCTGAAGGTTTAATTAAATAAAAGAGAGTCGCCACCTAATTATTTTAACGGTGAATTAGGACACCAATCTTAGCTAAGTAGTGCTTAAAATTAACTCTGTTTTATGGTCTACTTAACCTTTAAGACTATGGGTAAGGGTTCTAATTAATCCTATAGGGAAGGTTATTAAAGCACCCTATATGATCCGTTAATTACGGTTAACCGGCCAAACTTAGATTAATTAATTCATTATAAGTAAAAAGTTAATAATTTTATACATATTTGGAAAATAACATGTGACTATTTTATATACTAAAATATTACTAAGTGAGTAAAACTTGATTCAACATACGTCCAAAGTAATTCTCCAAAGACCATTTTGGGACAACTTGAATTGAACTTAAGCATTGAAAATGGGAACACATTTTTTATGGCCAAGTATTGCCGAAAATTTTAACTATCTGGAATCAATGTTGGCAAATATTGTAATAAACTAACCATTGACAGGTTTGAACTCAAACTCAAATTACTGATTTTAGAAAGCTCTTAAGATTGTAACATAAAATCGGCAACTTGTTGTTAACAAGAGTGAATGCCATTAAATAAGATTTAGCTACCAAAGATTATGTATGATAAAACCCAAACATGCTAACAAATCAAAAATCGTAAAGAAAGTTAAATGAAACAAATGAGAAAGAAAAAAAAATAAGAAGAAAGACGCCATAAGCGCCCCCAAGCGTTTCACTTATTTTTTTTTGCTATCGGATACATTGACTTCATGCTCGGGTAGTGCTGAGTCTCGAGCGAGACTCCATTTTTCTCCCGGTGCATATGCAAAAGGAAAAATAAACATGAAATTAGAGAGTTGGTATAAAAATATACTTAATATTACACAGTATCATACGCATAAGAAAATAATTAGTCATGCAGACACAAAGAATGCATTTACTCTATTCTTGTTAGTGAACAGTTGCATCTTCGTTATTAATAACTAACTTCATTATTCATGCTAGTCATGAGAGCCTTTTAAACTTCATTATTACAGGTTAACTATAATGCCCCCAAGGTATTTTCTAAATGATACTAATACAGAAAGGTAAGTCCATATATAACAGTAGAGACACATTCCAAGTCCTTGCATTATTTTGCCAACCATGAGTTTCTTCAAAAGTCAGCGTGTCTAAATACATGTAGCAAAAGGAAATATTATAGTAGGATATGTATCGTGGTACAACAAGGAATCATGTGTGAGCTCGTTCATTCTTTATCCAAATGCACAGTAAAATTTTTGAAACCAGCAGTATTTTAACTTGGTTTTATACTATTCTTCAATGTGGATGGAGAATCTTTAAGTATATGTCCTTGGCATGACAATATCTGTTACTCTAGCATTTGAGTCAAGAAATACACATCATGTTTCCTTAAATATTCCAGAGTTAACCAAATATATGGGCATTTATAAACATGATTTCTGCCTATATAGAAACTTACTCAAGAACCGGATAATGAACCAGACGGATAACATTCTCGATCTAGCGGGTAAGTGTAAAACAAAATATATGCATTGATGAAACACTTATTAGACCAGAATAAGGCACCATCTTTGAGCATGATCTCTCAAATTATAACCTTAAACTCGAGTCTTTACTAAACTTTATCATTCAGAGAAAATCTTTAGTGAAAACACATTATGTATTATACCTCTATTCGACTTTACAACTTAAAGTGCTGGATGGCTAACAGATTACAAAAGTCATTCAAAAGTATTCCATTATTAAGTTCACTTGGAAATTATAGCATCTTATAGATTATAAAATAGTTACTTGGATAAGCATATCCTATGGATATAATTTCCAGATCAAGAAACATGTGCCAATAGCTAACACATTAATCATGAGAAATCGACATTCTTATGAACACTCGGGTTGAAAACGCAATTCTTATGGACATGGTTTCTACGATCTCGTAATAAAAGAGTCTTAGAACATGCTTTCTAATACGAACAGTAGTCAAATTATGGTATTTCTTGTACACACAAGAGAAAATATTTACATATATTTTCATCCAAAACTAGCCGACACAGATAAACAACTATGTACATGATCATTACTAACATACAAAGAGTTAACGCCAAATCTCATGGCTTCGAGTTAACATTTGAACCATATGAGGTTCTCAATACAGTGAAGGAAATATTTAGGCATCATATAGTCCTTCAGTCATGGTGCCAAATTTTTTTGAATAATACAGAGGTGCTAACATATTTTAATAACTCAATCAGTTTCAGGCTATCTAAGTCTTCTAAATATTCTTTTTCCTTTAAGAGATAGATTCATGTCAATGTTTAATCAAAGACATACCATTCTTATTTAAATTAACTCGGCCAGAATACATAACCAAGTCAAAGAAATCCTAAACCTTGACTTCTGTACACAAAAACAAAACAACTAATAGCATCATGCTTTGAAAGAAAAGGGAAGAAGAGATCTAGAATCACTAACCCTTTTGCGGGCAGCGAACTAGGAGCGTGGTCGATCAACTATCGCACTTCGACCTCAAACTCGCTACCTCGGCTGAGCCAAAAAAGAAAATGCCTCTGTTTTGAAATTGCAAACCAAATAGAGAAAAGAATTGGTCGAGCTATGATTTTTGAATGTTAGCGAGTTTCAGAGAAGGAGGAGGCGGCTCCTTGGTTGTCCGGAATAGATAAAAAATATGCTAGTATTTATAGGGAAAAATTAGGGCATTTCGTAGGGGGCTTTGGGCGGTACTTTTTAGTCATGATTTGAATCAAAAGTCCCGTTTGAAATCCGAACGTTGAGGTCTTCACGTGAATTTTCAGACCTTGCCCTAAATGGTGAGTTTCGTTTGAATTTTGAGATTCACGAGCTTCCCAAACATAGAAGAGGAAAGAAAAGCGTCCTTAACTGATGGAATATGCCAAGAAGGATGCAGAGAAATATGATTTTTACTCGAAACAGAGTAGGCAAAGTCTGTCCATGACTGCCATGAAAATAGAAGTTTGTTCAAGAGGGGAAAGGGGTATAGTCGACGGCTCCTAGATGATTAGGGTGAAATATTGTTTAAAATGTTGGGGCCGATTGGGTTATATTTGTGGGGGTTTGGATTTGGTTTGGTTTTCTTTGGGCCAAAATGGTGTGAAAAGTAGATTCAAGATATTAGGGATGAAATTTTGTAGACTTTTTTTTCTTTCATTTAATTTATTGGGCTTCTAAATAGAGTAATATTCTAATAAGTTAATTAAAGTATTAGTTAAAAGCCTTAATAAGATTATAATTTATAGCAACTTAATAAAATAGTTATAAAATACTACAAAATAATTGTTGCATGAAAGGTCATAATTTATAAAGTGTGGGATGAAAAATAAATACTATTATTTCTCCTAAACAAAGGAAAGTTATATTTTTTGTAAAAAATGACAATAAAAACTTAGAAATTAATAATAATGACAATAATAACAATATAAAGAGTAGTAGTAGTAGTAGTAGTAGTAGTAGTAGTAGTAGTAGTAGTAGTAGTAGTAGTAGTAGTAGTAGGTAGTAGTAGTAATAGTAGTAGTAGCAGCAGCAATATTTAGTATAATGAAATTGTAATAGTAATGGTAATAATGAAAAGAACAATAATCTTAATAATAATAGTAATAATTTCATGATTAAACAATAATAATATTAATAAAAATGTTGGTTGCAGTCGCAGTAATAATAGTAATACTAATATTGATATCGAATTAATATTAACTCTAATAATAATAATACTTAGCAGTAGTTATAATATATTAATACTAGCACTAATTCCCATGGAAGTAGTGGTGGTGGTAATAGTAGCAATACTAATAATACTGGTAATAGTGATGTTAAAGTAAATAATAATAAGAATAGTAATTAGGTCTAGTTTGTGCTAAAAATAGTAAAATAACTATTCTTACATTATTAGTGATATTAGAAGCTTAAAGAAATAGTTTGGAAGAAAGGAGGGTTAAAATTGGATGTCAACAGCTGCCCCTCTTTGACCGGAGATGATGTAAGAGTCTTCGGGCAAAGAAATTGACATAGTAACCAATTTTGTCCCGACCATCAAGGTTAGAATGGAACAAAGGGGACATAAAAATGATTGCGGCCGAACTCTGGTTTCGAGTTGCCTACATATCTCGGGTTTCATGAGAATCAGACCATATGTAGTTCAAGACTTATGGTACCTTGGAGTAGGACTCAACTATTGATACAAATCTTAAAATGCTGCCCCAGTGTTGAATTATAGAAACACTGGGTACCATGACTGAAAGAAAGATGTTTGAAATAGGAATTTGGTTTTGGATTTTGAGAGTTGAGCCGAGCGGAGTCCAAGTAGATCATTGACCTTTGTTGGAGAGTTTGGTATTCCTCTCCAACAAACTGCCCCAGTTCACTGCTAAGATATATTTCCACGTTGCGCTATATTTCCTGCGAAGATTAATAATGCTAAAAAACTTGTTAGTAAATAAGATGCAATATGCCATAAAAGTAATTTTATGAAATTAATATTTAGGCGTCAATTCATAAGAAATGCGAATTTATTGGGCAAACTTATAAAAATATAATTTTATGGTGATATATTCCATGATCACAATGCCATATGAAAATGAGCTTATAAAAATAAATATGTTTGGCAATGATTTATGAAAAATATGTTTTGGCAATGCTTATGCAAGTGGGACCACTCGGGTCAAAATTAATTTAATATTCTTTTGAGAAAAGATTAGCTTCAACATCCTATTTTCGGGCGGATGGACCCGATATATCCTATTTGAGGGCGGATGGACCCGATATATCCTATTTGAGGGCGGATGGACCCGATATATCCTATTTGAGGGCGGATGGACCCGATATATCCTATTTGAGGGCGGATGGACCCGATATATCCTATTTGAGGGCGGATGGACCCGATATATCCTATTTGAGGGCGGATGGACCCGATATATCCTATTTGAGGGCGGATGGACCCGATATATCCTATTTGAGGGCGGATGGACCCGATATATCCTATTTGAGGGCGGATGGACCCGATATATCCTATTTGAGGGCGGATAGACCCGATATATCCTATTTGAGGTCGGATGAACCCGATATATCCTGTTTGAGGGCGGATAGACCCAATATATCCTATTTGAGGGTGGATAGACCCGATATATCCTATTTGAGGGCGGATGAACCCGATATATCCCGTTTGAGGGCGGATAGACCCAATATATCCTATTTGAGGGTGGATAGACCCGATATGCAGTGCTTGATTTGTAATTACAAATATTAATATGATGCGGTGCAAAAAGCTTGATATGGTACATAAAGCTTGATCTGATGACAAAGTTATAATAAAATATTCAAGGTGCGATGCAAAGAGCTTGGTGCAATAGCAAATATCCTTCGTGCGGAGAGCTTGATGCAATGCCTTTTCAAGGAGCGGTGCCAATGATTTGAAAATTTGCATGCTGAAGTTTATTATTAGTAAAGTCCTGCACTCAAAGAAAACTATGAGATTTAAAATATAATTTATTATAGCTCGGCTTGATCTTGATGTTGCGCTATATTTTCTGCAAGACAAATTCGTCAGTAGAGTAGATATTGAAATGCAATATGCTGTAAAATAATCTTATGAAAATGACACCTTTTGGGCATTTACTTATACAATACGGCCGACTGATTTGATAAAATATAGCTTTATGCCAATAATAATTTTCAACAATAACATGCAATTTATAAATGTGTTTTGCAATAATTTATGATAATGATGTATTTCTGTAATAACATCAAAAGCATGACCATCAAGGTCAAAATAAATTAATGAAAAGCGTGCGAATATGTGCTAAAGTGTCATGTTGAAGGCGGACAAGCGTAAATATCATATTAACGGCAAACTTGCTTAAAGAATCAATTAAATATGTATAAATATAAATATTTAATGCATAGATGTCATGTTAAAGGCGAACAAGCCTAAATATAATGACAAGCGTAAATATCATATTAACGGCAAACTTGCTTAAAAAATCCATTAAATATGTATAAATATAAATATTTAATGCATAGATGTCATGTTAAAGGCGAACAAGCCTAAATATAATATTACAGGAAAAAGTGCTTAAATGTCCCATTAAAGGCGGGCGAGCCTAAATGTCCTACTAAAGGCGGACAAGCCTAAATATCATAAAGGCAAGCGTGCTCAAATATCCGATTAAAGGCGGATAAGTCTAAAATTTAATGCATAAATGTCCTATTAAAGGCAGACAAGCCTAAATATCCAATTGAAGGCGGATAAGCCTAAATTTTAATTAAAGGCAAAATGTGTCCAAACGTCCTATTAAAGGCGGACGAGCCTAAGTGTTTAATTAAAGGCAAAATGTGCCTAAACGTCCTACTAAAGGTGGACGAGCCTAAGTGTTCAATTAAAGATAAATGTGTATAAATGTCCTATTAAAGGCGGACGAGCCTAAGTATTTAATTAAAGATTAAAATATGCATAAATATCCAATTAAAGGCGGATAAGCCTAAATATTTAATTAAAGACAAAAGGTGCTTAGACGTCCAACTAAAGGCGGACCAGCATAAGTGTCCTATTAAAGGCGGATAAGCCTAAATATTTAATTAAAGATAAAAATCTGCATAAATATCCAATTAAAGGCGGATAAGCCTAAATATTAATTAAAGACAAAATGCGCTTAGACGCCCAATTAAAGGCGGACCAGCCTAAGTGTCCTATTAAAGGCGGACAAGCCTAAATGCGATGCTTGATTTAAAATTACCAGATTGGTGCAATGCGAAGAGCTTGGCATGGTTACTTCAAAGCAACATATATTGACGGTGCAATGTAGAGAGCTTGGTGCAATGATTTTGTAATAGCAGATGGTGCGATGCAGAATGCTTGATGAAATGCCATTGTAGTAGTGAATATTCCTGGCGCAATGCTAACAGTTGTTGGAGCTTCAAAAGAAAGTTTTTTCTATTAATAAATTCCTGCAGTCAAAGAAAAATTGTAAGTTTCGAAGTTTGTGTGCTTGCTTGGCTTTAGCCTTTGCTTTGCATGAACTTTACGACTTTTGACTTGATGCTGAGCTTTGCGATAACATATAATGTTCAAGAATAACTAAAATATGCCCCTGCATTACTCAAAGAAAATTCGTTAGTACAAAATAAAGTGGTTGCCTCGCATTGAACGTAAAAGTTTGGCTTTGAATCTGCAACTTCTTTTCATGGCATTCTGGGTTTCTCTATTGTGCTTGTAATGAATATGTAATTCTGCGTTGCCGAATGATGAGGATCCTTCTGCAAAATCTGCCCCGGTTTTGGCTTTTGGGGTAAATAGGATTTTTATTATGATGAGACCGAACCCATAGGGCTGCCTACGTATCCCCTTTTAAACGGGAATCAGGTCAAAACGTAGTTCATACAAAAGTTTAACAGAAGTACATGAAAAAGAGTAATCATGAATGGGCAGGCAAAATAGTAGTGATGAAAAGCTCTAGTTAATCGTCTTATTTTGCTTCACGCTTTCTCTTCAAAGGTCTTGGTGCCAAATTTGAAAGATCGCCTTCAACCACGATGGTATTAGCAACTGAAGGGTCATAGTTGTTGCATGGTTGCTCTTGCTGCACCATTATCTTGTTGCTTTCAATCATGTTTTGAATCTTATGCTTAAGTGTCGGGCACTCTTCTGTGTCATGGCCTTGAATATATGAATGGTACGCACAAGTTTTAGACCAATCAAAATCTGGAGGAAGATTTTGCGGGATCCATCCTTTCCTTGGTTGTAAAAGTCCTTTTGCCTTCAATCTCTCAAATGTGCTTGTCAATGATTCTTTTAGAGGAGTAAAAGTGCGGAATTTCAGGTTCTCTGAATGACGATAGCTAGACTGTGCTTGATAAGCTTGATGTTGAACGCTTTGCTGAGTAGGTTGGAGATGTATATGAGTTTGTAGCAGCTGGCTATTTTGTTGAGATTGTGGCTGATGAGCAGGAATGCAAGCAGAATCTATCTTCCTCTTTTTGCCTTGTAAATTCTCGGGTGTCTCTTCTTGGAAAGTGTCTTGTAATTTTGAATTGTCAATAATTTTTCCAGCTCGAATGCTTGCTTCTATTAGCTTTCCAAATCTAACCAAATCCGAAAAGTTATGTAGTCGCGCACATAACAACTTCTCATAATATATGCCTTTTTGCATATCGATGAAGGTGGAAATCAACTCATTCTCGGGTAATTGAGGGTGTATTTTTGAAGCTTCCAATCTCCATCGCATGGCATATTCTGCAAAAGACTCGTGTTGCATTCTTTCTACTTCACGCATATCACAAAGCGTTGGACTATCTCCAATATTAAACTTATATTGTTCTACAAAATCGCGGGCCATGTCCTCCCACGTGTTCCATTTGCTAAAATCTTGTTGAGTGTACCAATCAAGCGCTAATTCTGATAGACTCTGAATGAACAACTTCATTCGAATGGCTTCATTATGTCCAATCCCCACCAATCTGCTGCAGTAGTCTTTCAAGTGAGAAATCGGATTTCCCTTCCCATTGAAAGTATTGAATTTTGGAATTTTAAATCCTGGCGGAAGCTCAACATTTGGATGCATGCATAAACTTTCATATTTTAAACTCTGAATATTTCTTGCACGCATTTCTTCCTCCGCGATCTTTCTTAGGTTATGGAGCTCTCTATGTGGATCATCCCAGCTAGTCGTCTTAATTTCCTTTCCTGGTCTTTTGTTTGGACATAGCACTAGTTGATTTTGTTGGCTTTCTGTGACTGACGTTGCAAGTGAGGATGATTGGGTATTGGTCATCATAATGACTGGCAAAGCCTCTGGATTGATAGTAAATTGTGGCGATATTAGTGGAGGGCTTATGTAAATAGTTGTTGGATGAGGAGATATGGTCAAAGAGACATTTTGGGTTGAGCTAGAAGTAGAGTTTGTGTTGGGGAGAAGGTTGAAAGTATTTCCCAGATTCACCAATGTGTTCCTCCGTACAACATTTGTCTCTTCATCATTAGTCTCAACTTGCAACAAACCTTTACCGGTACTGAGAGCTCTAAATCGATTTGCCATCATAGTTGCGTCTTTGATGCAGATTCGCAGCCAAAACAGTGTTCAATGCTAGGCAACCTTTAAAGAAAAAAATAAAACTTTTACAAACAAAATCAAGTGTTAGCACGTCCGTCATAACAAATAAATACACTACAATAATAAAATATATGATCAGATAGATTAATCCATGTTATGGTTAAGAAGAAGACCTAAACTAGAAACAGTAGCCTAAATTGCAAAATGGATGGACAAGAATGACTTGTTATTTAGAGGGCTCTAACGCACGAGACTTGTTGACATGGAAGTGAAATGATTTGAAGTTTTATGAAGGGCTGACTTATATCGAATATCAGAGTTTTAGCTCTAGCACAAGTCTTTTTCCTTGCATGATTCTGGAATTTTATAAATAAAAGAAAAAAATTGCCCCGATTTTTAGGATTTTTTTTTATTCCATGGCATGATGTCCCTTTCGAGCATACTTAACATGCGTGCTAAAAATGTGCCCCAGTTTTTTTTTTGAAGATAAATGGAAATTTTGCTATAATGAGACTAAGTCTTATATAGACCGTATTTTAAGGAGGCTAGAGATAAATAATTTTGACGTTGAAAATAATATTTGGCTGATTGAACATCGACAAGCTCAAAATCAAGATATGTAATTAGGATATAAGAGTCAATTAGACATGAAATGACTCTATTATTATTTAGCGTTGGCAAGTGATAACGCTATCGACGCCCGGAATACGATATCAACCGTTTTGAAACTTATGGGATAGTACCTCGACTCACATGCCAAGACGTAGAATTAACGGGTGTGTGAAGATTAATCTCGACCACCCGAAATAAGATGATCTAAACGCTTGAATTGAATATGTGAAAATATTAAAAAGAATTTGATGCTAAAAATTAACCAAATAGCGGCCTTCTATTGCTGGATGGATGGTGCAAAATTGGACACCTACCTACTTGTATATGAGAATTAATACGAAAATTTGAATTCTGAGAGACATGAAGATATGAGACAAAAATTAGAGGTGCAAGATTGTGCCAGAATTGAATAAATTGAAAATTTATGTAAGGCACGAGTGGCGATATTTAAAAAAAATATGTAACTATATTTGTAAGAAAAGAACACGAATAAAAATCAACTCACAAAATTAGATCGGCAAAATATTCTCATATTATAAAAGATTACGGTAATTTTTTTAGAATACTATCTTGCTTAGGGAGTCAGATGCTCGTTGTTGTGTAAAAATTTTAAGGCTAGTTTAAGGCACGAATATTGAGGAATTTCATGACAAACCGAGCCTATTGAAGAGCTTATGGGAAAGACGTCATACTTTATTAAAATTAGAAGATATCGAGAGACTAAAGATATCTTAATTAGACTCTAAGAATTGGAGTAGACCTAAAAGAAAATTTGAGCTTAACTAAATGCACAAATGATGCTCTATATTCGTTAAAGAGCGCTAAGCGCGGAATGATGGTGATTATTAATGGTAATTCAGGAAAATGATATAAAAAAATAAGGAACAGAAAAATATGTGAACGAATAAAAGATATAAGCAAATTGAATAGTTAATACTTCATTTTTCTGGAAAAAAAATAACAGATAATATTAGTAAAAATAATAAAGTCAAGTAAGTAACATAGCAAAAAAATAAAAAAGTAAGCAAGTAGGCAAGCAAGGCATGTGACACATTCTAAGGAGTAAATAATAGCGCGTCCTAATACGTGAGGGCCTCTTTGTGCCAGAGGTAGGCCTACCGTGTATTTGAAAGATAAGTATGCCATTATGTATCATCTCACTTCTATAAATTAATTAAGTAATTCTATTTTTTTTTAAATAGTAAAATATAACTGCTTAAACATATTTTTTAAAAAGATGGTGTATTTTCATCAAAAGAATAAAAGTATAACAGAATATATTATTATAATTAATTAAGTAATCAATTTTATTTTTCAAAAGCAAAAGAAGTACATGAATCGCTTAAGCCATTTTTTATGAATGTACAATAAAAAATATTTTGTCATGTGTAAATTTCTCGTTGTTCCATTTGAAACTTTACACATGTTATAAAAAGATAGTCTTGCTCCTTTAACTAGGATTTAATTAATTTAAAGGAAATGATCCACATAATTGGCATGCTCACCCCTCAAATAATGTACATAAATATGATAATTGTCACTTGGGGTCGAAAACCCACTTGGACATTTAGGTAAGGTTAACTAATGGATTTAATACACCTCGGGTATTAAATCACCTAAGGTTAAAATGATGCATGCTCTTAAAAGGGATTTGGTTTAGCGCTATCCTAGGCTGACTAGAGTGGGTTTTTCTAGACTGGTTTTCTCCCAAGCAGACAACTTAAGAGTGGAGAGCCCGTGACTGTCGACTGCACCGCTGATCGACTTACCCACGAACTTTCCCCTAAAAGGTATTTTTGAAAAGTGCACGGCTGCAAACCGCATAACCGCTAGGTGTGTGCTTTGTGTGAATTTTCCAGAAGTGGAGGAAGTGAAACGGAATAACAAATTATATAAAGTAATAAGAATAGATGAACAATTCATATAAAGCAGTTTATCACACAACGACAATTCAAATAAGCAGCATAAACAATTAATAATACACAAATTAATTTTTATTATTAATCTAAGTTCGTTGTGGTTTAGAACCTAGAATCCCCAGCAGAGTCGCCATGCTGTTATACCCCATTTTAACACGGGTCAAACTAGAGTACAACATAATGGTTTCTGAAGGTTTAATTAAATAAAAGAGAGTCGCCACCTAATTATTTTAACGGTGAATTAGGACACCAATCTTAGCTAAGTAGTGCTTAAAATTAACTCTGTTTTATGGTCTACTTAACCTTTAAGACTATGGGTAAGGGTTCTAATTAATCCTATAGGGAAGGTTATTAAAGCACCCTATATGATCCGTTAATTACGGTTAACCGGCCAAACTTAGATTAATTAATTCATTATAAGTAAAAAGTTAATAATTTTATAAAAATTTGGAAAATAACATGTGACTATTTTATATACTAAAATATTACTAAGTGAGTAAAACTTGATTCAACATACGTCCAAAGTAATTCTCCAAAGACCATTTTGGGACAACTTGAATTGAACTTAAGCATTGAAAATGGGAACAATTTTTTTATGGCCAAGTATTGCCGAAAATTTTAACTATCTGGAATCAATGTTGGCAAATATTGTAATAAACTAACCATTGACAGGTTTGAACTCAAACTCAAATTACTGATTTTAGAAAGCTCTTAAGATTGTAACATAAAATCGGCAACTTGTTGTTAACAAGAGTGAATGCCATTAAATAAGATTTAGCTACCAAAGATTATGTATGATAAAACCCAAACATGCTAACAAATCAAAAATCGTAAAGAAAGTTAAATGAAACAAATGAGAAAGAAAAAAAATAAGAAGAAAGACGCCACAAGCGCCCCCAAGCGTTTCACTTGTTTTTTTTTTGCTATCCGATACATTGACTTCATGCTCGGGTAGTGCTGAGTCTCGAGCGAGACTCCATTTTTCTCCCGGTGCATATGCAAAAGGAAAAATAAACATGAAATTAGAGAGTTGGTATAAAAATATACTTAATATTACACAGTATCATACGCATAAGAAAATAATTAGTCATGCAGACACAAAGAATGCATTTACTCTATTCTTGTTAGTGAACAGTTGCATCTTCGTTATTAATAACTAACTTCATTATTCATGCTAGTCATGAGAGCCTTTTAAACTTCATTATTACAGGTTAACTATAATGCCCCCAAGGTATTTTCTAAATGATACTAATACAGAAAGGTAAGTCCATATATAACAGTAGAGACACATTCCAAGTCCTTGCATTATTTTGCCAACCATGAGTTTCTTCAAAAGTCAGCGTGTCTAAATACATGTAGCAAAAGGAAATATTATAGTAGGATATGTATCGTGGTACAACAAGGAATCATGTGTGAGCTCGTTCATTCTTTATCCAAATGCACAGTAAAATTTTTGAAACCAGCAGTATTTTAACTTGGTTTTATACTATTCTTCAATGTGGATGGAGAATCTTTAAGTATATGTCCTTGGCATGACAATATCTGTTACTCTAGCATTTGAGTTAAGAAATACACATCATGTTTCCTTAAATATTCCAGAGTTAACCAAATATATAGGCATTTATAAACATGATTTCTGCCTATATAGAAACTTACTCAAGAACCGGATAATGAACCAGACGGATAACATTCTCGATCTAGCGGGTAAGTGTAAAACAAAATATATGCATTGATGAAACACTTATTAGACCAGAATAAGGCACCATCCGTGAGCATGATCTCTCAAATTATAACCTTAAACTCAAGTCTTTACTAAACTTTATCATTCAGAGAAAATCTTTAGTGAAAACACATTATGTATTATACCTCTATTCGACTTTACAACTTAAAGTGCTGGATGGCTAACAGATTACAAAAGTCATTCAAAAGTATTCCATTATTAAGTTCACTTGGAAATTATAGCATCTTATAGATTATAAAATAGTTACTTGGATAAGCATATCCTATGGATATAATTTCCAGATCAAGTGTGACGACCCAAAGGGTCATCACTTATGTAATTAATTATTTCGAGCTTCTAAGGCCTTGAAAACCTCATTCTATGTTGCCTCGATTTACGTGCACGATCCGAGCATGTAGCCGGAAAGATTTTGTGATAGAAAATATGAATTCTATGAGAAATTTGGATAAAAATGATATTAATATTGATATGGTTGACTTCGGTCAACATTTTTGGTAAACGGATCCGGACCCGAGATTTGATGGTCCCGAGAGGTCCGTAGGAAAATATGGGACTTGGACATGCGTCCGGAGTCGAATTCGAGGCCTAGAGCCCAAGTTATGAATCTTTATGTGAAATTGTTTTTGATACAATTATTAAAGGAAATAAATTAATTGACCTTGGTATCGGGCTCGTATTTTGGTTCCGACGCCCGGTACAAGTCTTAAATATTATATATGTGATTTCTGTAAAGTTTGATGACATTTGGATGTCGTTTGAGATGTTTTGGACCTTGAGTCCCAAGTTTGAAAGTTTTGAAAACTAAAGGCATGAAAATCATGCATTTGAGGCTTGATTTGATGAAAACGAGGTGATATTGGCGATGTGATCGCACGAACAAGTTCATAATGTGTTTTTGAGGTTATGTGCATATTTGGTTTGGAGCCCCGAGGGCTCGGGTGAACTTTGGATAGGCCACGAGATCAATTTATCATGTTAGAAGTTGTTGTCTGCAACTGGTCTGCAGAGTTCGCAAATGCGAACAATAGTTCGCAAATGCGAACTCCCCACTATTCTGCAGAGTTCGCAAATGCGAACAATAGTTCGCAAATGCGAACTCCCCCCTATTGTGTCTGTGTTCGCAAATGCGAACAATAGTTCGCAAATGCGAACTTGACCTTTCTGTGCCTGTGTTCGCAAATGCGAGCTATAGTTCGCAAATGCGAACTGGCCACTATTCCTGCCTGGGTTCGCAAATGCGAACAATAGTTCGCAAATGCGAACCTCCCCATATTTAGCCTTTGTTCGCAATTGCGAACAATAGTTCGCAAATGCGAACTTCCCAGTTTTGCCTTGGCTTCGCAAATGCGAAGAAAAGTTCGCAAATGCGAACTTCCCACCCTTAGCTTATTTTTCAAACTCCGGAAATTGGTCGGGGTTCGCAATTGCGAACCCATGTTCGCAAATGCGAACACAGAGACCTGAAAAACACGGATTTCAGTCATTTCTTCACATTTTTACAAAACCAAAACACCCATTTGCGATTCATCAAGGATTTCTTCTTCATCAAATCGATTGTAAGTCACTTTTTACTTAATTCTTTCAATTCCTAACATCATTAAACATGTTTTTCATTAGAAATCAAATGTTTTCATGGTAAAATTCTTGTTTTTGTTAGAAAATAGGGTTTTTCATAAATTGGGAATTGGACCTCGAATTGAGGTCCGATTTTGAAACAAATTATATACATGAACTCGTGGGGGATGGGTAACCGGATTTTGGTCCTAACCCCGAATTCCGACCATGTGGGCCCGGGGTTGAAATTCACTATTCATGGCAGAATGTTGTAAAAGTGGTATTTGGTCTTAAGAATTAGTTTGTTGAGTAGTATTGATGATATTAAATCAATTGTGTATAGATACAATTGGATTGGAGTCAAATTCGAAAGGAAAGGGCATTGCTACGGATTAAATCATTCGTAAACTTTCGAGGTAAGTGTTTGTTCTATCCTAGTTTGTAGGAATATGAATTTAGTTATGAATAAATTGCTTGAATAAGAGTTATTGGTGTTATACCGGTAATGAAGGTAATTTGTTGAAATTATTATAAATTATTGGTTTAAGACCGGTAATTATAAATATTGTTGACATAGAGATTATTGGCTAAATGCCGGTAACATATATACTTTATATTTGGGATCGTGTGGTACGCCGACCACAAAGTGACTTAAAATCTTGGCATTGGCCATAGTTGCCGGTAGCCGATTGATATATTTGGGAGCGGGTGGTACGCCTACCACGAGATATAATTATTGATATATTTGGGAGCGGGTGGTACGCCTACCACAAGATATAATTATTGATATATTTGGGAGCGGGTGGTACGCCTACCACAAGATATAATTATTGATATATTTGGGAGCGGGTGGTACGCCTACCACGAGATATAATTATTGATAATTGGGAGCGGGTGGTACGCCTACCACAAGAGATAATTACTGTGATAGTTGGGAGCGGGTGGTACGCCTACCACGAGACATGAAATGAAAGAGGAAATTGAGACATGAAAGTAAGATTATTTTGGATATCTTGAGTTATTGAATATTATTTCAGAGCAGAGTATTTCTTTATAAATGTATTGTATATATATATCTATATTGCAACTGTACAAGTTTAGGTGGGTGACTGGCCTTAGCCTTGTCACTAGTTCGCTGGGATAGGCCAGGCACTTACCAGCACATGGGGTCGGTTGTGCTGATACTACACTCTGCGCTCTTTTTGCGCAGATACAGGTTACGGACAGCAGCAGCGGCAGTAGCGACTTGTGGATTTTTCGACTACTGAGACTACGAGGTAGCCTTGCAGGCGTCCGCAGGACCCGTTGTCTCTCCTATCTATGCTTTTCATTCCGTTATCTCATGTAATCGAGATAAACAGCTTGTATTTTCTTTCAAACAATTATGTGTATTATTCTTAGAAGTTCGTGAGTATTGTGACACCAGTCTTGGGTAGTGTATCAGATTTGGATTTTTCTTTATCATATCTGACTAAGTCTTCCGCTAATTTTGCTTGTTCCGCTGTAATTTTTATGTTGTTAATAAGAAGTTGGTTATTAATGGAGATGTAATTAATATTTGGCTTGCCTAGCTTCTATTTAGTAGGCGCCATCATGACCCCGATGGTGGGAAATCCGGGTCGTGACAAGTTGGTATCAAAGCACTAGGTTGCATAGGTCTCACAACTCACGAACAACCTTAGTAGAGTCTGAAGGATCGGTACGGAGACGTCTGTATTTATCCTCCAGAGGCTACGGAGTTAGGAAAATATTCTCTTTATTCTTTCCAGTCGTGCGACTTGATCTTTTGAATGTTAATTGAACTTCTACTCTGTTCTTCCGCAGATGGTAAGGACACGTGCATCCTCATCTACCGACCAGCAGCCCGAGGTCCCAGCAGCGGCAGCTCCTGCTAGGGGTAGAGGCCGAGGTCGAGGTCGTCCTAGAGGACAAGGTAGGGGCAGAGCTCAGCCCCGAGCAGCAGCACGAGTGGCAGAACCTCGGGTTCATATAGAGGAGGAAATTCCAGCCCCAGCAGCTCCAGTAGGCCCAGCTCAGGTCCCAGGAGGAGCTTTATTTTCACAGGATCTTCAGGATGCTTTGGTCCGGATAGCAGGTTTTATGGATCATGTCACCAGAGCAGATTTATTACCGGTAGCACCAGCCACTTCTCAGGCTGGAGGAGGTAATCAGACTCCTGCTACGCGCACTCCGGAGCCAGTAATTCCCCAGGCTCAGGATCCTGTGATTCAGCCAGTTGAGGCAGTTCGGCCTATTATTACGACTCCGTCTAATGATGGTGCAGCCATGTCCGCTGATGCGTTGTGGAGATTGGACAGGTTTACCAAACTGTTCACTACCACATTCAGTGGCACTCCTTCAGAGGATCCACAGGACTTCCTATACAACTGCCACGAAGTTCTCCGTACTATGGGTATTGTGGAGACAAATGGTGTGGATTTTGCTACTTTTCGGTTATCCGGTTCCGCCAAGACTTGGTGGAGAGATTATTGTCTAACCAGGCCAGCGGGATCGTCATCTTTGACTTGGGAGCAGTTTGCAGAATTATTCTTGGAGAAGTTCCTTCCAGCAACTCAGCGGGAGTTTATGCGCAAGCAATTTGAGCGTCTTCATCAGGGTTCTATGTCTGTCACACAGTACGAGACTAGGTTCGTGGACCTGGCTCGTCATGCTATTATCATACTTCCCACAGAGCGGGAGAGAGTGAGGAGGTTTATTGATGGCTTGAATCAGCCAATTCGGCTACAGATGGCTATGGGAGCAGGAACTGAAATCACTTTTCAGGGAGGCGGCTAATGCAGCCCGCCGGATCGAGATGGCTCTGTCACAGGGAGCGAGACATGGATCAGATAAGAGATCTCGTAATTCGGGTAGATTCAGTGGTACCTCGTCCGGAGATAGAGATTTTTATGATAGAGGCCATCCTCCTAGGCCTTATCAGTCAGCTCTTCAGGTTTCTCATGATGCTTCAGGTGATCGTAATTCTCAGCCACGCTACTCTGATCAGCAGCCTATCAGTGCACCACCACTTCGCCATTTTCAGCGGCCGAGGGCTTGTTTTACGTGCGGTGATCTTAGGCACATTGCAAGGTATTGCCCTCGAGCTTCCGACAGATCTCATCAGCAGGGTTCTCGTGCCATGATTCAGGCCCCAGTTCCCTCACAGCCTGCCCAGCCGGCTAGAGGCGGAGGTAGAGGACATAGAGGTGGAGGTAGAGGTCATAGAGGTGGAGCTCGGACCGATAGAGGTAGAGACCAGCCAGCAGCTGATCGTCCTAGAGATACTGCTCAGGGTGGTGGGGCACAGCCCCGATGTTATGCACTTCCCGCCAGACCAGAGGCTGAGTCTTCTGATGCCGTCATTACAGGTATTATTTTGGTTTGTGATAGAAAGGCATCAGCATTATTTGACCCTGGGTCTACATATTCGTATGTGTCTTCCTATTTTGCACCATACTTGATTCAGCCCAGTGATCCACCGAGTGTTCCTGTTCATGTGTCTACACCAGTAGGCGACTCTATTGTGGTTGATCGAGTTCATCGGTCATGTATTATAGTAATTGAGGGTCTTGAGACCCGTGCTGATTTATTACTCCTAAATATGGTGGACTTCGATATTATACTAGGCATGGACTGGCTATCTCCTTATCATGCTATTTTAGATTGCCATGCCAAGACTGTGACTTTAGCCCTGCCAAATTCGCCTCGTATAGAGTGGAAAGGAATTTCAGGTCATACTAGCCGTAATGTTATTTCTTATGTTAAAGCTCGGCGTATGGTTGGAAAGGGATGCTTGGCTTATTTGGCCTATGTCCGTGATTCTAGTGCTGAGGTTCCTTCTATTGACTCTGTGCCTGTGGTTCGCGAATTTCCTGAAGTATTTCCTTCAGACTTGCCAGGTATGCCGCCCGATAGGGACATTGATTTTTGCATTGATTTGGCTCCAGGCACTCAGCCCATTTCCATTCCCCCATACCGTATGGCTCCGCCGGAGTTAAAAGAATTGAAGGAACAGTTGCAGGATTTACTTGAAAAGGGTTTCATTAGGCCCAGTGTTTCGCCGTGGGGTGCACCTGTATTATTTGTAAAGAAGAAAGATGGTTCGATGAGAATGTGCATTGACTATCGACAGTTAAACAAGGTGACTATCAAAAATAAATATCCACTTCCGCGAATTGATGATTTATTTGACCAGCTTCGGGGTGCCAAGGTATTTTCAAAGATAGATTTGAGATCTGGCTATCATCAGCTGAAGATTAGGGCATCTGATGTCCCTAAGACCGCGTTCCGCACTCGGTATGGACATTATGAATTTCTGGTCATGTCTTTTGGGTTGACAAATGCTCCAGCAGCTTTTATGGAATTAATGAATCAGGTGTTCCGGCCTTATTTAGACTTGTTTGTAATAGTCTTCATTGATGACATATTAATATATTCCCGCAGACAGGAGGAGCATGCGCAACATCTCAGAGTGGCCTTACAGACTCTGAGAAATAGCCAGCTATATGCAAAATTTTCAAAGTGTGAATTTTGGCTAAGTTCAGTTGCATTCCTGGGTCATATTGTGACGGCAGCAGGTATTCAGGTTGATCCGAAGAAAATTGAGGCAGTCAAGAGCTGGCCTAGACCGACATCAGCCACGGATATTCGGAGTTTCTTGGGGTTAGCGGGTTATTATCGCCGATTCGTAGAAGGATTTTCGTCTATTGCAACCCCACTGACCAGATTGACCCAAAAAGGTGTTCAATTTGAATGGTCCGATGAATGTGAGGTGAGCTTTCAAAAGCTCAAGACAACCTTGACCACAGCACCGATATTGGTTTTACCCACAGGTACGGGACCTTATACTGTTTATTGTGATGCTTCCCGTATTAGGCTTGGTGCAGTGTTAATGCAGGATGGCAAGGTTATTGCCTATGCTTCGAGGCAGTTGAAGATTCATGAGAAGAACTATCCAGTGCATGATCTAGAATTGGCGGCGATTATTCACGCATTGAAGATCTGGAGGCATTATTTGTATGGTGTAGCATGTGAAGTATACACCGATCATAAGAGTCTTCAGTACTTGTTTAAGCAGAAAGAGTTGAATATGAGGCAGAGAAGGTGGCTAGAGTTGCTAAAAGACTATGATGTTACTATTTTATATCACCCGGGTAAGGCCAATGTGGTGGCCGATGCATTGAGTAGAAAGTCTGCCAGCATGGGTAGTCTTGCATATATTCCGGTCAGTCAGAGACCATTAGCTATAGATGTCCAGGCATTGGCCAACCGGTTCGTGAGATTAGACATTTCTGAGCCTAGCAGGGTGTTAGCTGCACGGTCGCTCGTTCTTCCTTATTTGAGCGTATCCGTGAGAGGCAATTTGATGATCCTCATTTGCGTGAGTTGAGAGATACAGTACAGCGGGGAGGTGCCACACAGGTAAATCTAGATGATGATGGGATATTGAAATTGCGGGGTCGAGTTTGTGTGCCCAATGTCGAAGGGATTCGAGAGTTAATATTAGCGGAGGCCCACAGTTCGCGGTATTCTATTCACCCAGGCGCCGCGAAGATGTACCAGGACTTACGGCAGCACTATTGGTGGCGCAGAATGAAGAAAGATATCGTTGCGTATGTCGCTCGGTGTCTAAATTGTCAGCAGGTGAAATATGAGCACCAGAGACCTGGTGGTGTATTCCAGAGAATCGAAATTCCCGAGTGGAAATGGGAGAGGATCACTATGGACTTCATTTCTGGACTTCCTTTGACTCGGAGGAAATTTGATGCTATTTGGGTCATTGTTGATAGGCTGACCAAGTCAGCACACTTCATTCCAGTATCTGTATCCTACTCATCGGAGAGGTTAGCAGAGATTTACATCAGAGAGATTGTTCGACTTCACGGGGTGCCGATATCTATTATCTCTGATCGGGGTACACAGTTTACCTCGCGGTTCTGGAGAGCGGTCCAGCAGGAGTTAGGCACCCAGGTTCAGCTGAGTACAACTTTTCATCCCCAGACGGATGGTCAGTCTGAGAGGACTATTCAGATTCTAGAGGACATGCTTCGAGCCTATGTTATTGATTTCGGAGGCTCGTGGGATCAGTTTCTACCATTAGCAGAGTTCGCCTACAATAACAGTTACCAATCTAGCATCCAGATGGCTCCGTATGAGGCGTTGTATGGTAGGCGATGTCGATCACCGGTTGGATGGTTTGAACCGGGAGAGGCTCGGTTGTTGGGTACAGACTTAGTTCAGGAGGCCTTGGATAAGGTCAAGACTATTCAGGAGAGATTGCGTTCAGCTCAGGTCTAGGCAAAAGACTTATGCGGATCGCAAGGTGCGAGATGTAGATTTCATGGTTGGTGAACGAGTATTGCTTCGGGTGTCGCCTATGAAGGGCGTGATGAGGTTCGGAAAGAAGGGCAAGCTCAGCCCTAGGTATATTGGTCCATTTGAGATTCTAGACAGAGTGGGAGGGGTGGCTTACAGACTTGCTCTGCCACCTAGCTTATCAGCCGTGCATCGAGTTTTTCATGTATCTATGCTTCGGAGATACCACGGTGATCCCACACATGTGTTAGTCTTCAGCACTGTCCAATTGGACAATGATCTATCCTATGAGGAGGAGTCGGTGGCCATTCTAGACCGGCAGGTTCGACAGTTGAGGTCGAAGAGTTATCCTTCTGTGCGTGTTCAGTGGAGAGGTCAGCCTCCTGAGGCATCGACCTGGGAGTCCGAGTCTGATATGCGGAGCCGCTACCCACACTTGTTTCCTGACTCAGGTACTTCCTTCTTTTGTCCGTTCGAGGACGAGCGGTTGTTTTAGAGGTGGAGATTGTGACGACCCAAAGGGTCATCACTTATGTAATTAATCATTTCGAGCTTCTGAGGCCTTGAAAACCTCATTCTATGTTGCCCCGATTTACGTGCACGATCCGAGCATGTAGCCGGAAAGATTTTGTGATAGAAAATATGAATTCTATGAGAAATTTGGATAAAAATAATATTAATATTGATATGGTTGACTTCGGTCAACATTTTTGGTAAACGGATCCGGACCCGAGATTTGATGGTCCCGAGAGGTCCGTAGGAAAATATGGGACTTGGACATGCGTCCGGAGTCGAATTCTGAGGCCTAGAGCCCAAGTTATGAATTTTTATGTGAAATTGTTTTTGATACAATTATTAAAGGAAATAAATTAATTGACCTTGGTATCGGGCTCGTATTTTGGTTCCGACGCCCGGTACAAGTCTTAAATATTATATATGTGATTTCTGTAAAGTTTGATGATATTTGGATGTCGTTTGAGATGTTTTGGACCTTGAGTCCCAAGTTTGAAAGTTTTGAAAACTAAAGGCATGAAAATCATGCATTTGAAGCTTGATTTGATGAAAACGAGGTGATATTGGCGATGTGATCGCACGAACAAGTTCATAATGTGTTTTTGAGGTTATGTGCATATTTGGTTTGGAGCCCCGAGGGCTCGGGTGAACTTTGGATAGGCCACGAGATCAATTTATCATGTTAGAAGTTGTTGTCTGCAACTGGTCTGCAGAGTTCGCAAATGCGAACAATAGTTCGCAAATGCGAACTCCCTACTATTCTGCAGAGTTCGCAAATGCGAACTCCCCCCTATTGTGCCTGAGTTCGCAAATGCGAACAATAGTTCGCAAATGCGAACTTGACCCTACTGTGCTTGTGTTCGCAAATGCGAGCTATAGTTCGCAAATGCGAACTGGCCACTATTCTGCCTGGGTTCGCAAATGCGAACAATAGTTCGCAAATGCGAACCTCCCCATATTTAGCCTGTGTTCGCAATTGCGAACATCCCAGTTTTGCCTTGTCTTCGCAAATGCGAAGAAAAGTTCGCAAATGCGAACTTCCCACCCTTAGCTTATTTTTCAAACTCCAGAAATTGGTCGGGGTTCGCAATTGCGAACCCATGTTCGCAAATGCGAACACAGAGACCTGAAAAACACGGATTTCAGTCATTTCTTCACATTTTTACGAAACCAAAACACCCATTTGCGATTCATCAAGGATTTCTTCTTCATCAAATCGATTGTAAGTCACTTTTTACTTAATTCTTTCAATTCCTAACATCATTAAACATGTTTTTCATTAGAAATCAAATGTTTTCATGGTAAAATTCTTGTTTTTGTTAGAAAATAGGGTTTTTCATAAATTGGGAATTGGACCTCGAATTGAGGTCCGATTTTGAAACAAATTATATACATGAACTCGTGGGGGATGGGTAACCGGATTTTGGTCCTAACCCCGAATTCCGACCATGTGGGCCCGGGGTTGAAATTCACTATTCATGGCAGAATGTTGTAAAAGTGGTATTTGGTCTTAAGAATTAGTTTGTTGAGTAGTATTGATGATATTAAATCAATTGTGTATAGATACGATTGGATTGGAGTCAAATTCGAAAGGAAAGGGCATTGCTACGGATTAAATCATTCGTAAACTTTCGAGGTAAGTGTTTGTTCTATCCTAGTTTGTAGGAATATGAATTTAGTTATGAATAAATTGCTTGAATAAGAGTTATTGGTGTTATACCGGTAATGAAGGTAATTTGTTGAAATTATTATAAATTATTGGTTTAAGACCGGTAATTATAAATATTGTTGACATAGAGATTATTGGCTAAATGCCGGTAACATATATACTTTATATTTGGGATCGTGTGGTACGCCGACCACAAAGTGACTTAAAATCTTGGCATTGGCCATAGTTGCCGGTAGCCGATTGATATATTTGGGAGCGGGTGGTACGCCTACCACGAGATATAATTATTGATATATTTGGGAGCGGGTGGTACGCCTACCACAAGATATAATTATTGATATATTTGGGAGCGGGTGGTACGCCTACCACGAGATATAATTATTGATAATTGGGAGCGGGTGGTACGCCTACCACAAGAGATAATTACTCTGTGATAGTTGGGAGCGGGTGGTACGCCTACCACGAGACATGAAATGAAAGAGGAAATTGAGACATGAAAGTAAGATTATTTTGGATATCTTGAGTTATTGAATATTATTTCGGAGCGAGTATTTCTTTATAAATGTATTGTATATATATATATCTATATTGCAATTGTACAAAGTTTAGGTGGGTGACCGGCCTTAGCCTTGTCACTAGTTCGTCGGGATAGGCCAGGCACTTACCAAGCACATGGGGTCGGTTGTGCTGATACTACACTCTGCGCTCTTTTTGCGCAGATACAGGTCACAGACAGCAGCAGCGGCAGTAGCGACTTGTGGATTTTCCGACTACTGAGACTACGAGGTAGCCTTGCAGGCGTCCGCAGGACCCGTTGTCTCTCCTATCTATGCTTTTCATTCTGTTATCTCATGTAATCGAGATAAACAGCTTGTATTTTCTTTCAAACAATTATGTGTATTATTCTTAGAAGTTCGTGAGTATTGTGACACCAGTCTTGGGTAGTGTATCAGATTTGGATTTTTCTTTATCATATCTGACTAAGTCTTCCGCTAATTTTGCTTGTTCCGCTGTAATTTTTATGTTGTTAATAAGAAGTTGGTTATTAATGGAGATGTAATTAATATTTGGCTTGCCTAGCTTCTATTTAGTAGGCGCCATCATGACCCCGATGGTGGGAAATCCGGGTCGTGACATCAAGAAACATGTGCCAATAGCTAACACATTAATCATGAGAAATCGACATTCTTATGAACACTCGGGTTGAAAACGCAATTCTTATGGACATGGTTTCTACGATCTCGTAATAAAAGAGTCTTAGAACATGCTTTCTAATACGAACAGTAGTCAAATTATGGTATTTCTTGTACACACAAGAGAAAATATTTACATATATTTTCATCCAAAACTAGCCGACACAGATAAACAACTATGTACATGATCATTACTAACATACAAAGAGTTAACGCCAAATCTCATGGCTTCGAGTTAACATTTGAACCATATGAGGTTCTCAATACAGTGAAGGAAATATTTAGGCATCATATAGTCCTTCAGTCATGGTGCCAAATTTTTTTGAATAATACATAGGTGCTAACATATTTTAATAACTCAATCAGTTTCAGGCTATCTAAGTCTTCTAAATATTCTTTTTCCTTTAAGAGATAGATTCATGTCAATGTTTAATCAAAGACATACCATTCTTATTTAAATTAACTCGGCCAGAATACATAACCAAGTCAAAGAAATCCTAAACCTTGACTTCTGTACACAAAAACAAAACAACTAATAGCATCATGCTTTGAAAGAAAAGGGAAGAAGAGATCTAGAATCACTAACCCTTTTGCGGGCAGCGAACTAGGAGCGTGGTCAATCAACTATCGCACTTCGACCTCAAACTCGCTACCTCGGTTGAGCCAAAAAAGAAAATGCCTCTGTTTTGAAATTGCAAACCAAATAGAGAAAAGAATTGGCCGAGCTATGATTTTTGAATGTTAGCGAGTTTCAGAGAAGGAGGAGGCGGCTCCTTGGTTGTCCGGAATAGATAAAAAATATGCTAGTATTTATAGGGAAAAATTAGGGCATTTCGTAGGGGGCTTTGGGCGGTACTTTTTAGTCCTGATTTGAATCAAAAGTCCCGTTTGAAATCCGAACGTTGAGGTCTTCACGTGAATTTTCAGACCTTGCCCTAAATGGTGAGTTTCGTTTGAATTTTGAGATTCACGAGCTTCCCAAACATAGAAGAGGAAAGAAAAGCGTCCTTAACTGATGGAATATGCCAAGAAGGATGCAGAGAAATATGATTTTTACTCGAAACAGAGTAGGCAAAGTCTGTCCATGGCTGCCATGAAAATAGAAGTTTGTTCAAGAGGGGAAAGGGGTATAGTCGACGGCTCCTAGATGATTAGGGTGAAATATTGTTTAAAATGTTGGGGCCGATTGGGTTATATTTGTGGGAGTTTGGATTTGGTTTGGTTTTCTTTGGGCCAAAATGGTGTGAAAAGTAGATTCAAGATATTAGGGATGAAATTTTGTAGACTTTTTTTTCTTTCATTTAATTTATTGGGCTTCTAAATAGAGTAGTATTCTAATAAGTTAATTAAAGTATTAGTTAAAAGCCTTAATAAGATTATAATTTATAGAAACTTAATAAAATAGTTATAAAATACTACAAAATAATTGTTGCATGAAAGGTCATAATTTATAAAGTGTGGGATGAAAAATAAATACTATTATTTCTCCTAAACAAAGGAAAGTTATATTTTTTGTAAAAAATGACAATAAAAACTTAGAAATTAATAATAATGACAATAATAACAATATAAAGAGTAGTTGTAGTAGTAGTAGTAGTAGTAGTAGTAGTAGGTAGTAGTAGTAATAGTAGTAGTAGCAGCAGCAATATTTAGTATAATGAAATTGTAATAGTAATAGTAATAATGAAAAGAACAATAATCTTAATAATAATAGTAATAATTTCATGATTAAACAATAATGATACTAATAAAAATGTTTGTTGCAGTCGCAGTAATAATAGTAATACTAATATTGATATCGAATTAATATTAACTCTAATAATAATAATACTTAGCAGTAGTTATAATATATTAATACTAGCACTAATTCCCATGGAAGTAGTGGTGGTGGTGGTAATAGTAGCAATACTAATAATACTGGTAATAGTGATGTTAAAGTAAATAATAATAAGAATAGTAATTAGGTCTAGTTTGTGCTAAAAATAGTAAAATAACTATTCTTACATTATTAGTGATATTAGAAGCTTAAAGAAATAGTTTGGAAGAAAGGAGGGTTAAAATTGGATGTCAACATGTACCACAAAATAACAAGAGATAATCGAGTATTAACACAATAAGGAATATCTTAAAGAATTCAACAATTAACCACAGTTTAATAATTTCACAAGGAAAAACAAAGTATAATGTAAACACAAGTAATATCACTTCAAGAAATAGCAAGCAGTTGCACGGCATCACCCTTCGTGCTTTTACTCTCATCCTCACCAAATAAATAAATAAAGTACACGGCATCACCCTTCGTGCTTTTACTCTCATCCTCACATCCATAGTACGGCATGATCCTTCGTACATGGTCAATAAATAAACATGGCACGGCATTAACCTTCGTGCATAAATAAATAAACATGGCACGGCATCACCCTTCGTGCATTATCACTCTTCCTCACCCAAATAACAATCACAGTTAAGGGCAAAGAAAGAAACAGTAATTCATAAACCGTCCCATCAAGGGCAATCAATAATTATCTTCACAACAAGTCTCAATAAGGGAGAACAATAACAATTAATCAGTAATATATCTCAAATAATCATTTTCCAACGACTCACGGTCATACTAGACGCCAGTGTATGGATGCTCGTCACCACAGCCCATACACCGCACTCGATCACATAACACATAACACAAAATCATATTCCCTCAAGCTAGGATAGAACAAACACTTACCTCGAATGCTTATGAACGATTCAATCCGTGGAAATGTCTTTTTCTTTCAACTTGGCTCCAATCCAACCGTATCTATACACAATTGATTTAATATCATCAATTCTACTCAACAAACTAATTCTTAAGACCAAATACAACTTTTACAACATTCTGCCCCGGAATAGTAAATTTCAACCCCGGGCCCACATGGTCGGAACTCGGGGTTAGGACCAAAATCCGGTTACCCATCCCCCACGAGTTCATGTATATGATTTGTTTCAAAATCGGACCTCAATTCGAGGTCCAATTCCCCAATTTATGAAAAACCCTATTTTCTAACAAAAACAAGAATTCTACCATGAAAATCATTGATTTCTCATGAAAAACATATTTAATGATGTTAGGAATTGAAAGAATTAAGAAAAAAAGTGACTTACAATCGTTTTGATGAAGAAGAAATCCTTGAAGAATCGCAAATGGGTGTTTTGGTTTTGTAAAATGTGAAGAAATGATTGAAATTCGTGTTTTTCAGGTCTCTGTGTTCGCATTTGCGAACATGGGTTCGCAATTGCGAACCCCGACCAATTTCCGGAGTTTGAAAAATAAGCTAAGGTTGGGAAGTTCGCATTTGCGAACATTTGTTCGCATTTGCGAACATTTGTTCAAAGGGATGTTCGCATTTGCGAACACATGCTGTATAAGGCAGTGTTCGCATTTGCGAACCAAGGCAGTATGGGGAATGTTCGCATTTGCGAACGGTTGTTCGCATTTGCGAACATAAGCAGGCACTGGGGACCTTCGCAAATGCGAACAATTGTTCGCATTTGCGAACAAGGCTGGGCCAAAGGGGGCTTCGCATTTGCGATGAATGTTCGCATTTGCGAGCCTGTCCCCTTCGCAATTGCGAGAAATACTTCGCAATTGCGAAGCCAACAACTGGGTGAAAAACCAGCAGTTCAAAAATTCAGAATTTCATCCAACGGCCTATCAAATCTTTACCCGAGCCCCCCGGGCTCCAAACCAAACATGTACATAACCTCAAAAACACATTATGAACTTGTTCGTACGATCACATCGCCAATATCACTTCGTTTTAATCAAATCAAGCCTCAAACTCATGATTTTCATACTTTTGATTTTCAAAACTTCTTAACTTGGAACTCAAGGTCCAAAACATCTCAAACGACATTCGAATGTCACCAAACTTTACAGAAATCACATATATAATATTTAAGACTTGTACCGGGCGTCGGAACCAAAATACGAGCCCGATACCAAGGTCAATTAATTTATTTCCTTTAATAATTACATCAAAAACAATTTCACATAAAAATTCATAACTTGGGGTCTAGGCCTCAGAATTCGACCCCGGACGCATGTCCAAGTCCCATATTTTTCTACGGACCTCTCGGGACCACCCAATCTCGGGTCCGGATCCGTTTACCAAAAATGTTGACCGAAGTCAACCATATCAATATTAATATCATTTTTATCCAAATTTCTCATAGAATTCATATTTTCTATCACAAAATCTTTCCGGCTACATGCTCGGATCGTGCACGTAAATCGAGGCAACATAGAATGAGGTTTTCAAGGCCTCGGAAGCTCGAAATGATTAATTAAATAAGTGATGACCCCTTTGGGTCGTCACAATAAACTTCAGGTTTACACCATGATGTGTGTAATTATGAATAAACTCAAAATTTATTATGATATCCACTTCATTGTGGTATTCTTTTGTTTATGTAGTACAAATTAGAGAATAAAATGGATAGCTTTTCACATACATATTACCCCGCTACAAGATGTAGTAATAGAAGATATTAAATCTTTCCTTTATTTATAGTCTCCATATAATCAACCGCTTTTGCATATACTTTGAAAACTAAATAAGTTTCTTTGAGACTTACTACAACACAATACATTATTGGTAATTAATTATGTTTCTTCAAAATAGTATAATTGGCTCTTACATAGTTCTCAATTAATTTTGTAGTACCACATATTCATCAACACACATATGGTGAATATCTCTTTTAAAGAGAAAGTTATACTATTATGCTTATGATCAAAATTATATGCAAGATATGTTTCTTGCATTACCGTTGACTTCTAATAATCACAATGCCAAAATATTTTGGCGTACAATAGGTACGTGACCAATGATCATTCATGTCATAATAATGACATTATTTTCTTATATCATCTCAAACCTCCTTCTAGATGTGGGTGTGGTATATTCACTACCACTAGCACGTTCATATTCTTCCAAGAATGAATATGTATTCATAAATAATATGTTGTCATATTCACATGATGAATGGACCATAATTATCTATGTGTGCTTTATAAAATCTCATGTCAAATCAATGACAAATATTATTTTACAAAGTGAAGGAGCATTTTGAGAATCCTTATTGTTCTAATTACCATAATGATGATAATTATAATTTCTTCTATTGCCACGTTCACATCCATTAATACCTTTACTGTAATAATTTTATCTTCTTTCAGACTTATCACATATTGCTATCGCATTCTCTTAAGGAAATGAGAATGGAGTAAATTCAATGGGACGGGTATATATGCACTTCTTGTGCCAATAATCATACATAAATTTAATCATGACAAGACATAGAAACCACTTCATGTGATTAGCACGGTCATATTCTTCCAAGAATGAATATGTATGCATAAATAAGATGTTGTCATATTTACATGATGAATAGACTATAATCATCTATATGTTCTTTATAAAATCTCATGTCAAATCGATGATAAATATTAATTCACAAAGTGAAGGAGAATTTTGAGAATCATTATTGTTCTCATTACCACAATGATGACAATTATAATTTTGTCTATTTGCACGTTCACATCCATTGATACCTTCAATGTAATAATTTTGTCTTCTTTCAGACTTATCACGTATTGCTATCGCATTCTCTTAAGGGAATGAGAATGGAGCAAATTCAATGGGAGGGTTATATATGCACTTCTTGTGCCCATAATCATACATAAATTTGATCATGACAAGACATAGAAATTTTACCACTTCATGTGATTAGCACGTTCATATTCTTCCAAGAATGAATATGTATGCATAAATAAGATGTTGTCATATTTACATGATGAATGGACTATAATCATCTATATGTGCTTTATAAAATCTCATGTCAAATCGATGATAAATATTAATTCACAAAGTGAAGGAGAATTTTGAGAATCATTATTGTTCTCATTACCACAATGATGACAATTATAATTTTGTCTATTGTCACATTCACATCCATTGATACCTTCACTATAATAATTTTATCTTCTTTCAGACTTATCACGTATTGCTATCGCATTCTCTTAAGGGAATGAGAATGGAGCAAATTCAATGGGAGGGGTATATATGCACTTCTTGTGCCCATAATCATACATAAATTTGATCATGACAAGACATAGAAATTTTATCACTTCATGTGATTAGCACGTTCATATTCTTCCAAGAATGAATATGTATACATAAATAAGATGTTGTCATATCCACCTGATGAATGGACCATAATCATCTATATGTGCTTTATAAAATCTCATGTCAAATCGATGATAAATATTTTTTCATAAAGTGAAGGAGAATTTTGAAAATCCTTATTGTTCTCATTACCACAATGATGACGATTATAATTTTGTCTATTGCCACGTTCATATCCATTGATACCTTCACTATAATAATTTTATCTTCTTTCAGACTTATCACGTATTGCTATCGCATTCTCTTAAAGGAATGAGAATGGAGCAAATTCAATGGGACGGGTATATATGCACTTCTTGTGCCCATAATCATACATAAATTTGACTATGACAAGACATAGAAATTTTACCACTTCATGTGGTTATAATTTCTTACAAACTCCATTAGAGTTATAATCAAACTTTGTTGTCTTTGCTTGTATATAAAATCAAATTATAGAATTTAACCAAGAAAAATAAAGTAAAACACTTACCTTAAATTCAGAATTTGACCATGAAGAAAAGTCATAGAACAATTAAGAATCATTATGATCAATCCCAAAACTTCTACTCAATTGATTAGAGTCTCGTGCTGATAACGTGTTATATAATAAAAGAACAAGAACAATATTGCATATAGAGAGAGAAAGAGGGAATTCTTATTAAATTTTGGAATGATTTACAATGGGGTAAGACCCCTCTATTTATAGGGAAAAATGAGTTAGTCACAAAGTAAAACTCTCTACAAGATAGACATTCACTCCAAATAGAATTATATTCATAACATGAATAACATTATTGGTAAATTCACTGTACTTGAGCATGCGCAGTTGGGTAGACAGCAAATTAAGGCCCAGTTTGGCCATAAGTTTTGCCAAAACAAATTTGAAATTTATTTTCAAAACTTATATGCTTGGCCATAAATTTTGCTCATATTTTGGCCAAATTTCAAAACTTGGGAATTATATACATATTTTTTAAAATAAAGTTGGAAAATATGTTTTGAAAACGTATGTTCAAACATATTTTCATCTTCAAACCAAACTTCACCCAAATCAATTTTTTTAAAATAAATTTAGAATTTATGACCAAACGCTAGCTAAATATGCTCCATCAAGTTAGCTTTCTTTGTCAATCACAAATATGACAGTCCAGAAATTTCACTGGAAATCCTTTGTTACCACTAACCTTCAATTGTAAACTGTAATCCCGATATATCAGGAAGTAATTTTTAATACACAACATCATATTTTGTTTTTTAGTGTTTAAATTGAATTCCTCAATATATTATGAGAGCACTTTCTTCTGATTAAATTAAAAAAAAAAAAAAAAAAAAAAAAAAAAATTGCTATACTATTTCATTGGATTTGTAAAAAGATCCAACTAGTTGAGTAAAAAGAAAAAAGAAAAAAATGCTATACTACTTATTGATAGTTGATAGCTGCTTTTATCATTGCTGGTTGGCTCAACTTCTTATCATATAGGAGTACTATGATTATTACTCCTAACCCTTTTTTAACAACTTCAGACAAGACCTAATCATGCATTTTTTGGGCAGGTTTACTACATTAAATTCAACCATCATGTCCATGAGAATACTTATTTTAAATACTTATTTACTAGTACTTCATTCGATCCAAAATAAGTGATTTTTTAAGTGTTTTTATACATATTAAAAAATTTAATTTTTAGCATTAATTAGCAATAGAATTGACCATATTAACTTTTACTATCTCACATAATCACTGCTAACATATATTCCTACTCTATTTACTTCAAGGACAATAAAGGAAAAAAATAATTAATTCATCCTTGAAATTTGAAAAAATTACTTATTTTGAACCACTAGAAAAAAGCCAAAAAAAATATTTATTTTGGACCGAAGGAAGTAATTTTTAAATACATAATCGCTAAAGAAACTAACTTTTCACCACAATTAAGAGGTGTAATAAAATGGTTGGAAGTCGATTATGAAAAATAAAAAATATGCTGGTAGCAAGGAAAGACTTTTTGAAAATTTAGTCCTTGAGATTATAATAAGATATATTATTCGTTTTTGCTTAAGATTACGATTGAATAAACAACTAAAAGGCAAATAATTATCCAAAGAACAGAGATGAATAGTGGACTGAAACATAAAGTGAAATGAAGATAAAGAAGTGAAAAATACAAAGAAAGATACTCCAAAACACAAAAGTGTAGATCCAAAGGTCAATTGTCAATGATAAAAGGGAATACCAAAGAAAAAAAAAGTTTTCCCTTTCCAAAGACAATACATTTGTAATCTACACATCGTTGGCTCTCAAGTACAACACCACTATTGCGCATGATCTTCAAAACCATCATAATTTGTGACAAGGAGAGCTATAAATTAAAATAAAACATTAACATAAATAAATATATAGAGTACAACAACCCTTTCTCTCAAATTTAATCATCAAACTTGAGAAGTACTGCTCCTGAATGAACCAAGGGCTTTAGCTGCACCTGCTCTCAATATGAATTGATGGTAGAATGCTGCAATTGCTGCTCCAATGAAAGGTCCTACCCAAAATATCCACTACCAAAACATGAAATAAATTAATCAACACAAACTACTAAGTTATATATATACTATTATTTATTTTTAAAATTTTACTATGTTTTCTATAAAATCATAAATCTTTAAAGAGTTTCACTTCTCTAAATTGCAGAAAAGATGTAATTTTTACAGTATTATATCACTTGAAAAGTGATTATTCATAAGTAAAATTACTAACCTAAAAAATAAGGCAACTAAAGGTTACTTGCGTCACGTCAAATTGCACTAACTATTAGTGGATAAAACTTAAATACTCCCCTGTTCATTTTTACTTTGCATATATACTAAAAATAATTTTTTTATTTTTTACTTGTTACTTTATGCATATCAAGAGAACAGAAAAAAAATTCCTGTTATACTATTTTAAATCATTTACTAAGATCCAATAAAATATGCATCAATTTGAACAATCAAAATGTGCCAAGTAATAGTGAAAAAAAAAATACAAGAAGGGAGAGTGGCTTACGTGGTCTTTCCAGGCTTTGTGTTGGTTAAAGATAACGGCAGCGCCAAGACTCCTAGCCGGGTTAATTCCGGTGCCGGTGATCGGAATGGTGGCTAAATGAACCATGAAAACTGCAAATCCAATGGGGAGTGGTGCCAACACCTAGTATTCAACAAAACCACTCATCATCACCATATAACAAAATAAATATTACTCCAGAGCTTAATATTAAACTCTCTACTTTTGAAATTGTGTCATATTAAGAAAGACAAAAAGAGGGCAAACGAATCAAAGTTCAAAATAAAAGAACTTTATGGAAATGCAATGGACCATTTGTGGTTGTACAAATCTCTAGGAAATAAATATAGTATTTAATTTCGTTATGTGTTGGTACATCCTCATATGCTTTTTTCTTCTTCTTTTTCTTATCTTATTTATTCCTTTCTGCTTGACATATTTAAATTTTAATAACCAAGTTCAACTATTAATGTTTCTTTCTCGTATTTTATTGTGCCAATGATCTATCTAAAACAGATTTTATGTCTTAAAAAAGGGAGGATTAGTGTCTGCGTATATTCTAATTTCTTCGGACCCCACTCTGTAAAATTTTATAGCAGAGATGGATGTAGTATTTTATAGGCGGTTTCACATCAACCATAACATTCGACGCAAATTGAAAATTTGTAGGTAAAAATTCATTAAAATTATAAAAATAGTAGATATGAACCATAAATTTAAAAATATAATTGGGTCCAATACTAAAAACTTTAAAACTAAATCAATAGAGTTTAAATACTAGATCTGCACTGGTTACTAGATTTGTTGTTGTTCTAGTATATTTAATTATCTAAGTTGAATATTGAAAAACACATGCGAAACTGAGGAATAAACTTAAAAAACTAATAAAAATATACTTATTAAACATAGGGAAGCAAATGGAAATAATTAATAAAAAATTATTAATATACTACTCCATTAATTAATACTTACAGGGACATGAGAATCTCTAGCATTCCTCTTGGGATCAGTGGCAGAGAAAACAGTGTAAACAAGAACAAAAGTTCCGATGATCTCTGCCGACAATCCGACGCCGTGACTGTATCCGTCGGAGAGCATATTGACTCCGCCGTCATAGCGGTGGTAGTAAGCTGATTGTAAAGCCTTAACTAATCCAACGCCACAAATGGCTCCCAAACACTGAGCCACCATATACATAACTGCCCTAATTAGCGATACTTTCCTCGCCAAGAATAGTCCAAATGTAACAGCTGGATTTATATGACCACCAGAAATACCCGCAGTACAGTAAACAAGAACAAAAATCATGCCACCAAATGCCCAAGCAATACCAAGGATCCCAACACCAGCACAAGGATCAGTTGCCCCAGCACTTTGGCTCTTGTAACCAATGACGGTCAGAACCGTGATGTAAAGGAAGAGAAGAGTGGCTATGAATTCAGCAATGAGTGCTCTGTAAAAAGACCATTGGGTTAGCTCTACTGGGTCAATCAGTGGTGCTGGCGGCGGATCTTGGTAGTCTTTTGTCGTGAACGACCCTTCACTACCCACGTTCTTTGCCATTTTCTCACTATTCTAAATTTAGAGTACTATTTTCTTAACTAATAATATGAGAGAGAGAGAAGGAAGATAAGAGTGTGGGCACAATAGAGTGAGAGAGAGAGAGGTTTATATAGGGGAAAGGATATATTTACGGTGAATCTTTCATTATTATTTTATTGTCACATTTGGTCTTTTGTATCTCACTTTCAGCATGATAATAATGTAATTTTTTAGCGCCAATTCAATTTCTTGCAAAATATAGAACAACCGCTAGGGAATTTTTTTTTTTTATGGAATAAAGTAAATAACTTCCCAAAAACATTTCAAATTGATGACGTTAGAGTTTCATTTTGAGAAATAAAATCTATTATCTCCCAATATATATCCTTAAAATTGGCAATATTGTAATAGCTCATTAATTTGAAACCAAAAGGAGATCATTAAGTTAGCGTTATTTTTGGCACTTTCAAATTTGAACAAGGTAGAAAAATGACATTTTTATATATAAATTAATTTAATTTTTAAATTTTTATTTTATTCTAAATGAGATTATCTATGATTTATTTTAAATTAATTTTTTTTCTTAAACTCTACATTCAGTTAAAATAAAATGTGACGGCAGAGTTATAGGTAAATAATTAATTTGGTAATACGGATATGTACAGTATAATTGGCCGTCCACGGGAAAATTGGCACATCCAATTTTGACGAATTTCGCTTTCACCGACCCAACAGACACAGCTCGTCACCCACTCACCACTAATTTCTTCATTTTATTTAACGGCTACTTTTACTACTCTAATACAAAGTCTCGTGCACCGCATTCATGTTTCAGCCATTTGGCAAAAGAGACACAGTAAAAAGTTTATTATGGGCAAAAGGATGAAGCTAATAAACAATTATTATTTTTTCTAAACATAAGGAAGAGAAAAAGAATTGTTTTTTGAGTTATCAGGACAGTATTGGATAGTATTTCTTTAATGAACTACACTAGTTTTATTTTATCATATAGCTTTTGAGTTGTAAAAGGTGAAATAAAGTCTTGTGGATGTAAAGCTAGCTCGTCTTTCACTTAGACATGAATGTTGAGATACATTATGTGGACGTTTTACCTACTAATCTAGTGATGTAAACTTCAAACGGATATATATACCAGAATTACTAACTTTCCTTCACTTAAGAAATCTCATCCCAAAAAAGATATTTGTCATAAGCTGTCTACGTTAATTTATATCTTAGAAAACCATCCATTGCCAATAATTGAAGAAAATTTGCATGCGACAGAAATGGAAAAATAAAAAAGGAAATGTAGATTTATAGTTCTAAATATGTTAGAAGTCCAACGCCTTGATACTTTTCTTTCCTTAATTGCTTACGAAATATTCAAACAATTACATCAAGTAAAATGCATACGCAATAACGTTGAAAGAAGACATGATATGATATCTAGTAGTTCCAAGAAACTAATGGATTTAAGGAATTGCAACGAACATTATTGACTCCCATTTTTTGCCCGTTACGGTCGGCAACTATTTTCAATTAAGCAATTTAATTCATCAATTGGCTGGCAAAGTGGTTTGATTTAGGTGGAATATTGTTTTGAAAATTGTCATGAACAGCTAGTTATTTTATAGTTTCTAGATGCCAGTTACCTTTCTTCGATTCTTAGGGTCCCTTTGCGTTGAACTTAGTCTTGATTCACTTATATTCTACTTTTTCGGTTCATAAAAGTTTCCTCAGTAATGGTGCAAAAGCAAGAAATCTCTATTTGTGCCAACTAGTTAGGGTTATCATAATGTGCAAGTTAGCATTTGGTCAAGTGATCTTCTAGTTTCACTTGCCCTATAAGATGAGTGCTTAATGCTCCCTTCCCTTCACTTGCCCTATACAGAGGCGGACCCAGAATTTAAAGGTAGCGGGTGCACTATAACAGTAACTTAACAGTATTATAGTGATCTTTACTAGTAGTTTAGGTGATAAAATGAAGAGATTTATACTGATCTTACAATTACAAAAGCATGAGTTCGTCAACAAAACTAATCATAAATACAAATTGTCACTAAGCTTAACAAAAACAGAAACACACATTGTCACTAGAGCAAATAGAAAAAATTAGAGCTATATCCTTGTGAGAGACTTTCTGTAGTTTAATCTAATACACTAAGTAAAAGAAAAAAGGAATGGGGTAATAGCTAAAAATATTAGCCTTTGGGTGGGAAGCAGCCTTGTAGCTACAGAGGTTCAAACTCAAGTATTTGGCATGAAAGCAGCAGCACCTACCAGTGCACCCAAAGTGCTTTTGAGTTTGAGTGGTCACAGAGAGATATATATCATAATTTGAAAGTATATACACACATATATCGATATTTTCTTCCGAAGTTACCGGGTGCCCGCGACCCTTTCCTCTCCACGTGGGTCCGCCCCTGGCCCTATAAGATGTTACATAAAACATCCGAATTTAGATTTATTAGGCAGGATTGAAGCGTAGAATTAAAGGCGTGTTTGGTCTTTGTTTACCCTCAAAATCGAGTAACATTTTAATTTGTAAGTGATTTTAAAGATACGCAATGCAAAGTAATAAATTGAGTTAGATTGGGCACTGTTCAAAACACAAATATCAAAATTCAAGTAACATATATCTTTTATAGTTTTAAAAAGGTTAATTTTGTAAAGTGTTAAAAATACAAAATTCAAAAATATATTCAAAAAACTAGCAAATTCAAGGGATAGTGGGCCCCATCTGTCAGCAAAATTCAAAAAAAAAAATTACAGTTAACCGGGCTGGTTCCGGTCCGGGTTAACCGGTTTGGGCACTGTTCACGCCAAACGGGTTACCCGGGTCCGGTTAACCGAATCCCAACCCTAAACCTAACAAAACCGGACGGACCCCCAACCCAGCCCACCCGCCCCCATAAGAACCGGGTCGATCCAGAACGGGCTGACCCGGCCCATTTAACACTCATAACTGCAACACCTCTTCTTTGAATTCCTAGTTACCAGCAGTGTATGGACCAGATTATTGCTATGGCTAGGCATGAAAAGATGCGTAAAGAGATGGAAAGAGGAGCTCAATTGGGCTAGCAGTATGGCTAGGAGAAAGACAGAAAAAGCTGCAATCATCAGCTATGTATTTGCTATGCTTATATACAATATATGGAGGGAAACAAACATGATTCATTTCCAGCAGTCGTTACATAGTTTAGACAGTTTTGCTTAGTTGTTTATGTAAAAATCTATTTAATTTTCTTGTGATCAGCATAAATGCCTAGTTGGTTAAATGGAAAATACAATTGTAAGCTTGGAAGAGTTTTGTAGATACTGGATTGTAGATGGTCAGTAGTTACATGACTTTGTACACATATACTTTTAATTAATATAATTTGAGTTTAATCAAAAGGAAAAAATCTTAAGTGCATCATTTTTCTTAGGGTAAAGGTCCAAATATGGCCCTATACTTTGCGCAAAGGGCCAAATATATCTCTCGTTAAAAGTTTGGTCCATATCCAACCTTGCCGTTATACTATTGGCCCGGATACCCCCCTAGACTTTACGATAAAGTCTATATATAACCCTTGTTTTTTAACAAATCTTTTCTTTTTGTAAAAACTAAAAAATATTTGTTAAAAATAATTTCTTCAGTTCTTAAAAAATGACAAATATTTTGTTAAAAATAATTTTCCCCCCTTTTTTACAACAAACAAAAAACAGTTTTTACAAAAAAAAATCCGGTTTTAAAAAAAGAACTTTAAAAAAACTGAAAAATGAAGATAAAAATATATTTTTCAAAAGCGAAAATAAGTTGTTGAAAATATTTTATTCAATTTTTAAAAAACAAAATTATTTTGTTAAAAACTGAAAATGTTCGAATTCCCATGTTTTTACATTTTTTACAAATATGGTTTTACAAAAAAAATATTTTGCTAAAAAAAATAATTTTTGCAAAAAAAATTTTAAGTTTTACAAAAATAAATTAGAACATTTCCAAAAGAAAAGGACATTTCTTTTTGTGAAACTTTAAACAAATTACAAAAATTATTTTTTGTAAAAACTGGAAAATAATATAAAAATCGAGGAATTAGAGTATTTTCAGTTTTTAACAAAATATTTTTGTTTTTTAAAAATTGAATAAAATATTTCAAAAAATTATTTTTCGCTTTTGAAAAATATTTTTTCTTCGTTTTTTAGTGTTTTTAAAGTTTTGTTGTAAAAACAGGAAAAAAAAATTTTAACAAAATATTTTCAGTTTTTACAAAAATATTTCGTTAAAAAAATGAGGGCTATATATAGACTTTATCGTAAAGTTCAGGGGGGTATTTTGCTCCGTTTAAAGTTTAGTGGGGTATCCGGGCCAATAATGTAACGGCAAGGTTGGATATGGGCCAAACTTTTAACGAGGGGTATAATTGACCATTTTCGTAAAGTACAAGGGTGTATTTGGACCTTTTCCCTTTTTCTTAATACACCTAAGACGAATTAGTCTCGAATGCAAAACTTATTAGTTAAGATGCTCTTAAATTAATTATTTAAAGTGCAAATTACCCGGAATAAAAACTTCTTCTTTGGATTTTAACAATGCAATATAAGGTAACAATGAATCAATTTTGTTTCAAGCAATCAAATCAGTATAGAATTAAAAGAAAGTCATTATAAACTAAAATCTTATAGAGCTTAAATGCGGAGAGGACACGTGGACAGTCATAAGATATAGCGGGTGGATTGAGGTATGGACGGTTCAACATAGTCCAAAAGGTCACGTGACATATTCTGCGGTTTTATCTTTCCGTCCGAGACAGTATTGTGGATATATGGCGGGTCCCCAACTAGGCGTTCTCTTCACGGCTTCATTATTTTATAGAGGGCATCGTACATGCCATGCTGTTCGTGTCATTTCTCCCATAGCAATTCGTTCTTTTATTGTACTTATTTTTTATTTTTAAATTCATCTTCTCTTTGTTGTTTTGTTTTGAAGCGTGGGGTGGATTTTGGAAAGATGTATGTGTGGCTTTTTTATACTACTATGGGTGTTTGGTATGAACGAAAATATTTTCTGAAAAATATTTTTTAATTTTCCCATGTTTGGTTGGCTTAAATGTTTTGAAAAATATTTTCCTTATCAATTCATTTTTCTCCAATTGGAGGAAAATATTTTCCTTATCAAAAGAAGTGAAAACATTTTCCAAAACTTATTCTCAACCTTTCTCGGTCTCACCAACCAAACCTGCCCTCTCTCCAAAAATAAGTTTTTTTTTTAAATTTTAGTTTTTCCATCCACCCTACTACCCCCCCCCCAAAAAAATATTTTTTTACCTTAATTTTTTTTTTGCAATTTTAAATTTCTGTTTGTCCGTTTTTCTGCACCACCTAGCCCCAGCCCCACCAACCCCTACCACCCCACCCTTCCCCCGCAAAAAAAATATTTTTTTTACCTTAATTTTATTTTTTGCAATTTCAAATTTCTGTTTTTTTATTTTTCTGCACCACCTCCACCCCACCCCTCTACCCTCTCCCCCCGCTAAAAAAAAAAGAAATTTTAGCTTCATTTTTTTTTGCAATTTTAAATTTATGTTTTTTCATTTTTCTGCACCACTAAGCTTCCACGCCCACCCCACCCCTCTACCACCCCCCTCCCCCCCAAAAAAATATTTTTTTTACCTTCATTTTTTTTTGCAATTTTAAATTTCTGTTTTTTATTTTTCTGCACCACCTAGCCTCCACCCCCACCCCCTACTTCCCTCCCCGCAAAAAAAAATATTTTTTACCTCAATTTTTTTTTTTTTTTTTTGCAATTTTAAATTTCTGTTTTTTCATTGTTTTGCACCACCCAACCTCCACCCCCTACCACCGCCCCTCGCAAAAAAATATTTTTTACCTCAATTTTTTTTTTTTTTTTGCAATTTCAAATTTCTGTTTTTCATTTTTCTGCACCACCTAACCTCCACCCCACCCCTACCACCGCCCCCCGCAAAAAAATATTTTTTTTACCTGAAATTTTTGTTTTTTGTAATTTTAAATTTCTATTTCTACTATTTTCTACTCTCTAACCAAATAATAGAAAATATTTTCCGAAAAATATTTTTCACTTACCAACCAAACAAGAGAAAATAAGTGATAAAACTACTCATTTTCCATGAAAACATTTTCTAGGAAAACATTTTCCATGGAAAACATTTTCCTTCGTACCAAACACACCCTATACCTTAATTTTAACTTTCTTTTCTATTTTTGTCTTTTATTTCCGTCTTTTGAGCTGAGGGTTTATCGGAAACATCATCTCTATCTTATTAGGATAAGGGTAAAATCTGGGTTGTAAGGCCCCGTAAAAATTTTGTGCATAAAACCTAGTAGCTGTGGTGTCATGGTCCGAATAATGTGTTAGGAATGCGTAGAATTCTTCGCGGCGAGCTTGCGAGCCGCGGTTCGGACCCTTGGTAGTGATTTAAGTTTCAAAAATGTAGAGAATTAATTTTTTCGAAAAGTGTCCAATATGCGGTCAAGAATGCGATCGCAAACCTGACATGCGGACCGCATTCTTGCCGCAAATCGTTCCAGAGAGTTTCCCAAAAATCGTGTCAAAAGTGTGGTCACTTTGAGTTTTTGGTTATGTCTTTTGGGCTAACCAACGCCCCAGCAGCTTTCATGGACCTTATGAATCGGGTTTTCAACAGAACCTGTGTAAAAATTGGGGCAATTCTGTGGTCACTATGCGGACCGCATGTTGATTCTGCGGTCGCATAGTGCACCGCATAATTGACCCCGGCCCACATTTTTGTAACATTTTGACCCGATCTCTTCTTTAATATAACACACTTCTTCTTCATTTTATCATATTATCTTACCAAAAATTAGAGAGAAGAGAGGGTTTTTAGAGAGAGAAATCTTTCATCTTCAAAGATTGTTCCAACCATCTTAATTCCAAGGGATCTTAGGGCAAGGATTCAACTTCCCAATCTTTTCAAGGTAAAAACCCTAACTATTTTCTTTGATTTTCAGTTTTAATTGGGTAAAGAGAGGTTTGCATATAATAGCTTTTAAAAATATAATTTTTACACTCATGCATGATTATTGAACTTGATTTTTAGTAAAAAGAAGTGAGTAGAAGTAAGAGTCTTCAAGAACAAGGTTGGCAAGAGTAAGATAGCGTGGGTAAGCATAAAGTAAGAAGTTAACGGAAGAAAACTCATCACCAGGTATGTATGGCTAATTTTGATTCTTGTAAAATCGCCCAAATGTGTGCGAATTGTTGTGGCATGTGTCAAATTGAGAAATTTTACGTAATTCTTTGATTTCCTTGTTGAGCATTTGATTGATGTTGAACTACGTGTGGTGTGGTATGAAATATGAATTGAAAGATAAAAAGGTAATCGAGATTGGTAAAGAATTGGGAACAACCATCGTGATGGCATATTTGGCTTATTGTGGAAGGAATTTGAAACACCTTAATTGTGGTAAATTGTTGAACATGATTATGTGGGCATTTTCGATTTTGGAATACTTGTAACTTGGTTTTGATATTGGCTTGAGAAGAAATTGAGAACATGAACCAATGTGTAAGTTGCTTATTTGAACTTGTTGAAATTGTGTGTAGTACCTTATCTGTTGTTTGAAATTGTTGTGTTTTCAACTGTAAGGCGGGGTCGTGTTGCGCGCCGCAACGTGGGGAAATAAGGTGTGGGTTGGGGTGATAAGGGTGGCCGAGGTAATAAGGGTGGTCGGGGCAATAAGGATGGAAAGCGATCGAAATCGCTATTGAAAAATTGATACAAAAATCAATAATGTGAAATTGTGAAAGGAGACAGCAGGAGAGTTTGCAACCTGTGGGGCACTGATCGCCCCTTTGTTTGACTACTTGTGCTTTACGTGATTGATTGGTTATTGTTAAATTGGTTGATTGTAGAAAGTGCTTTGTGTTGAGAATTATTTGAAATAAGGAAAATGTGGAAACATGGTTAGCTGGCTTAATTAATTGTTGATGTAATTTAATGGCTTGAGTTTACTTGGGACAAAGTTTGTCCATACATACCAGTACAATTCAAGTGTACTGACGTCCCTTTTGCCGGGGACGCTACATTCGTGTTATGATTGTAGGTGGATCGGTAGCAGGCACTTCAGCTCATCGGCAGTAGTATCCTTCACCTTCCACTGCCCGTTTTGGTGAGCCCCTTTCTTCCTCGGGGCCCCGTGTGGTTCATGCCACTTTTGTTTAGATTTCATTTTGGTTTTGTAAGGTATAGCCGGAGCCTCGTTACCGGCAAGTATTGTATCCCCTTTTTTGTATCCTAGAGGCTCTGTAGACATGTAAACTGTGGGACTCCAGTCTTCTGTATATACATGATGTATGTCGGGCGTTGTAAAAACTGCAAACTTGTTAATGAATCACTCTTATGGTTTTATTTGTTTAATGTGAAATTATTCATGGTTAGTAAGATATTTGGTTAATGAGAAACAATCAACACAGGGGTAATGCGTGGGAATGAAAGGTACCCAGGTCCGCTTGACTGGGGCAACCCGGTCAGGCGCCGGTCATATCCCTCGTTTTGGGGCGTGATATGGATACACATTACCTTCCCCACACCTCACTATATAGAATTTTACTGAGTAATAATAATACTTGTTGTTATATATTAATCTTAAGGACTGCTATATAATATCCAATAGAATGAAGCACAAAAGGGAAAAGGTAAGATCAATTGTAGTAAGTAAAAATGTGAAGGGGTCTAGTGAGTATTAAATATCATACATATAGTTTATTAAAAAAAAAACACTAAGAATACCAATATACAGGAACACTCAATGGACGCAAGAAAAAGTTACGTACTATTTTTTTGTTTCAGTTTATGTGAATCTATTTCTTTTTCGGTTTGTTCCAAAAAGAATGACCCCTTTCTAAATTTATCAACAATTTAGTTTAAACTTACAATTCTACCCTTAATGAAAAGCTTTTATAATCACACAAATACTCTGGACCCTTTTTTGATTCGTTTAGGGCCACACATTTCAAAAAATTTTATTTTTTTTTAAATTTCGTACCCAGCCAAACAAGTTCGTATAAATTAATGAGTACTTTTATAGGAAAACCACAAGTTTAGTGGAACTTATAAAGGAAACTCGCTTTAACAAGGTAGTATAGATTTATTTTTAGTAGTATGTTCTAAGTAACAATGATTGCTAGTCTAGTGAGAATAGTTCAAAACGTGAAACATTTATTGGATATAGATAAATTAGAGGAGGAACTTGTACATGTGGTCCTCCACTCTTAATTTACACATACCACTTTAATTTTGTCTATAGCAAATAGAACTAATTGGAACTTTTGTCACATATACCAATGACTGGTATTTGATACGGACGTCAGTTAAATGATAATTAGAGTTTACAAAAATGTACACTAGTTAACCCCGAATAATGCTGTTTTTCAATCAACATTGTATACTTCTTCTATTTCATATTGTATGGTACACTTCCCCTTTTAATCATTTTAAAAATAATACTAACATATTTCTCTTTTTAGAAATTATTTAACCTTAACATTTATGTTATACACACCCCTAAGGACATGACTTGTTAAAATTTTCTTGGTAAATTAATCATCTGAATTATATCAGTCAATTTAGCAGCTTTCAAAGGACCCCAAAAACTTCATGCATTGGCGGGCCCAAAATTTTTTACAAGCGGATTCAGCTGGAGAAGTCCATAAATAGTATAAACGGTATAACCGGATTTAAAAATAATTTCTATACAAAATTTATCTTGCTTTAGCCATAATATATATATATATATATATATATATATATATTATTATTATTTTTTGACGAAGCGAGTTCACTTGAACTCACTTCTTTCTACTTGGGTCCACCCATGACTCCATGCTGGAAGCACATGAATGCCACATCCATATTAGAAGATTGAAAAGAAATTACTTTGCCTATTCTGATCAGCCTCATTTATTCTTGTCTTAAATGCCCAAAAGCTACATTCCTCCAATTAAATTGACATCTAAGTATAACAAATGGATGTTAGTCTTACTTGAATTTGGTAACTTCCCTTTTCTGGTCCTCATCACATGGAAATTTGGCCACCCGATTGATTATAGGGAAAATGTCCAAAATTGTTGTTCCGTTATTGTATGTTGTTTACTTTTATTACTCGTTATACTTTTCGTCCAAATTTATCTATATTGTTAATAAAGTTTGTAAAATTACGTCTAACCCTAACGGTTTGACACTATAACAGTTGTCCCTCTAATATTTTATCCATATAAGCAGCCAAGTCAGCAAGTTCCACCTAATAAAATGCTTAGGTGGAGTCCATATCACCACTTTTAAATGATTGGACTGTGTCATTAATGACGGGATTAGGTTATCTGCTTTCATTTGGCTCGGTTTTGATAAGATTTGGATAAATGTTCTTGTTTGACTCAAAATGTTTACAAGTATTTATGAATACATAAATAATTATTAAAAGTAAAGGGTCAATCATAGCAAGACGTAACATATCTGAAATTCAATAAGGGAAAAGATAATGGAAATTTATGTGTGGACAACAGAAGATGTTAGTGATCTTTACTCATGATAATGGATTAATCTGCCTCTCCATGGATAGATTCAGATCTTTACAATCATGTTTTTGAGAGATCTACCGTTATTCTGTTCTTTGTCTTGGGTTCTCACTCTGTGTTTACTCTGTATTTCTTAGGGCCCCCATGGGGAGAGAGTGGAACCCTTTTTCTAATTTTTGCCTTTGTATTTATAGACGTTTGCTGTAAGGGTTGACTTTCTTGGAGATCGAACCCACGTTAGGGGGTTATTTCGGGCGTACCTGGAAAGCGTCGACCCCGGCCAAAACTTCTAGGCGGATACGGATAGTATCTCTTGGTCGGGGCGGCCTCGGCGCCGCTTGTTACGTTTTCATCGGTCGAGGAAAATGATTAACCTAATTGATTATTATAAGGTCAAATTATAGCCCATACAGTTCTCTTTTAAGTTTTTCTTCATTTCCTTACTTTAACAAATTGATAATTTCCAAGTTTCATTAAAATTTTACACTTCTCCTCGTATTATTTTGATTGAATCCCGTTTCGTAGAGGAATAAGTTTGGACCTTTACCCGTGATTATACTTCACTTTTGTTAACACAAAAAATTGTCTCACTTTTCATCTCTTGTTTACTAACCAATGTCACTGCCAGCTTTAATTTTCTTGTCTTATCTATCCTGAATTTTCCTAAAATTGGTCTATTTATTCTTGAAATACATATCCACAATGCACATAGTCTGAGGATTTTTCTTGTTTAGGTAGAAACTTCTACTTAGACATCAGTTGGAAAAAGTTATATTGTGATCCAAATAAGTCTATATATACTTTTCATTCTTCTTTTTTTTTGGGTATTTAATTCTTTTTTTTTATTTGGTAATTAATATTCTGATCCAAAGAAGAGGAGTGCCTGCTTCTCTATTGGATTAATTAGTTACTCTCCAATGCGGAAACGCCATAAATTTCACTCTTGCAAGGAATTAATACATAACTATACCTTACTATAGAACTTTCTAGACTTGAAAACTTCCTTTAACAATCCCCCCACCCCCACCCCCAACACACACAAAAGAAGAAGGAATAAAAAGGACCATTTTTGTTATTTTCTAGGTGATATTGCAATGGAATCTGATCATTTCCTTTTGAATGACAAGATGAACAAATGAGTATTAATTAAAAAAACAAAAAGCCAAAAAGATACTCCAGTGCTGCCCACCCTATATATACCTTGTAAAAACACAGCCAAACAGAACAAGTGGTCATATTTTAAAGTCAATGGGGATCGCATTTAGAACTGTAGTTATCATTTTGAACAATTGTCTAACAAAGTTTAGACATATTACTGCTAGTCATCGTAAAAAAGCCCAAAGGCATTTCTTAATTTTGCACGATAAGATGTGATTTTTGTATTGGTGAAAAAGATTGTGACACGTAGCATATCGAGCAATACCGCAATACTCGAAGTCAGATTGTAAATATCAATTAACCATAGCTATCATATTGTAAATATCGTTGATGTTCTTGTTCTTCTGAGGTTATAATGCACTAGTTCAATATTGTTCAAAGGGGATCGAAGCGTCCATATAATACTCAAAAAGAATCTCTTTATTGTGTTTTATATCTGCGTTTCATATATCCTCTTGATCTTGATTTATTTCCCTTGAAATTATATTAGTTCAAACAGAATGCTACAAATGTTTGACTCAAAAGATATTATAACATTTTTGAATAATCAATCAAAGAAAGTGATGGGGTTAATCTTAGCTAAGCATAATAATCACTAGAACCAAAAAGAATATAACATGAACACAACGGATAATATTTCCTAATCTTGTGAGAATCAGTAATTGAGCGTTAGAGATGCTAATAGTTCTTTGTAGAAAAGTATTAAAATTAATGTTTTGTCTTAGAGAAAGATCGAAAAAGACCTCCTTACAAGGTTCTTTTCTCATTATATATAAGGGACAAACCCCTTCGGAATCCTAAAAGGCATATTATGGGAAATATTCCTAAAATCCCCTATCGAACCTACGTTACTCTGAAAGTCGTGCAGTCTCTGTTTGCTATGATCCTTCATGTGTCATTGAGCTACGAAGATCTCGTCGTTGGTCGTGTTCGTCAGTGGTTGTGGTCGTCCAAATTTGGACCCATACAGTTAGTCTCTCCGCTTGCCGAGGTCGCAACTTGACGCGTACTTGATAAGCAGATACCATTTACCCTTCGTGGAGAAATTTGGTTTCATGGAGCGTCACGACTTGGCCAACAGTGGAGGGGGGTCAACGTGCTTAACAAGACATTGGTGTTGTGTCTTATCGGGAAATAACGCCATCTGCCTTTTCGTCATCATTATGCGTGTTTTCAAGACAGGGGCTGACTACTTGTCGCTTCGATTTTGATACCAACCCGTAGTCTTTCACCTTGATTATGGTGCTACTCTGCAGCTTTTCGCTTTGATTCCGCTACTTCCCAATCCTATAAATAGGTGGAAGGTTTGTTTTTTCAAAACTATTGGCCATTTCACTTCCAGTTACCATTCCTCATCTTTCCTGCATTTGTTCTCACGGTTTTCTGCTTCTTTTTCCTTCATTCTTCACCCTCATCTTTCTCTGCTATTCTAATATCTTTCCCGTCAAAGAAATGCCTAGTAACACATTGATCCCATGAAGGGGTTTCTGAGGCGGACCCGCTGTCTGTGGCATTCCTCTCCGGTGGTGAAGACACGATGGTGGAAGAGGGGGCAGCTTTCCTACCGTAGAGGAATTACTGCCGAGGCAACCCATATCTCGGAGTGACTTCCTCAAAAATCCTGCCCCTACTCCTACCCCAGTTTTCTCTGAAACGGACCAAGCTCATATAGATGCTCTCCATACAAAGTCTAGTATCTACGCCCATGTCAATATGGTTCTGGCAGGAATGGACTTCGTAAAAGTCCATAGACCTGGGTACTGCGCTTTTTATGAGTACCCTTTTGTGATCTGTTATTCTTCCCTCTCTCTCAGTTGGCGAAAAAGTTCTGCAGATTCTATATAGTCTGCCCGGCGCAACTCTCACCATACACACTTAAGATACTTCTTCTACTAACAAAGTATGAGGAGTTGGTGGGATGTGAGATGACCATCCATGATCTCTTACACCTGTTCTCGCCCAGCTTTCATAGGGGCACTATGGTGCATTTGAGACATCGTGGAACAAAGAGGCTGGTAGTAAGGACTGATAACCAAGCAAGTCGCATGTTTTGGCACAAGTATTTCTTCGTCATAACTACCCACATCGTGTCTGACCCTCCTAGGTTCCCGGAGCAAGGGAATGATAAACGTGAGTGTCACCACTTACTTTACTCTTCTCCCCTTTTCTTTTGTTTCTTCTTCACTTCCTTTAGTGTTCGTTTACCTCTCATTTGCAGCTATAGGACTCCCACCTCACCCTATTGTAGGTATAAGGGATTGGGTAGCTCATCTTCTCTCCCATGCAGTGGAGATTCGAGACTGACCTGCTTTCGTAAACCGCTTTGGGACGAGAATCTCGTCTCGAAAATGGTTCCCCTTATGTCTCTCATTGATTGTGTGTCGCTGCTTGTGGATACAATTTTTTCCTTTTTGATAATAGGTCGAGGATATTCTAGGCGCAGGGCTCCAGTCCTTGCATTCCGATAGGCCGTCGCTATTGCAGGAATGCAATTCCCCTTGGCTAAATCCATTTGAGGGGGTTGTACTCAGCCACTTCAGATGGAAGGTTCCTCTCGAGATTTGGCTGTAAGAGAGGAGGCCTCTTCTATACCGACCCCTCACCTCTTGGATGAATCCTCTAATGGGGATGAGTCGTCACTGAGAAAGAAGAGAAGAGTTGATGTCACGACCCAAACCCTGGTCGTGATGGCGCCCAACACAATGCTAGGCAAGCCCGACCATATTATCTCTTTAACCAGCCAATTATTAAATAAATTAAACTTAAACAGTAGTTAGTCATAGCAGGTGATAACCGAAACGTCAAAAACATACAAAATACGGTCCCAAACATATCGTGGTGTCACGAGAATGAGCCTCTACAGAATAGCATCCTAATACAACCAAGTCTAGACAAATAGGAAATCAACAAGATGATAAAGAAGGAGAAAACAAGCTCTGCGGACGCTGGCAGCTACCTCGTAATCTCCGCAAAAGTAGATATGGATCAGCAGCAAAAATGTCTCAACTGCTCTCAGGCACCTGTGGATCTGCACAGAAAGTGCAGGGGAGTGGGGTGAGTATATTTCAACTCAGGTGAGTAACAATAATAAATAATAACTGAAAGTAAGAACTCCTATGCTATCACTTAGCAGTTCTAAGGCAACCTTCACAAGTACGTCATCACTATAGTAGTACTTTAGCCTCCAATCTACGTTTATCTCTACAAGATTCCACACTAAACTAACCCTCGCTCGTACCCCTACGGTGTATGGCCATCTCAACATATAAAGACACATACTTATGTCTATAATGTATAAGTATTTAAGTAACTAATAGGGTATGATTAAGTATAGTGCTACGGCGTGCAGCCCGCTCCCATACATATACTGCTGCGGCGCAAAGCCCGCTCCATTTAACGTCGACGGCGCTCACTGGGGGTGTATACAGACTTCGGAGGGGCTCCCTAGGCCCAAGCGCTATGGTGCTATGGCGTGCGGCCAGGTCCACCATATATCACTGCGGCGTGCAGTCCGATCCAATATATATATACATATATAATTATACTGCTGCGGCGTGCAGCCCGATCCCATAATATACCAGCGCTCACTGGAATGTGTGCAGACTCAGACTCCGAAGGGGCTCCTACAGCCCAAGCGCAATAATACTGCGGCGTGCAGTTCCGTCCCACATGTATATTACATGTATATTACATGTACATTACTGCGGCGTGCAGTCCGATCCAACATAGGTATCTATATACATAATACCTCATAATGGGTCCTCGACCCTATCCCAGTTAGTATGCACTTGGCCTCTCAGGCCCAATATAATATATCACAATGGGTCCTTGACCCTGTCTCAGTTAATATAGACTTGGCCTTTCAGGCCCAATATAACATCTCATAATGGGTCCTCGACCCTATCTCATCTCAATCGGTATAAACTTGGCCATTCAGGCCCACTCAGCTAGAACAGGGAATTCCACCCTAGATAATCTCTCTCAATGTACACATCTAGTACGGGCTCATATTATGCTATACAACTAGAGCTATGGCTGAGTGTATATTTCCAACACGATATAAAGGTCACCTAGCTCTATAGGCTCCCTAACGCTCTACAGATCGGCACAAGGCCCCAAACATGGCTATTAGCCCAATGGTACAGTTATAACCTCATTAACAGTTGTACAACACAGTATTCTATTAGCCGGGAAGGACTAAGTCCGAACCCCTATCACAATGTCACCACGCCCATCATAGAACGCGTGTCTCATCTCAATATAGCACTGGTAAAGTGCTAGTACGGGGTTTCAAACCCTCAGTACATTATTTACTACTACCACTCACCTCGAACCGGTAGAAGCTTCAATCCGCCTTGCGCTTGCCTCGCAAATCAATCTCCTCGGATGCCAAATCTGCTCAAAGTCATAGAGAATGCATCAATATACGCTAATTTCACGAAATTCATTCGAAATAACCCAATTTATATCAAAACCCACAAGTTGTCAAAACCCGACTTTTGGTACACTTGTCGAAAAATTACAAAAATTACATATTCGGAATCCTCATCTCGATACGAGTCTAGGCATATAAAATTTACCAAATTCGGACTCCATTTGCCCATTCAAAACCTTGATTTTCTAAAATCCAAGACTAGGGCTAAATCCTCCATAATTACCCCAAATTCCTCCATTTTCATGATATAATTGCATGATATTATCAATACTAATCATAATATGAGTTCATAGTTGATTACCTGATGATTTCCCTTGATTTCCTCCTCAAAATCGCCCAAAATCGCCCTTAAGCCGAGACCCAAAATGTGTTAAATGTTCTGAAATTTTTCTAACTTCTGATACACTTACTTACAGCGATTTTCGCTTCCGCGGAACATTTTCCGCTTCTACGCTCCCGTATCCGCGACCAAAGGGTCGTTTCTGCGGTTCCAGGCCTAGCCGGCCATTTTCCGCTTCTGCGATATACGGACCGCCTCTGCGCGTCCGCTTCTGCGAAGACTCGATCGCTCCTGCGGAAATTTCCGCTTCTGCGGCTAGGCGTCCGCCTCTGCGGACTCGCCTGAGCGGCTCCCTTCCGCTTCTGCGATGGCCGCTTCTGCGGCTCCCTTTCCGCTTCCGCGATTCCGCTTCGGCGGAAAATGCTCCGCTTCTGCGGTGCCCAGCGCTTCTGCGCTCCTGGTCCGCTTCAGCGCACCCGCTCCTGCGCCCATAATTCCGCAGGAGCGGAAACAACAGAAGCAGTGCACTAGTTTCTGCAATTTTCCATATTTTTCTCCCAATTAACCCTCCGAAAACACCCCGAGGCCCCCGGGACCTCATTCAAACACACCAACACATCCTAATTCCTTATTCGAACTTTTTCCAATCATAAAAACACCATCCTAAACATCAAAATCACCAATTAACCACGGATTCAAGCCTAAATTCCTTAAAACTTTCCGAATTACACATTTGATGAAAAACCCGACCAAACGACGTCCGAATGACCTGAAATTTTGCAGGCACATCCAAAATCACCTAACGGAGCTACTGCCACTGTCGGAATTCCATTCCGACCCCGGATCAAAATCTCACCTACCGTTCGGATTTCGCCAAAATTCAACCTTAGCCAATTCAAGCCTATTTCTACACCGGGCCTCCAAATTCAATTCCGATCGCTCCCCTAAGTCACAAATCACCTTCCGGAACTAACCGAATCATCGGAATCCGATTCCGAGCCCTCTAGCTAAATAGTCAACTCCGGGTTGACTTTTCTTATTCAAGTTTCCTTCACAAAGGCTATATGCCTCATTTCCAATTTAATTCACTCCTAACTCCCCCGATAGACTCTAACACTTATATAAAAGCATGAATTATGTAATTACAACACAACGGGGTGGTAATTCCCGTGACGACGGGCCGGGTCGTCACATTCTCCCCTTCTTAAGCAAACGCTCGTCCTCGAGCGGGTCAAGAAACATACCTGAAGTCTCAAATAGCTGAGGGTATCTGCTCCGCATCTCCCGCTCAACCTCCCAAGTAGCCTCCTCCACGGGTCGACCTCTCCACTGAACCTTAACCGATGCAATCTCCTTGGACCTCAATTTTCTCACCTGACGACCCAAAATAGCAATAGGCTCCACATCATAGGACAGATCACCATCAAGCTGGATGGTACCGAAGTCTAATACATGAGACGGATCTCCAATGTACTTCCGGAGCATAGACACATGGAATACCGGATGAACGCTGGATAAACTGGGTGGCAAGGCTAACTCATATGCCACCTCTCCAACTCTCCTGAGTATCTCAAAAGGGCCAATATACCTGGGACTCAACTTCCCTTTCCTCCCGAACCTCATGACACCCTTCATAGGTGAAACCTTCAACAATACTCTGTCACCAACCATGAAAGACAACTCTCGAACTCTACGGTCCGCATAACTCTTCCGACGAGACTGTGCTGTACGAAGCCTCTCCTGGATCAACTTTGCTCTATCCAGAGCATCCTGGACTAACTCAGTCCCTATCAATCTATCCTCACCAGGCTCAAACCATCCGACGGGAGATCTACACCGTCTGCCATACAATGCCTCGTACGGGGCCATCTGAATACTCGACTGGTAGCTGTTATTGTAGGCAAACTCAGCAAGTGGTAAGAATTCATCCCACGAACCACCAAAATCAATCACACATGCCCGCAACATATCCTCCGGGATCTGAATAGTACGCTCAGACTGCCCGTCTGTCTGGGGGTGAAATGTTGTACTCAACTCAACCCTCATACCCATCTCTCGCTGAAATGCTCTCCAGAACTGAGAAGTGAACTAAGTGCCTCTGTCAGATATGATAGACACTGGGACCCCATGCAACCTAACAATCTCCCGAATAAAGACCACCGTTAACCGCTCCGATAAGTAAGTAGTACATACTGGAATGAAATGTGCGGATTTGGTCAGCCGATCAACAATCACCCATACAGAATCAAACTTCCTCGCTGTCCGAGGAAGCCGAGTAACAAAATCCATGGTGATCCTCTCCCATTTCCACTCGGGAATAACCATACGCTAAAGAACACCGCCCGGTCTCTGATGCTCATATTTGACCTGCTGGCAATTGAGGCACTTAGCTACATGCCTAACAATATCCATCTTCATTCTCCTCCACCAGTAGTGTTGTCTCAAGTCTTGGTACATCTTTGCGGCACCTGGTGAATAGAGTACCGCGAACCGTGTGCCTCCTCAAGTATCAACTCCCGCAAACCATCAACATTGGGCACACATATACGGCCCTGCATCCTCAAAACACCATCACTGTCGATAGTCACATCTCTGACATCATTATGCTGCACTCTGTCCTTAAGGACAAGCAAATGTGGGTCATCATACTGTCGCTCCCTGATGCGATCATATAAGGAAGATCGAGAAACAATACAAGCCAACACTCGACTCGGCTCCGAAATATCTAATCTCACTAGCCGATTGGCTAGGGCTTGAACATCATAAGCAAATGGCCTCTCCCCAACTGGGATGAAAGCTAAGCTGCCCATGCTAACCGCCTTCCGACTCAAGGCATCGGCCACCACATTGGCCTTTCCCGGATGATACAAAATAGTGATATCATAGTCCTTAAGCAACTCCAACCACCTCCGTTGTCTCAAATTAAGGTCCTTCTGTCTGAATAAGTGCTGAAGGCTGCGATGATCCGTGAACACCTCACATGAGACACCATACGGGTAATGCCTCCAAATCTTCAAGGCATGAACTATGGCTGCTAGCTCCAAATCATGAACAGGGTAGTTCTTCTCGTGGGGCTTCAATTGACGAGAAGCATAAGCAATGACCCTACCCTCCTGCATCAACACACAACCAATGCCAACTCCTGAGGCATCACAATATACAGTATAAGAATCTGAAGCTATCGGTAGAATCAAGACCGGTGCTGTGGTCAGTGCTGTCTTGAGCTTCTGAAAGCTCTCCTCGCACTCCTCGGACCATAAGAAAGGAACACCCTTCTGAGTCAATCTAGTCAAGAGTGAAGCAATGAAGAGAACCCCTGAACGAATCGGCGATAATACCCTGCCAATCCCAGAAAGCTACGGATCTCAGTAACTGAGGTCGGTCTGGGCCAACTCTGCACTGCCTCGACCTTCCTCGGATCTACCCGAATACCATCACAGGACACCACGTGCCCTAAGAATGCCACGGACTCAAGCCAGAACTCACATTTGGAGAACTTGGCATACAGCTTCTCCTCTCTCAATCTCCGCAATACAATACTCAAGTGCCGAGCATGCTCCTCCCGGCTACGAGAGTAGACTAGTATGTCATCAATGAATACGATCACAAATGAATCAAGATACGGCCTGAATACACTGTTCATCGGATGCATAAATGCTGCTGGGGCGTTGGTCAGCCCAAAAGACATCACAAGGAACTCATAGTGACCATATCTGGTCCGGAATGCAGTCTTCATAATGTCAGACTCTCTAATCTTCAGCTGATGGTAGCCTGAACGAAGATCAATCTTCGAGAACACCTTAGCTCCCTGGAGCTGATCAAATAAATCATCAATACGAGGAAGAGGATACTTATTCTTCACCGTTACTTTGTTTAGCTGCCTATAGTCAATACACATCCTCATAGATCCGTCCTTCTTCTTAACAAACAGGACCGGTGCACCCCACGGCGACACACTCGGCCGAATAAACCCCTTATCTAGGAGTTCCTGGAGCTGCTCCTTCAATTCCTTCAACTCAGCCGGTGCCATACGATACGGAGGAATAGAAATAGGCTGAGTGCCCGGCACCAAATCGATACCAAAATCAATATCCCTGTCCGGCGGCATGCCCGGCAGGGTCTGAGGGAAACACATCAGGAAAGTCTCGCACAATGGGAACAGAATCAATACTGGGAGTCTGGGACTCGACCTCCCGCACAAATGCTAAATAAGAGAGACATCCCTTCCCAACCATTCGTTGGGCCTTGAGGAAAGATATTACCTTGCTAGGTACATACTCAGTCGTGCCTCGCCACTCGATCCTCTGAATGCCCGGCATAGCCAAAGTGACTGTCTTAGCATGACAGTCCAGGAATAGCATGACATGGAGATAACCAGTCCATGCCCAATATAACATCAAAATCAATCATGCTGAGAAGCAACAGGTCTACTCGGGTCTCCAGACCTCCAATAGTGACCAAACAGGACCGGTATACGTGGTCCACAACAATAGTATCCCCTACCGGGGTAGATACATGCACTGGCAGCTCAAGACTCCCTCGGGTCGTGCCCAAATGAGGAGCAAAATATGTAGACACATAAGAATAAGTAGAACCGGGATCAAACAATGCTGAGGCATCTCTGTGGCAGACTGAAATAATACCTGTAATGACCTCAGATCGGCCCTGAAAAGCATAGCATCTAGCCTGACCGCCTGATCGGCCTCCCCTCGAGGGCGACCCCTAGCTGTCTGACCCTCACCCCTAGCTGGCGGGGCGGGTGCTGAAGTAGAAGGACCGGATGACGAGGGCTGCCCCCTCTGCTGATAAGATCCGGAAACAAGACGGGGACACTCCCTACGGTGATGCCCAAACTCTCCGCACTCGTAGCAACTCCCCGGTCCTGGGTACCGAGACCGATAAGGACCTCCGGCGCCGGAATGGCCAGCCGATGAACTAGGCCGAGATGAACCATCTGAGCGGATGGGGCCCGTGAAGAACTACGAGTCGGCATGGCACCGAGAGCCGGGCGGCTCGGTGCGAACCCCGATAATCCTGTCTAGGAGACCATCCGCGACGATCCGAGCGTCTCGACTGCGAAGATCCGAAAGAGCGACCTCGGCTCTGCCGACTCTGGCCTCTGGTCTGTGTGCCACTGGAACTAGCCGCTCCTCGAGGCCTCTTGGCCTCCCTCTCATCCCGCTCCTTGCGACGATCGGTCTCTATGTCGCGAGCAATATCCACAGCATCCTCAAATGTACGACTCAAAACCCTCTCCCGAGTCATCGGAATACGAATGGGATAAATGAGGCCGTCCACGAAGCGCCCAATCCTCTCTCTGTCGGAATGAACCAACCACGGTGCATATCTGGACAACTCTGTAAATCTGATCTCATACTCTGACACTGACATGTCCCCCTGACGGAGACCCTCAAACTGCCTACGCATCTCCTCTCTCCGAGATCGAGGCACCCATTTCTCCAAGAACATAGTGGAGAACTCCGGCCATGATAGTGGTGCTGCTCCGGCTGGCCTGGGGCGCTCATAAGCCTCCCACCAAGCAAAGGCTGGTCCCTGAAACTGAAAGGTGGTGAAAGATACCCCACTGGACTCCAATATCCCTGCCGTACGAAGCATCCGACGGCACTTATCCAGAAAACCTTGGGCGTCCTCGCCCGGAGCACCAGTGAACACTGGAGGAGATAACCTGGTGAACCTCTCGAGACGACGCTGCTCATCGTCTGTCATAGCTGGGACCCTGTCCCCCTGAATCTGATCTGCTGGCTGAACCGGTACCACAGGCTGAACTGGAGGAGCCTCTGGTGTCTGTAAGCCCTGCACTGCTGGCTCTGGAGTGCGTACTGCGGGGGTCTGATGACCACCCCCGATCCCCGATGCAGCTGCTGCAGTAGTAACTGAAACCGCCTGTGCTAGGCCAGTGCAGACTGCTAGTATCTGAGCCAGGGTCTCCCGTAGACCCGGAATAGCAATGGGCACAGCTGGTGCCTGATCTGGTGCTGCTGGCACCTCTGCAACTGGGGGCTGTGGGTCAGCTGGCGCTGCCTCAGCTGCCCTAACTCCGCCACGCCCACGACCGCGTCCACGGCCTCTAGTAGGTGGTAGTGGTGGTCGTCCTCCACGTCCGGATGATCGAGTTCTCGCCATCTGCGAGAGAATAGAATGTCAAAGTTGAGTTCAAGTCAAAAGTAATCGCACGACAAGAATTCCAAGAATTGAAACTTTTCCTAAAAAGGTTTGCAGCCTCCCGAGGATAAGTACAGGCGTCCCCGCACCGATCCACGAGACTCTACCAACCGGCTCATGACTCGCGAGACCTATTAACCTAGGCTCTGATACCAACTTGTCACGACCCAAACCCCGGTCGTGATGGCGCCCAACACAATGCTAGGCAAGCCCGACCATATTATCTCTTTAACCAGCCAATTATTAAATAAATTAAACTTAAACAGTAGTTAGTCATAGCAGGTGATAACCGAAACGTCAAAAACATACAAAATACGATCCCAAACATATCGTGGTGTCACGAGAATGAGCCTCTACAGAATAGCATCCTAATACAACCAAGTCTAGACAAATAGGAAATCAACAAGATGATAAAGAAGGAGAAAACAAGCTCTGCGGACGCTGGCAGCTACCTCGTAATCTCCGCAAAAGTAGATATGGATCAGCAGCAAAAATGTCTCAACTGCTCTCGGGCACCTGTGGATCTGCACAAAAAGTGCGAGGGAGTGGGGTGAGTATATTTCAACTCAGTGAGTAACAATAATAAACAATAACTGAAAGTAAGAACTCTTGTGCTATCACTTAGCAGTTCTAAGGCAACCTTCACAAGTACGTCATCACTATAGTAGTACTTTAGCCTCCAATCTACGTTTATCTCTACAAGATTCCACACTGAACTAACCCTCGCTCGTACCCCTACGGTGTACGGCCATCTCAACATATAAAGACACATACTTATGTCTATAATGTATAAGTATTTAAGTAACTAATAGGGTATGATTAAGTATAGTGCTACGGCGTGCAGCCCGCTCCCATACATATACTGCTGCGGCGCACAGCCCGCTCCATTTAACGTCGACGGCGCTCACTGGGGGTGTATACAGGACTTCGGAGGGGCTCCCTAGGCCCAAGCGCTATGGTGCTATGGCGTGCAGCCAGGTCCACCATATATCACTGCGGCGTGCAGTCCGATCCAATATATATACATATATATACATATATAATTATACTGCTGCGGCGTGCAGCCCGATCCCATAATATACCAGCGCTCACTGGAATGTGTGCAGACTCAGACTCCGAAGGGGCTCCTACAGCCCAAGCGCAATAATACTGCGGCGTGCAGTCCGTCCCACATGTATATTACATGTATATTACATGTACATTACTGCGGCGTGCAGTCCGATCCAACATAGGTATCTATATACATAATACCTCATAATGGGTCCTCGACCCTATCCCAGTCAGTATGTACTTGGCCTCTCAGGCCCAATATAATATATCACAATGGGTCCTTGACCCTGTCTCAGTTAATATAGACTTGGCCTTTCAGGCCCAATATAACATCTCATAGTGGGTCCTCGACCCTATCTCATCTCAATCGGTATAAACTTGGCCCTTCAGGCCCACTCAGCTAGAACAGGGAATTCCACCCTAAATAATCTCTCTCAATGTACACATCTAGTACAGGCTCATATTATGCTATACAGCTAGAGCTATGGCTGAGTGTATATTTCCAACACGATATAAAGGTCACCTAGCTCTATAGGTTCCCTAATGCTCTACAGATCGGCACAAGGCCCCAAACATGGCTATTAGCCCAATGGTACAGTTATAACCTCATTAACAGTTGTACAACACAGTATTCTATTAGCCGGGAAGGACTAAGTCCGAACCCCTATCACAATGTCACCACGCCCATCATAGAACGCGTGTCTCATCTCAATATAGCACTGTAAAGTGCTAGTACGGGGTTTCAAACCCTCAGTACATTATTTACTACTACCACTCACCCTGACTGGCCCAACATGAACTCACCGAGATTATATCTCGCCCCTCGTTCGAGGAAATCATAAGCCATAAGGCAATTACATTACTGAGCGCTCGATGCGTACACAAACGTATGGAAGGAATTTCAAAAATTATATCTCAAGCTGAATCAAGTGCGCACGATAAGAATTCCAAGAAACGTGAAGTGTTTCCTAAAGGTTCGCAGCCTCCCGAGGATAAGTACAGGCGTCCCCGTACCGATCCACAAGACTCTACCAACCGGCTCAAGACTCATGAGGCCTAGTAAACCTAGGCTCTGATACCAACTTGTCACGACCCCAAATTCGGTCGTGATGGCGCCCAACACATTGCTAAGCCAGCCTGACCAATCAATAACAATAACGGAGCTAGAAGCTCTCTTTAGCCCATTTAAGCATATCAAATCCCGAAGCAATAGTGATACATATAACGAAAACGGGGAACCAAGTCCCATAATACATCAACTCCCATAGACCAAGGGTCAAGAGTCATGAGCCTCTACCGAACATGAGTGTATAAAGGTTTACAAGATACCAAGTGCGGAAAGAAATGTCAATACAAAATCAAAAGACAGTAGGAAGGAATATCGGGTCCTGCGGACTCTGCAGCTACCTCGTATATCCACAAACGTCGCCTCGCACAGCTACTAGATCACTGCTGAGAGGTACCTGGATCTGCACACAAGGTGCAGGGAGTAAAATGAGTACTGCCAGACTCAGTGGTAATAAACAAGGGTAAGACAGCGCAGATAAGAAATCCGCAATAAAGCACTATGTAAAGCTATAATCAGCTACCCTGTCATAGAATCAATCTTCACTGTACCTGTTCCAACAAATACCAATCAATAGCATAACAGCTAGCAGATGTAGCTAAATGCAATGCAATGCATGATATGACCGCTACGGCGTGTAGCCGACTCCAATTTTGGGTACCCGTGCTCACTGTGGGGGTTCAGACTCCGGAGGGGCTCCTACAGCCCAAGCACATCTCATAGAGATATTCCTGCGGCGTGCAGTCCGATCCAACATATATCTCGCTGCGGCGTGCAGCCCGATCCACTACTAGTCAGCTAATATGCAGATACAGCCTCGCAAGCTCAAAAGTAGTTTTTGAAAACTCTTTTATCATTTTTCAGTTAGAAAACAGTAATATCAAGTTCCAGAGATTGGAATTAGCATAATAACAAAAATAGCTGCGGACTAGTAGTAAACTAGCATGTCTATGTGATAAGACAATGATAACGATCCTCGCGGGATCCAATAACTGGCTCACGGCCCACATGTATACTCAACCGCCCAAGAAGGGGGTTCCTCGGCTCAAGAGTGGCCATTATAACAATATATATATATATATATGCAACCATCCGAGAAGGAGGTTCGACGGCTCTAGAATAGCCAATAATACAATATCAACAGATTGGACTAATATGTAGTCTCCAGTTCATGATCGACCCCGCACTCTCAAGAGTGTGCGTGTCTCGCCGCTATACAACGTCACAAAGTGGTATACCGGGGTTTCGAACCCGCTGGTCATCACCCACATCTATTACTCACCTCAATACGGCGCGACGGCTACTCCGCAATGCCCTTGCCACGAGAATCAAGCTCCGCACGCGTAGAATCTGATCAAATACAGTAAAAATACAACAATTTAGGCCAATGGGACGACACCCAATCAATACAACTCAATTTACATCAAAATTCCCAAAGTTGTCAAAACCCGAGCCCCGGGTCCACATTCCGAAAATTTACGAAATTCACATTTATGGAACCCTCGTCTCAATACGAGTCTAAGCATATCAATTTTACCAAAATCGGACTCCATTTGCCCATTCAAAATCTTGATTTTCTAAAGTCCAAGACTAGGGCTAAATCCTCCATAATTACCCCAAATTCCTCCATTTTCATGATATAATTGCATGATATTATCAATACTAATCATAATATGAGTTCATAGTTGATTACCTGATGATTTCCCTTGATTTCCTCCTCAAAATCGCCCAAAATTGCCCTTAAGCCGAGACCCCCAAATGTTAAAATGTTTCTGAAATTTTTCTAACTTCTGATACACTTACTTACAGCGATTTTCGCTTCTGCGGAACATTTTCCGCTTCTACGCTTCCGTATCCGCGACCAAAGGGTCGCTTCAGCGGTTCCAGGCCTAGCCGGCCAAATCCGCTTCTGCGATATACGGACCGCCTCTGCGCGTCCGCTTCTGCGAAGCTTTTCCCGCTCCTGCGGGTTTTCCCGCTTCTGCGTCTAGGCGTCCGCTTCTGCGGACTCGCCTAAGCGGCTAGCCTTCCGCTTCTGCGATATTTCCCCCATAGCCATTGGCCGCTTCTGCGGCTCAATATCCGCTTCGGCGGTGCCGCACCTGCGGGCTCCTTTCCGCTTCAGCGATCACAAGCGCTTCTGCGCTCCAATATCCGCTTCTGCGGACTCGCTCCTGCGACCACATTTCCGCAGGAGCGAAAATGACAGAACCAGAACTCTCAACCTGAAATTTCCATGATTTTCTTCCGTTTAACCATCCGAAAACACCCCGAGGCCCCCGGGACCTCATCCAAACACACCAACACATCTTAATACCTTATTCGAACTTGTTCCAATCCTCAAAACACGTCTAACAACATCAAAACCCATAATTCGCATCGAATTCAAGCCTAAATTCCTTAAAACATTCCACATTACACATTCAATCAAAAACCCGACCAAACGACGTCCGAATGACCTGAAATTTTGCAGGCACATCCAAAATCACCTAACGGAGCTATTGCAACTGTCGAATTCCATTCCGACTCCCGGATCAAAATCTCACCTACCGTTCGGATTTCGCCAAAATTCAACCTTAGCCAATTCAAGCCTATTTCTACACCGGTCTCCAAATTAAATTCCGATCGCTCCCCTAAGTCACAATTCACCTCCCGGAACTAACCGAATCGTCAGAATCCGATTCCGAGCACTCTAACTCAATAGTCAACTCTTGGTTGACTTTCCTTATTCAAGTTTCTTTCACAAAGGCTATATGCCTCATTTTCAATCCAATTCACTCCTAACTCACCCGATAGACTTTAACACCGATATAAAAGCATAAAACATACAATTTCAACATAACGGGGTGGTAATTCCCGTGACGACGGGCCGGGTCGTCACATTCTCCCCCTCTTAAGCAAACGCTCGTCCTCGAGCGTACTCAGAGTTGTACTAGAAGCAACCCAATAGCTGAATGACCTTACCAAGCATATATTCGGGCGATCATACGTCACCCTATCTCACATAAGTCCGAAAACACCATATAGTCAAAATTTCACAGACCATCTTAACCATAAATCACATTGTACTTTCTGAAATCATATGCCAATTGCAAATCCCATGCCTATACTCAGGATACACTTGAATCCACTACAATAACCCATATTCACTACTCCGGGTGAGATCATATGATGTATCACACAACCCAATCACTCGAGACGATAGTCTCTAATCACAACAACTGGCCACAATCACCAAATACTAGCTGAAAAACCTTTTCCATTAGATAGAGTCTTGTTCCAACACCTTCATATCATGCCCACGGCAACCAAACACGCGATATATCGAACCCATCTCTCGGGTCAACCATTCATAAATCCATTTCACTTTTAACTGATACCACAACAGATTTCGGACCCAAATCTCGGTATTACCTTTATAACCAACTAAAATCACATATACTCACATTCATTATTGGCTCCAACGACCATTTCGATTATAACACACCGCACTGGTGATAAGACACCTCAACACCGGCCTAAACCACGACGAGCACAACATAGGCTCAAATAGAAACGTATGCACACACTCGAATCATGACAGCTCAATTCATGACAACTGTCTCCAGCAAATAGAGCTGCAATTTAATCCCTCTGTGCCATCATAATATAGAACTGAGATCGCGTCTCGCATTATAGAAAGAGTACCTAAATCTTCCTCGAGAGGTCATAACATCACGTGGCCTTACCACGATTCGTGATTATATCCAAACACTATTACTCATGACGCACCTCAATTTACCAAGCTCAACACGGTCAGCCACACACATATTTAGGTCTGAACCCAAGCAATCAATCTCACTCATGGTGAAACAATTAATGTATGCTATTAAATCCTGAAAGGACACAACCGATGTGCCATTCGCCAAGCGATACTCAAAACGGTCTTTTCCTCAGAAGCGAGGAAGTATCGTATACCAGGTAGCATATAACTAACTATATTTTCACAATATTCTGTTGCGGCGTGCAACCCGCTCCAATGGCATACCCGTGGCGGCGTGCCACCCGATCTAGATACCATACCTGTGGCGGCGTGCCACCCGATCCAAGTAACCCTCATCAAATGGATACGCGTCGAGTCAAGTTGCTCATCATAATAAACATATATAGCCTCAAGTTTGGCCACATGAAACGCATCTGACAACGTTTCTCAATACTGGAACTGAATCAATGGTAGATATCTCTACACTAACATCCGCCACTAAGGTCCAACTAACAAAGCAATGCCTACCAGCCGTCTGCTGGTCCTGTGTACAACTACTTTGTTGGAGCATACTCTGATGTTCTCTGCTACGCAATTTGTGCCATTTTCCGACATAGCCCATATCACATTAGTCTAGACGACCTGGCTTATGTCAACCAGTCTGAAATAAGGTATCATATCCCAAATTCATCATATCAAGCTAAAAGAGAGCCACTAGGGCTTCCAATGTCCAATAACCGCTAAACGGTACAGATACACACGATATACAACCACTGCATAGGCGGATTACGAGAACTTCCAGTCTCCAACACATATATAACACATGAATCACTATCCTGGTTCCACACTCCACCGTACGAATACATAACGCACATCAAGCGCCCATTCGTACTACGAAAACCATTTAAGAATTTCACTAGGCCATCAACGACTCAATTATTACAGTCGATCCAACAAGAGAATACCACCATATCTTTAGATATTATCAGTTTACATTACCTTGTCCTTTTGGACCATATTCCCTACCAAATTACTAGAATAGCAGTACCATTTCTTAAATCATCAGAAAGATCGATTCTTAAATCACTTGCAGCTGTCCGCGCTGCTCAATAATTTCATTGACTTCACATATATTATGAACTGATCTCAAAACCTTGAATATGCCATTTTCAACTTTCCATAACACATCGTGTATACCATATCACACTAAGACAACATGGAAATTCATATCCCTTTCCTCCGCCTCAACATCGGCGCACTCAACTAGTCAAGGACTTTCGTGAATAAAACTCATTACACATTCCACGCTTCGCATACCGACAGGAATATACTCATCTTCAAACCATGATAAAACACATCACAAACTATTTCTTCCCATTCGTTGCATAAGTTTAACTGCCAGGACTGAGTCCTTATACCCAGTTTCCTTTCTGATTCATTTCTAATTTCATATCAGTCTTTACTGTAGTACGACAATGCCTCAACCCTTTTTACCACACAAGACTCGTACACAAGACCGCACGGTCTAAGACCCTTAGGCCACTGAATACTCTCTCAATGTTTCCCAAAAGTACCACATTCTACCACACTTTATTTTGATGAACTTCCCGTAATTTTTGAATTTGTTATCATTACTTCCCAATACAGATACCTAGAATTCCATCATTCACATGATATAACAAAAGCCCTGATCTTCTCTAACGAAACCGCCATCTTTAGCCACATACACAAATCTTAAGGCACTTGACTGTTACAAGCAAAATCTTGAACACTGCAAAACCATTCTCGGGCATCATTCACACTTATTCAGCTGTAATTAAACTGTCCTATTGAGTAGAACCACTCGTGTTTTGTTAGAACTCTGACATCGCAGAACATGATTACTTACAGATACAATCAACTATCTTTCTTTTCTATACGGTGAATATTCTTTACCAACAGCAGTTCAAAACACCCTAGTACTTCATCAGATCTACGAAGCACCATAACCTTTACCAGAATTTCCCAACATACTTAGAGACAGAATCAACATAGCACACAATAGTGAAATCAGTTAATCAATAGCAACCTCCCCAACTTAGCTCGAAGCCATTCATCAAAGCACTTTTAACCACCCATATCATTATTACTCAAGTGATGCCGAAATGTTATAATGAGATTAAACTCAAGTCATTTACAAGCCTTGACAGAGACTCGAATCATCAGAAATATTAACTCTTTTGCAATTCTTGCATTCATTCACACACAACAGTTATGCCCCTCTTTAGATGACAAAATCTTTTCTAAGTCCCGAATTTTCCAAAAATTTCGGCAGAGTTTCCTTTGTAAATTGGCCTATCCACCTGCCAGAGAATCACCAAACCATTCTAACAATACTTCCACAACTCAACAAGATATCACAATGTATTTCAACAACATTAAATCTCAATACTACACGAATCATATTATCACAATTTATACTTGAACCTGCGTTGTATCTGCTCGAATCATAACACATATCAATACCTTTCAATTACACATGAGAATCAACCCACCTACCTCGCCTCAATTTAACATTTCAGCACAATACCTTCCACCAGGATACACATAGCATAATCACTTTAGTCTTCCCGAGTTTGAACTCGTTCCACTACACATAAGGCACTTTACCTTCCAATTAAGAGATATGGTAAATATTCACCACGCCCATAGGTCGGAGCTACACAACAGATTAGGTAAGAGTCGAACAATTAACAACTCATCCATTAGTAAGCCTCCTTAATACACTACAGATCGGCACAAGGCCCCAAACATGGCTACTAGCTCAAGTACATAAATATAAGCCCAGTCTCAGTCATTTTACACAGTAATAATCAATCGGGAAGGATCAAGTCCAAATCCTCAGTCACAATACCACCACGCTCGTCACATGACGCGTGTATTATCTCAGCATAGCACTGTATAGTACAAAAATACGGGATTTCAAACCCTCGGTACATTATCTATTGCCACCACTCACAAAATCAGCACCTCAATGCTCAAGTCATAAACAAGGTCCAGCCTCAAGTCATCCTGACTGGCCCAACATGAACTCACCGAGATTATATCTCGCCCCTCGTTCGAGGAAATCATAAGCCATAAGGCAATTACATTACTGAGCGCTCGATGCGTACACAAACGTATGGAAGGAATTTCAAAAATTATATCTCAAGCTGAATCAAGTGCGCACGATAAGAATTCCAAGAAACGTGAAGTGTTTCCTAAAGGTTCGCAGCCTCCCGAGGATAAGTACAGGCGTCCCCGTACCGATCCACAAGACTCTACCAACCGGCTCAAGACTCATGAGGCCTAGTAAACCTAGGCTCTGATACCAACTTGTCACGACCCCAAATTCGGTCGTGATGGCGCCCAGCACATTGCTAAGCTAGCCTTACCAATCAATATAAACAACGGAGCTAGAAGCTCTCTTTTAGCCTATTTAAGCATACCAAATCACGAAGCAATAGCGATACATATAACGAAAACAGGGAACCAAGTCCCATAATACATCAACTCCCATAGACCGAAGGGTCAAGAGTCATGAGCCTCTACTGAACATGAGTGTATAAAGGTTTACAAAATACCAAGTGCGGAAAGGAATGTCAATACAAAATCCAAAGACAGTAGGAAGGAATATCGGGTCCTGCGGACTCTGCGGCTACCTCGAATATCCACAAACGTCGCCTCGCACAGCTACTGGATCACTGCTGAGAGGTACCTGGATCTGCACACAAGGTGCAGGGAGTAAAATGAGTACTGCCAGACTCAGTGGTAATAAACAAGGGTAAGACAACGCAGATAAGAAATCCGCAATAAAGCACTATGTAAAGCTATAATCGGCTACCCTGTCATAGAATCAATCTTCACTGTACCTGTTCCAACAAATACCAATAAATAGCATAACACCTAGCAGATGTAGCTAAATGCAATGCAATGCATGATATGACCGCTACGGCGTGTAGCCCGACTCCAATTTTGGGTACCCGTGCTCACTATGGGGGTTCAGACTCCGGAGGGGCTCCTACAGCCCAAGCACATCTCATAGAGATATTCCTGCGGCGTGCAGTCCGATCCAACATATATCTCGCTGCGGCGTGCAGCCCGATCCACTACTAGTCAGCTAATATGCAGATACAGCCTCGCAAGCTCAAAAGTAGTTTTTGAAAACTCTTTTATCATTTTTCAGTTAGAAAACAGTAATATCAAGTTCCAGAGATTGGAATTAGCATAATAACCAAAAATAGCCGCGGACTAGTAGTAAACTAGCATGTCTATGTGATAAGACAATGATAACGATCCTCGCGGGATCCAATAACTGGCTCACGGCCCACATGTATACTCAACCGCCCAAGAAGGGGGTTCCTCGGCTCAAGAGTGGCCATTATCACAATATATATATATATATATGCAACCATCCGAGAAGGAGGTTCGACGGCTCTAGAATAGCCAATAATACAATATCAACAGATTGGACTAATATGTAGTCTCCAGTTCATGATCGACCCCGCACTCTCAAGAGTGTGCGTGTCTCGCCGCTATACAGCGTCACAAAGTGGTATACCGGGGTTTCGAACCCGCTGGTCATCACCCACATCTATTACTCACCTCAATACGGCGCGATGGCTACTCCGCAATGCCCTTGCCACGAGAATCAAGCTCCGCACGCGTAGAATCTGATCAAATACAGTAAAAATACAACAATTTAGGCCAATGGGACGACACCCAATCAATACAACTCAATTTACATCAAAATTCCCAAAGTTGTCAAAACCCGAGCCCCGAGCCCACATTCCGAAAATTTACGAAATTCACATTTCGGAACCCTCGTCTCAATACGAGTCTAAGCATATCAATTTTACCAAAATCGGACTCCATTTGCCCATTCAAAATCTTGATTTTCTAAAGTCCAAGACTAGGGCTAAATCCTCCATAATTACCCCAAATTCCTCCATTTTCATGATATAATTGCATGATATTATCAATACTAATCATAATATGAGTTCATAGTTGATTACCCGATGATTTCCCTTGATTTCTTCCTCAAAATCGCCCAAAGTCGCCCTTAAGCCGAGACCCCCAAATGTTAAAATGTTTATGAAATTTTGTAACTTCTGATACACTTACTTACAGCGATTTTCGCTTCTGCGGAACATTTTCCGCTTCTACGCTTCCGTATCCGCGACCAAAGGGTCGCTTCAGCGGTTCCAGGCCTAGCCGGCCAAATCCGCTTCTGCGATATACGGACCGCCTCTGCGCGTCCGCTTCTGCGAAGCTTTTCCCGCTCCTGCGGGTTTTCCCGCTTCTGCGTCTAGGCGTCCGCTTCTGCGGACTCGCCTAAGCGGCTAGCCTTCCGCTTCTGCGATACTTCTCCCATAGCCCTTGGCCGCTTCTGCGGCTCAACATCCGCTTCAGCGGTGCCGCACCTGCGGGCTCCTTTCCGCTTCGGCGATCACAAGCGCTTCTGCGCTCCAATATCCGCTTCTGCGGACTCGCTCCTGCGACCAAAATTCCGCAGGAGCGAAAATGACAGAAACAGGATCCCAGCCTGCAATTTCCATGATTTTCTTCCGTTTAACCATCCGAAAACACCCCGAGGCCCCGGGACCTCATCCAAACACACCAACACATCTTAATACCTTATTCGAACTTGTTCCAATCCTCAAAACACGTCTAACAACATCAAAACCCATAATTCGCATCGAATTCAAGCCTAAATTCCTTAAAACATTCCACATTACACATTCAATCAAAAACCCGACCAAACGACGTCCGAATGACCTGAAATTTTGCAGGCACATCCAAAATCACCTAACGGAGCTACTGCAACTGTCGGAATTCCATTCCGACTCCCGGATCAAAATCTCACCTACCGTTCGGATTTCGCCAAAATTCAACCTTAGCCAATTCAAGCCTATTTCTACACCGGGCCTCCAAATTAAATTCCGATCGCTCCCCTAAGTCACAATTCACCTCCCGGAACTAACCGAATCGTCAGAATCCGATTCCGAGCACTCTAACTCAATAGTCAACTCTTGGTTGACTTTCCTTATTCAAGTTTCTTTCACAAAGGCTATATGCCTCATTTTCAATCCAATTCACTCCTAACTCACCCGATAGACTTTAACACCGATATAAAAGCATAAAACATACAATTTCAACATAACGGGGTGGTAATTCCCGTGACGACGGGCCGGGTCGTCACATTCTCCCCCTCTTAAGGGGTTTCAAACCCTCAGTACATTATTTACTACTACCACTCACCTCGAACCGGTAGAAGCTTCAATCCGCCTTGCGCTTGCCTCGCAAATCAATCTCCTCGGATGCCAAATCTGCTCAAAGTCATAGAGAATGCATCAATATACGCTAATTTCACGAAATTCATTCGAAATAACCCAATTTATATCAAAACCCACAAGTTGTCAAAACCCGACTTTTGGTACACTTGTCGAAAAATTACAAAAATTACATATTCGGAATCCTCATCTCGATACGAGTCTAGGCATATAAAATTTACCAAATTCGGACTCCATTTGCCCATTCAAAACCTTGATTTTCTAAAATCCAAGACTAGGGCTAAATCCTCCATAATTACCCCAAATTCCTCCATTTTCATGATATAATTGCATGATATTATCAATACTAATCATAATATGAGTTCATAGTTGATTACCTGATGATTTCCCTTGATTTCCTCCTCAAAATCGCCCCAAATCGCCCCTTAAGCCGAGACCCAAAATGTGTTAAATGTTCTGAAATTTTTCTAACTTCTGATACACTTACTTACAGCGATTTTCGCTTCCGCGGAACATTTTCCGCTTCTACGCTCCCGTATCCGCGACCAAAGGGTCGTTTCTGCGGTTCCAGGCCTAGCCGGCCATTTTCCGCTTCTGCGATATACGGACCGCCTCTGCGCGTCCGCTTCTGCGAAGACTCGATCGCTCCTGCGGAAATTTCCGCTTCTGCGGCTAGGCGTCCGCCTCTGCGGACTCGCCTAAGCGGCTAGCCTTCCGCTTCTGCGATATTTCCCCCCATAGCCCTTGGCCGCTTCTGCGGCTCACTTTTACGCTCCAGCGGTTCCGCTTCAGCGGACAATGTTCCGCTTCTGCGGTCCTCAGCGCTTCTGCGCTCCCCGTCCGCTTCAGCGCACCCGCTCCTGCGCCCGTAATTCCGCAGGAGCGGAAACAACAGAAGCAGTGCACTAGTTTCTGCAATTTTCCATATTTTTCTCCCGATTAACCATCCGAAAACACCCCGAGGCCCCGGGACCTCATTCAAACACACCAACACATCCTAATTCCTTATTCGAACTTGTTCCAATCATAAAAACACCATCCTAAACATCAAAATCACCAATTAACCACGGATTCAAGCCTAAATTCCTTAAAACTTTCCGAATTACACATTTGATGAAAAACCCGACCAAACGACGTCCGAATGACCTGAAATTTTGCAGGCACATCCAAAATCACCTAACGGAGCTACTGCCACTGTCGGAATTCCATTCCGACCCCCGGATCAAAATCTCACCTACCGTTCGGATTTCGCCAAAATTCAACCTTAGCCAATTCAAGCCTATTTCTACACCGGGCCTCCAAATTCAATTCCGATCGCTCCCCTAAGTCACAAATCACCTTCCGGAACTAACCGAATCATCAGAATCCGATTCCGAGCCCTCTAGCTAAATAGTCAACTCCGGGTTGACTTTTCTTATTCAAGTTTCCTTCACAAAGGCTATATGCCTCATTTCCAATTTAATTCACTCCTAACTCCCCCGATAGACTCTAACACTTATATAAAAGCATGAATTATGTAATTACAACACAACGGGGTGGTAATTCCCGTGACGACGGGCCGGGTCGTCACAGTTGAGCTCGGAAAGGGGGTGGCAGTGGATATTGGTAGAAGTAGAGTGTGTGCGTCGCAGGCGATACCCGTGCCCACTTTTATGGCCGACGCTATCTTGGCAGAGAGTCTCCCCAAACAGAAGGGGCTTACCCTAGGAGTGGCTCTGTGCATTCCACGGAGGGTGGCGCATCGTCCAATGTTGGAGAGGGTCCACGTGTTGAGGGCGAGGGCTCAGGTTCGGATGTTGATCTAGTGGACATTCGTGAATTTGTATAATGCCACACTCATGTAGAGTTCTGGAGAGAGGGTTTCAACCAGCATATAGTATCCCTGGGGATTATAACTATGAGCAGGTGGCTTTTGACTTAGCCCCATTATATGCTGCCCCGGAAAATGAGGTGCTCAGGACGATGAGCGATGTGGAGTTATCTCGGAGCATTGTCGGCATGGCTTTGAGGGTACAATTTTCTTTTCTTTCTTACCGCTGGGTTTTTGTTGCCATTTCCTGCCTATGCCATTTCCTGCCTATCTTTTCTTTTAACTATTTCTCATTATGGTAGACTCTCATCATGGAGACTAAGCGTGAGCACGTGGAAAGAAAAAGAACGGCCATCTACGGGAAGATGTCTTCCAAATACCAACAATATCACACCAAGCACAGTGCGATGGCCGACATCTACACTCAGGAACCAGACTTCCAATTGTTTTGTGAAGTACTTAAGCAGAGGGAAGATCAACTGGTTCGCAAGGTTGAGGAGTTGAGGGAGCGGGACGAAGACCTTGTGAAAGTCATGGCCCGTAACAGCAAACTCAAAGCGTCTCTTAAGACGAAGGAGGATGAGTTGGAGTTAAGCATGGGCGTGATAACTAAGAGCGCCGACCTGCATGTAACGGTGGCTGGTTTGATTGTTGAGTTGAGTATGAAGTCAACAAAGGTTTATGAGCTTGAGAGTGAGTTGAATGTGAGTGATGATAGACTGGCGGCCACTATTTATAAAGCGGCGGTTTTGGAGGATTTCGTTTGTACTTGTAGGTTGGAGCGGGTTTAGGAGGAAGAGGCATCCACTCTCAAGGTGGTGGGGCTTGAAGGTCGTATTAAGGAGTTGGAGGCAGAGTTGTCCGTGTTGACCGGGAAAGTGGCGGCAATGAGAGCAAAAAACATGCGCTGAGACTCACAACCTTCTACGTTTTGTGCTTTAACTGACCCTGGCGTGCCTCATTATTTATATGAGTTGTGGGTTCATACCGAGGCTAAGCTCGATGTTTATAAGGCCCTTCATGATGAGGGGAGGTCGTCAGAAGCCGAGCTTTAGGGTGTTCGTGCCAAAGCTCATGCGGTTCGTGAGGCATGCGGGTATGACCCGCTTTCGCCTGATGGGGTTGACATCAATTCCGATGATGCAAATCGTCTTGTTTCCGACTCTTCATATTGATAGGTGTATGGTACCACGGATGCTATGTAATAATGATTTTTGATGATTTTTGTTTTGCACTAACTTTTGTTGTGGGGTTTTTGTAAAGGTATACTTGAGCCCACTATAAAGATAAGTGTAAATAATATTTTGTTGTGATGAAAGAATTATTTTGTTGATTCGGTGATGATATTTGCTTCATTTATGTCATCCTAGGTACTTGTCAAATTATTGAGTTGATTTTGCTTTGGATGAGGTCGTACCTTTACTCTTTTGGAGATGGCATTAGCCTTTGGGAAGTTACTTTCGATCTGGCGTCAAAGTAGGATCATGTCGTAGTTAGAGTGAAGTAAAACTCATTTTTCATTGATGGCCTTAGCCCTTGGGATGCTGCTTTCGAGCTAGCACTAAAGTAGGATTCAATCGTAGTTCAAGTGAAGTCGAACTCATTTTTCGTCGTTGGCCTTAGCCACTAGGATGTTACCTTCGATCCGGTATTGAAGTAGGATCCCGTCATAATTTTAGTGAATTCGAACTCATTTTTTGTCGATGGCCTTAGCCATAGGGATGTTACTTTCGATCGGGTGTCATAGTAGGATCCCGTCGTAGTTTTTCATTGATGGCCTTAGCCATTGGGATGTTACTTTCGATCTGGCATCAAAGTAGGATCTTGTCATAGTTCGAGTGAAGTCGAACTCATTTTTTGTCAATGGCCTTAGCCATTGGGATGTTACTAGGGGTGGGCATTCGGTATTTCGGTTCGGTATTTAAGAATTTCGGTTCGGTATTTCGGTATTCGGTTTATTAATTGTGTATACCAAATACCGTACCAAAATATTTCGGTACGGTTCGGTATTTTTTATTTTGGTTCGGTACGGTTTCGGTACGGTTTCGGTTTAATAATCGATGAATAATCAATGCTAACAGTGCACACGCACAACGGAAACTATCACTGTGAAAGAATGAAAAATCTGTTCCGAACTATAAAGAATAGAGAATTTGAGACAATCAAGTAACCAAGCCATGGAATCTTTTCTAGAGTTCAAATTCGGAAGACTTGAGTTTTTAATCAAAGTATAGACTAAAACACCAAATAATTAAAAGGATTAAAAAATGGCCAAGACATCACTAGCTAAAGAATGATTGACGCCACTCCAGTGCACTGCAAATGAAAAAACCGGTATTGGGGTTGGGAATTAGAGTTTAGAGTGGGCTGGGGCATTGGGTTGGGGCTGGGAATTAAATAAAGAAGGGTTTGGGCTTGGGCGTTGGGGCTGGGGCTATGGGCAGTGGGTTGGGTTATTCAGAAAATGTCTTTTAAAAATCGGTATTTCGGTATACTGAAATACCGAAATTTCAGAATTTTAATACCGAGGACCGTACCGAAATACCGAAATACCGAAATTGCAATACCGAATTAGACCGAAATACCGAAAAAAACCGAAACCGAAATACCGAATAAATTCGGTTCGATTCGGAATTCGGTTTTTCGGATTTTATGCCCACCCCTAGATGTTACTTTCAATCTAGCGTCGAAGTAGGATCCCATTGTAGTTCGAGTGAAGTGGAACTCGTTTTTCATCGACGGCCGTAGCCATTGAAATGTTACTTTCGATTTGGCGTCGAAGCAGGATCATGTCGTAGTTCGAGTAAGGTCGAACTCGTGCTTTTGTCGATGGTCTTAGCCATTGCGATTTTTATTCGTACATTGGAGATTTGATTACATTCATGTAGAAAGTACATGTCGACTTTGCGAATACAGTGGATATAGTGACTATCTGTGCCTAGTCTCTTCATTACTAGGCCTGGAGATCCTGTCAACAGGTGGGGTAATGAATAACACTTCGGGCCCCGAGGCGTCTCCCTTGCTGCCTTATTACAAACCTCACTGAGCAAACCCGATCAAGATAAAACGTGGATGAGGGAAAAAGAGTACAACTTAGGCGGCGCCCCTTTTCAAAAGTGGAAGTATTTGAGGTAGGCGATGTTCCAATTATTTTGGAGAAGCTTTCCTTCCATTGTCTCTAACTGGAATGCTCCCTTGTTTGCTGCGGCCGTGATTTTGTATGGCCCATCGCAATTTGTTCTTAGTTTTCCTTCATTGCGGTCTTTCACTGCATGGGTTTTGGCTTTGAGGACGTAGTCTCCGACCTTGAGTGGTCGTATTGTGGCTTTCTTTTAATAGTACCTTTCTGCTTGTTGCTTTTGGGCTACCATTCTTATGTGAGCCATATCTTTTCGCTCTTCGACGTCATCCAAGTCTTGTAACTTGCTTTCGTTGCTACTTAGCCCGCTCTCTTTGGAGTATCTTAAGCTGGGCTCTTCGACTTCAACGGGAATGACCACATCAGTCCCGTAGACTAATGAATATAGCATGTCGCTTGTACTAGTTTTTGACGTGGTGCGATTTGCCCATAGTACTTCCGGCAGTAGTTCGGGCCATAGACCTTTGGCATCCTCGAGCTTCTTTTTACTATATTCCAAATAATTTTGTTGGATGATTCAGGTTGGTAGGGTTGCGGAGAGTATTCGTTTGATGTGCCATTTCTTAAAAAACTCGGTTGTTTTCTTTCCAAGAAAATGGGGTCCTTTGTCACACGTGATTTCTTTGAGAATTCTGAAGAAGCATATTATTTTTTTCCATATGAACGTGATAACTTCTTGCTCACGTATTTGAGCGTATGCACCTTCTTCTACCCATTTAGAAAAGTAGTTAGTTAAAACCAAAAGAAAGTGTACTTTACCTTGTCCTGCTGGGAGGGGTACGACAATATCTATCCCCCACTTTATGAATGGCCATGGCATAGTGACGGAATGTAAGACTTCTCCTACTTGGTGTATCATAGGGGCTTATTTTTGACATTGTTCTCACTTTCTGACATAATTTGTGGCCTCTTTCTTCATAATGGGCCAGCAGTACCCTACGTGAATGAGGCTTCTGACAAGGGCGTGGTTTTCTGTATGGGCACCGCAGTGCCCCTCGTGTATTTCTTCTAGTACTTGCCTCTTTTGATTTGGCCCAAGCTATTTGGTCAGGGGGCCGCCGAACGTTCTTTTGTAAAGATCATGGTTCACGAGGTTGTATTTGGCCACTTGTATTTGGTGTTTTTTGGCTTCTTTGCTATTTTGTGGGAGCTTCCCTTCCTACAAATATGTTACAATACTGTTGCGCAGACCCAGGTTAGGTATATAGAATGTACCTCGACTTGGTCTGTTGATGGTGGATAAGGGAGACCACATTTTCCTTGTTTATAATTTGGTGGTTGCTGCAAGATTGTCTCGACCGCCTGCTTCGATATTCTGCGCCCTAGGTATCTGGTCGAGGTGGCATTCGTCAAATTGTAGTAGCAGTTTGTGAATTTCTGACTGGTATCTTTGTAATCTCTTTTCTTAGATTTGGAAAGTCCTAGTGACTTGATTCACCATGAGTTGAGAGTCGCAATGGAGTACGAGTCGCCGAGCACCATATTTGAGGGCTAACTTTAATCCTACAATCATTGCTTCATAATTGTCCTTGTTGTTAGTCATTTGAGGGCACCGTATAGACTGCGTATAACTTCGCCCGTAGGGACTTTTAGGATGAGTCCTAGTCCTGACCCTGAGGCATTAGATGCACCGTCAGTGTAGAGGACCCAAAGGCCAAAATATGTGGAAGCGCAGAGCGTTTCCTGCTCTACTTCAGGCAATATTTCTATGCTGAAGTCGGCGACGAAATCGACGAGCGCTTGTGACTTTATAGCGGTTCAGTGTTAGTAGGTTATGTCATGCTCGCTTAATTCTATGGACCATTTGGCCAACATTCCCGATAGTTCGGGTTTATGTAGGATGTCCCTGAGGGAGAAGGTTGTCCCTGAGGGAGAAGGTTGTCACCACTTTTATGGGGTTACATTGAAAATATGGTCTAAGCTTTCGTGAAGCTACGACTAATGCCAACGCCAGTTTCTCAAGGTTGGGGTACCTTATTTCGGCATCGACTAAGGTTTTGTTGTTATAATAAATTGGGGATTGCGTACCTGTGTTCTCACGTACCAGGACCGCACTTACCATGACTTCGAAGATTGCTAGCTACACCAGGAGGCACTCGCCCGAGTCTGCTTTGACGAGTAATGGTAGTGAGGACAGATACACTTTCAGTTTTCTCGAGGCATCAACATATTCAGTAGTCCATTATGGCCAGTTGTCTTTCCTTAATATATTAAAGAAGTTATGGCACATGTCCAACGACTATGAGAACCTCGACCGGACAACTATTCACCTTGTCAATTTTTGTACCTGCTTTTTGCTGGTTTATGTCTCTAGTATTCCTTTAATGGCCTTGATCAAATCCGGGTTGACCTCGATATACCTTTGCAATACCAAGAAGCTAAGAAATATTCCTAAGGTTACGCCAAAGGCGCATTTTTTGGGATTCAATTTCATCCCATATCGTCTCAATATTTTGAAGGCTTCTTTCAGATGATCAATATGGTCCTCCTTCCTTTTCGACTTGACTAGCATATCATCAATGTAGACCTTTATAGTCTTTTTGATTTGTTTAAATATTTTGGTAACTAACCTTTGATACGTTGTCCCCGCATCTTGAGTCCGAATGACATGTCTTTGTAGCAGTATGTCCCTTGGTGAGTGATGAAGTGGATTTTTATTGGTCTTTTTCTGCCATTAGAATTTGGTTGTACCTAGAAAATGCGTCCAAAAAACTCAATAGATTGTGCCCTGCCGTTGCATCGATGAGTTGGTCGATATGTGGCAACGGAAAAGCATCCTTTGGGCATGCTTTGTTTAGGTTGGTGAAATCGACGCACATCCACCACTTCCCATTCTTATTTTTTACCATGACCACATCAGCGACCCATTGAGGATACTTTGTGTTACACCCCATATCTTCGTACTATGAGAGTATTCGTAAGTCAATTTATGTAAGCTCTGAAATGAGATCAACTTTGAAAGTAAATAAAGTAAGTTAATCATGTTACTATGGAGGTTACAAATATATAAGATCATGAATACCAAGTACCAAGAGGGTATGAAAGCTTAGTAGTCAAATGGATTAAAGAAATAAGTTTCGTCGAAAGTCAAAAAGCTGGGAATGTTGAAACATGTACTTTTGGGGCGAGAATAGGGTGTTTAAAATTATTAAAAGAATATGTTATGAGTTATTTCAGTCGTATGATAGACGTGTATTATGCTTTGAAGTCAAGCGAGTTGTGGAACAAAAGTTGAAAAAGGTCATCACAAGTTACATTCATAAATGTGTTGAAACTTAGGTCAAATATAACTGCGATATTTACTTAGAGTTGTGGGGTGTTCCGCCCATAAAATTGAAGATCTATGAGCCTATTTTATAAAGCACTAAATCGTTTATCAATAAGACATCGGAGTAGAAAGATATATGCACTTTTGAGAGACTACAGAGGATGCTACATGACAAGTAGGTGTGTCACCTACTTGGTTAAATGAGAGCCCAAAAAGAGGCAATTTTGGGTCAGACAAATAGCCCATTTAAGGAATTTTACCTTGAAATATAAAACTCATTATATATCACAAATAACCACACCTAAACTCCTATATTTTTAATATATTAAACCCAATATATCAGCCTCTCTGCAAAGCAGGGGAAGACTGTCTAGAGTATTCCCTTTCTCAGACACCCACGAAATGGATATTAAATTGGGCCGGCCCAATATATTTTTAAAGTTATAGATCATATCTATTATTTTTATAATTTTAATAAATTTTTACACAAATTTTATTTCGCATCAAAAGAAGTCTCGTGGACAATGCATTGACTAACTTAGCCACGGAAGTCACAGTCCAGTGACCGACCACTCAATCAGTGTACCGTTTGGGCTTAAAAAATTATTGACGACTCTTAGCCGCCAAACCAATGACAATGTGCCACCTCTCTATACATGCTACCGCACTCTCCTCTTTTGGCATTTGCATTTTCGGCCGAAATGTTTGAAATTTCACCATCCTATATCTTCTGCATTAATTGACTGTGTGAATATAATCTTTCTGGTGATTTTCTTGTCCTATGCTTTATATGAATAATGAAATACTAATATTTTTGGACACGGAAGTTGAATGCTTGAGTTTGCTCTGCTGGCTAAAATTTGTTAAAAATTATGTGGGGTAGTTACTTTTTAAAATTATATTTATTTTTTATTCAGTATTTTTAATGTTAAATAATGGAGTAGTAGTTTTCATGTGTTAGGGAGAGAACAAATGGCAGACTCTTCTTCATCTTCAATGGTTTGACTCATGTTGTGTGTGCGTCTGCCATGAATTAATTTCATTGATGCACTTCGGCACTTTTAACTATCTAAGCAATTATTTCTTATACTTTCACTAAAATTCCATAATGCATGACTAGCTTCCCAAAATAGAGATTGGAGAAAAAAAGATGAGGTAAATGCTTACCTTAATTCGACAGTAAACATATCTTAGATTTGCCACATAAAAAGTCCATATAAAATATTAAATTTGCTTTAGTATAAACTTCTAGTAAGACGATATTGATAATTATATCACATTTTTGTAAGTTCAACTGACTAATTGGATGAGCACTAACGGATATGAAACTAGACTTATTTTGATTTACTTTGTATACTTGGTTCTGAACTTACAGGTACAAATTCAAAAGTTAAGGACACTTGGTTCTGAACTTCGACTACAAGTTCAAAAGTTAAGGACATTTGGTCCCGGACTTAGAATTACAAGCTCTAAAGTTAATGAAAATAGGTCGTGAACTTACAGTTACAAGTTCAAAATTTAAGGAAAATAGGTCATTAAGTCCTAAACTTAGAATGACAAGCTCAAAAGTTAAGAACAATATGTCCTGAACTTAGGCTAAGAAGTCCAAAAGTTAAGGACAATAGGTCTTGAACTTACAGTTACAAGTTCAAAAATTAAGGACAATAGGTCCTGAAGTCCTAAACTTACACTAACAAGCTCAAAAATTAAGGACAATAGATCTTGATTAGGCTAAGAAACCCAAAAGTTAAGGACAATAGGTCATGAACTTAGACTAACAAATACAAAAGTTAAGGACACTTGGTCCTGAACTTACAGTTACAAGTGCAAAAGTTAAAGACATGTAGTCATGAAGTCCCGAACTTAGAGTTTCTTCAAGTTCAAAAGTTAAGGACATGTAGTCCTAAAGTCCTGAAGTTAAGTTCAAAAGTTAAGGACATGAGCAGAAGAGTATTTAGTCCGAGCAATTAAAGTTTAATAAAGAAGTAACTAAAAACTAAAGACATTTTAAATAGTAGCTTAAAAGTAAATACATATGTTATTAGTGGCTAACCGTGCACTTCCCGTCTAATTTGTTGGGACAAACGATTGTGTTATCTCCCTTGCAATAAATTCGAATGAGAATCCAAAATTTTAAATTTAGTTTGAAGAGTTCAATACTAAAGTTTTAAGCACTAAATATATTTTACTATCGAAATTAAGAATTTAATCGAAAATACTAATTTCAAATAAATACATAAACAAGAACCATCTGCCACTGCATCTAATAGTATACAAACATGCTAAGAAGAGTATTTCACTATAGTATTACCTTGTAAGTTCATGCAAAATTCGATTCTCGTGAATCCTTTGTTTTTTTTTTCCTTTTCCTTGCGAAACGAAATGTGGCGGACACAAAAGAATAAAGTTGTTGAAAATCATATCTATTCTTTTCACCATTTAATTTGTTTCATTGAATGTAGTCCACAAAGACAGGATTCTCAGCTATATTAAGGTGACTCATGGCCAACAAGCATAATAATTTGTACTATTTACTCTTTTTTGCCTTTCATATAAAGACTCTTCGTAGAGTTGAGGTTTTATTAATTTGTGGGGCCTTTCATAGAGGTCTTCGGTAGTGTTTAACACGTTTAAAACTCTTCAACACTCTGTAAGACTAGGGACGAGTTAGCATTTGAGTTACGAGCTCAATAATTTTTATTTAAATTTTATATTTATTTTAAAAAATTTATTATATATATAAAAATTATTAACTTAAAATTTAATAACTTAAAATAATTAGAATATCAAATCGTAAGCTTTAAATTCTACTTTGCCTAAATGTAAGAGCTTCAAAATTCTTTCATGACTTAAGTGCAACTTGTCTTTCATTTGTGTTATTCCTTTTGCAGACCATGAAGAGCATTACTCCATTCGGTTCATAATAAGTGTTTAATTTACTTTTTTATTTTGGTTCAAAATAAGTGTCCAGTTATGTAATCAAGAAAGAATTCAATTTGTTTTTACAAAATAACCCCTATATACATATCCATTAAAAGTTTTCTTACTTCTCACATTAAATGTTTAATTATGGTTAGTTTAGTTATAGTAGGTATTTTTGTATATGATTTAGTATTTTTTTAATGGGTGTGCTAATTAAAAGCAAATTGGATATTTATTGTGAACGGGAGGGAGTATTCAATTTTTCCAACTTTTGCATTTCATTTAGTAATAATTAATACTACTGTTATTACATAAATCTATAATCTTGTGTTTTATCGTTTTGTTTTCCAAATATTATTTTCCATATTTATGAATTCAATAGAAAGTTAAAATAAAATTAATTATAAAAAAGACGAAGAAGAAAAATTAGGCCCTAATAATCTTTGTTGTCTCATAAAGACAGAATTTCTAATTCGATAGGATTCGAGTATTTATTTTCTTTTCTCTACTATGTGCAATATTTTTAAGAAACACGATCTATGTTTTGGGTTTTTTATAACCTGAAGCATTTTTTAATAAAGAATAACTTTTTTGAATGAAATAGAATGACAAAAATAAATGATGAAATAACAATAACAACATGGTAATAATGAGACTACGATCAAACTATTGGAGTTTGTAGACATTCAAATGTTATTCAATTTTGACAATGTAAAATCTGGTCTTAATTCCAAAATATAAAACATGTGTGACCCAATCAAGTTAAATTATTTGAGGCCAAGAAATGGGTTTAATTCATAAGTCCAACTTTATTTGGGCTAGTCCAATGAGTTGGCCTTCAAGAGATGCGCCCACTTTATCAGCCCAATGCAACGTATCAAATGACATGGCACGCCAAGCCTTGAGGACAAATAAAATCATGTCGAATATGTAAGTGATGTAGTATGCCAAGTTAATGCAAGAACCAATTATATGTCGCCACGTGTTAAAAATGACAGGTCCAATCAATTATGTACAAGCGAATGGCATAGCCTTTGCAATAAGTTTTATGACTCAAATTGCCCAATCAAATTGGAGGAAAAAAGGTTTGTATTCATCACAAACTCTCTTCCCCTACAACTATAAATAGGGGCTTCCACAATGCCAATAGGGGAGACAACAAGAAAAATACATAGAGAATCTCTCCTCTCCGGTGGCGATTCGCTAATCTTCCGCATAACAAGAAGTCATCATCTCCAAGTGGGTATTGAATTGTGCGTCGAATTGTTTATTCGTGCATTGAATTGTTAATATTCGAAGAACAAGTTTAAATCTAAGAGCTTAAGATCCAATTTTTAAAGTTGTATTGAAGAGATAAAACTACTTAAGATCCCATTTTTTTTACGAAAGACGGTGTAATGATCTGACCGGTCACTTTACGTATTTGAGCCCCATTTCCTCTTTTGAAGCTTTGTGTATGTGTATTTATGATTTTATGATTTGCAAGGATGCTTGGTTTCGTTTCGAGGAGTTATGGAATGATTTGGACCCTATGATTCTTGGTTTAGAAGCTTAAGTTGAAAATATTGACCAAGGTTTGACTTTTTGTAAAAATGACCTCGAAATGAGTATTGATGGCTTTGATAGGTTTGTATTATGATTTTGGACTAGGCGTGCCTACAATTGAATTTGGAGGCCCCTAGGTTGATTTGTCATGTTTTTCCGTAAGTTGGCAATTTGAGGTTAGAAATTACCTCAAGTTTGACTGTAGGTTGACTTTATGTTTATCGGGTTTGAATTTTGATTTTCAGACTTGGAATAGGTCCATTTTGCTATTTAGAACTTGTCTGTAAAATTTAGTGTAAGTCGAAGTTGTCTTGATAGAAAATGGACGCTTGGTTGTGATTTTGGAGATTTTTTAGATTCCTTTTGAATTTCATGCGTTTTGATGTCTGATTCGTGGTTTCGGATGTTATTTTGATATTTTGATCACGCGAGCAAGTGCATATGATATTTTTAAACTTGTGTGGATATTTGGTGTGGAGCTCCAAGGGCTCGGGCGAGTTTCAGATGTGTTTCAGATTTATTTGAACTCATTCGAGGTTGTTGGTGTGCAATGGCGGAGGTAGAGTGTTGGGACCGGGTTCGGCCGAACCCAATAACTTTGATTCGAATCATGTGTTTGTCTTACAAAATGCATTGATTATGTATAAATAATTAGTTTAGAACCCATTAACTTTTAACGATTAGAATCCCGAACTCATAAACTTAAAATCCTGGCTCCGCCTCTGTTGATGTGCTAGTGCTCCAGTTATCGCAATTGCGAGCACCAACATCGCAATTGTGATAGCAATGGGGTCTTATGTATCATATTTGTGATGCCGTGATCGCATTTGCGAAGTTAGGCTTGGGCTGGGTATGGTCGCATTTGCGGAAGGGACAGACTTCGCAAATGCGAAATCAGTATCGCGTTTGCGACATTTCTCTGGGCTGTCAGCCGCCACATTGCAAGATATTCTTAGCATTGCAAGGGTTCACAATTGCAAATCCAAAGTCGCAGTTGCGACTTCTATACCTGAACAAAAGGGTTGGTAAAATGGGACTTAGTCTTATTTTTATATTTTAGAATCCTAGACTCGTATGAGGCGATTTTGAGGAGGAATTTTTACCTACAACTATTGGGTAAGTACTTTTGACCAATTTTCAGTTATATTATATAATTATATGTGAGATTTAACCCCTAATCCATGAAATTTGAAGAGAAACTTTGGGAAGTTTTGTCCATATGTTGAAAAGTGAAAAGTTGAGCATGGTGTGATAGTTGTATGCCAATTGGAACGTGGGCTTGTTCCAGTCATAGGTCTAAGGAAAGGAAATACCAATGGATAGGAAATCTTGTGTGAAATTTAGGAGTTGATAGCCCTAATCCACGAAGGCTACAAAATTTCATCAAAAGCCCACACTACTAGACATTTCACACTCTTTATGGCATTGATTCTAATGCGAAGTGGACACAAACTATGGGAGATTCCCACCTTGAGATTATGGGTGTTAATCGGGCCGGGTTGATCCATTTTCAACCCGCTTCAACCCGGGTCAGTCCGATTCAGCCCGGTACTGTTTGTGCGGGTTGGGGCGGGTTGGTTGGGGGACGAGTTTTGGGCGTTCATGTTCTAGTTAACGATGCACCGAACCCACTAAGTTTGTGACCTGTTAACGGGTTGCATACCGTTATGCGCCCAGTTACCGTTGCTTACTTTTTATATATAATTAATTGGACTGTTGCCAGCGATTAAATAGAGAAACGACCGTTGGGGAATGGCCATATTTTGCATAAATGGCCATTTCGGCTTCTCCTATTAAAAATATAGCCTTCCCACCCCTAATAATTGAAAATTTACATTTTTGACCTTTTAAAACATATAAATATTCCCCCTTCTTTCTTCATTTCTTCTCACAATTCACTCTCTTACTACTCTAATTCTCTTTCGAGTCTCAATTCTCTCTTGATTATAGTTCTTAAATTCTCAATTATTTATTATTTTAAGTTTCATCAATTATCTAGTTTAGCCATTAAAAATTATTATTATCAATATCAAATATCAAGTATTCAAGTGAAGTGTGGTATCAAGTACTATCAAGTATCAACTATCAACTATCAATTTCTGTTCTATCAATTGAAGTTTGAATTTTGATATCAAAATTAGTGCGGCATCTAGAATTTTGGTACACTCGTTCCATCTCTTTCCCTTATTTGGTGTACACTTATTTTATTATTTAAAATTATTAATCTAATTTAAAATTTAATTTACATAATGGATTTACTTAGAGCGTCCAAAAAATGTGCACTAGTAGAGGTGGTAGTAAGAAAACTTCCAAAAGATCAAGAGGTGGTGTTGGTTCTTCTAGTAGCTTTACTCATATTTCTGAAAGTTCACCTGAAAATTTGAATGGATTTTGAACGAATGCAAGAAAGATTTGGTATAGATGATAATTTAGATGATATATAGATGATATTCAATCACCCGATAATCTTGAAACACCACCACCTACATCTGGTAATGCAAGTCAAACTCAAAATGTTAGGGGTGGAACAAGTAGGCCTCCTATCCCTATTAAGAAGAATCGACGATTAAGAAGTAAGTGTTGGATGCTTTTTGAAAGACTATAAGATAAAAAAAAATCCTGTAAAGTATAAAATTTGTAGTGACCATTATAAACATGAGCCCGACAAGGGAGGGGGGATGGGTCAACTTCATAGGCATATGGAAGAGAAACACCCTCTTGATTGGGGAATAGATGAGCAATCTGGGCACCAAAAACTTAACCCGAGTACTGGGGGGTTAATGATTAAATACGATATTAAGAAAGATTGGAAAAAATTAGCTAAAATAATTATTTTAGGTTGTTTACCTTTTAGTTTTGCTTCTTAACCGTATCATGATACTTATATTCAAAGAATTCATAATCCCACATTTAAAGGTGTTCATAGAAGTACTTGTAAAGCTGATATCTTTAGGCTTTTTGGGCAATATCAGACATATATACGTTATTTTTTCGCAAGTCTTCCTTGTAAAGTCTCTCTTACTTCTCATATTGACTCTATTGTAAATGAAAATAATTATTTGATTGTTACATGTCATTGGATAGATGATAATTTTTGTATACAAAAACGATTATTTCTTTTAAATATGATGAAGATCAAAGTCATACATGTGCATTTATAAGTAATATTATCCATGAAGTTGCTATATTTTATAATCTTGCAGAAAAAGTTTTGTGTATGTCATTTGATAATGCTTCTAACAACAATGCTACTATTACAATATTAAAATTGCATTTACACCCACCATTTCCTAAAATATTCCACGTTAGATGTGAATGTCATATTTATAACTTGATTGTGAAGAGTGGCCTTGAATTATTTAGAGATAAAACTACTATAGTTAGTAGAGTTGTTGGTGTAATTCAATAAAATAATAAAAGTACTAGATTAAATACATTTAAGGAAAAATGTGGACACTATGTACTAAAACCAAGACTCTTGCCTGAAGAAATTGTTACTAGGTGAAGTTATACTTATTTATTCTTAAGATGTTGTTATAAATATGGAATGCCTATAACTGAAGTTGTTAATTCTCATTGTACCAGTTCTGGCCGTTTGTTAACATCTAGAACTTGGGATGTCTTTCATGATGTTGTAAAATTTTTACAAAAATTTATATGGTTACACTTGAGTTCTCTGGAGCTTATTATCCTACTATTGAAAATGGTTCAGTTCATATTGCTGAAATTTCTCTTTTAGTACATAATTGAAGAAGAAAGAAGGATATGCTACTGTTGTTCAATTTATGCTAGATAAGTTTAAAAAATATTTCTACCCAATTTCCCATATTTACCTAATTGGTGCTATTTTAAACCTTACAGTCATAATGATAAAGTATCTCTAATTAATTAGAGCTTTATATACTTATATGGATATTGGACCAACTGAAACTCCTGATACTCACACGTGTATTTCTGAGCTACACACATATTTACAAACCTTATAATTATTATGCGACCATTGTTAATGCTTCTTCGGTTGTAGATACAAATATTCCTTCAACTAATCCTTCAACATCTGGAACAACTATGGATGATGATGATGGAGTTCAAGATTATCGGATTTGGTCTACACTAGGAGAGAATGAACAAATCAGTAGCAAAAATATTGATGAACTCCAATTTTATTTGCAAAAGTCACCATAGACCCTAAGAAAGAATTTTCTACTGCTAGGTTGGTGGAAGAGCAACTCAAATCAATTTTCTGTTATTTCGGCCATGGCCGAGACGTGCTAAATATGCTGATTTTAACAGTTGCATTAGAGAGTGCATTTGGCCAAGTAAGGCAGCAGCTAGGAGATACCCGTCATTCATTGGGCAACAACACTTTGGAATTTCTAGTGTGCTTCAGAGATTGGATAAGATCAAAACGACGAAATCAAGGGCGTATCGATGTAGACGAAGAGGAGGACCAAAAAATTAGAGATATATTAATTTATGGCTCCAATTCAACCAACACGAGAAATCTAGAACCTCATGTTGTCATAGGACAACTTACAAAAATTATGCAAACTACGTGATGTACTTTTTATTATTTTTTATAGTTGTAGTAAACTTTTAATTTTCAAGTTCAAAAATAAAAAAATCAAAAAAGAAATTGCAAATTACTTGGAAGTATTAAAAATATAAAATGAAAGCCTTCGAAATTTGTTCCTTATATATTGCCTATTGATCTTATTAAATAATTTTTTGTAGCCACTTACTTTCTAATTTCAATTTTAAAATTTCAAAATACATATTTCAAATTTAAAACTTTAAACTTTAAACTTCAAAGTTTAATTCTAAGACTTAAAAGTTTGAAAATAGCCAAATACTTAAGTATCAATAACACTGAATAAGAAAAACAAAATTTAATTAAGAAAATATACATTAGCCCGGCCCCTCGAACCTGTTTAGTCCAAACTCGAACGGACCCTAAATAAACCGAAATTTTTTAACCCGCCCAGCCCGTTATCCAAGCCCGCTAAACAGCCCGCCTGATAAAAAAACGGGGTGGATTCCAGCCCGCCCGATAAACAGGTATACTTGAGATGCTCCATTTCAACTTCAAAGGTATGCCAAAACTTTGTGCATTCTAGATTGATGCCTGTTAGGCATAATAGTAAATGCACTCGAGCTCGAGAGTGCACGAGTTGAGGATGCTTAGCGGTAACGAGTTGCTTCTTGAGGTAGGATGGTGACATATTGGTTGTTTAAGTTGGCTGGATCGCATTGTGGATACGTGGGCTAGTTTAAAAACGAGAAGAATGTGAAATTCGTGTGCTCATGCTTGATTGCCGGTATCGACCATTGTAAAAAGGTAGAGTGTATAATTGAATTAAATGTGAATTGCCCTTTAATAGTGAGGTATACGTTTTGGGGTGTTGATATAGTTCCATTATTTGAGGACGTGCGTGAGTCTAAGTGTAGGGTGTTGATATTCGGCTTAAAGTATGCATACTATTGTGTATATTATCTCATATTTTGCTCATGTATCATATATTTCGGATGTGTGCTATAATGATTTGTGCTAACTTGGGATATTTTGTATGTGTAGGAATTATCCGGATGTAATTTGGGACGAAGGTGCATGAATTTGAACAAAAATGGGCAAAAAGACAGAAGTGCACATTTGAGCGCCACAGGCAGCGTGGGGCGCTACCTGTGGTGCACACAACATAATGCTCAAAAAACCTAGTGCCAGGGCTAGCTCCCCACACTGCCTGGGCATTGGTGACGTGAAGGTATCCTATTTCGACCCCGAGATGCCCCTAACTCATATAAAAACCAACCTAAACCTATTTTGAGGAGGAGGACGCGACTTTGATAGAGGAACAAAAGTACGAAACACTCGGAAGCACTGATTTGATCAATTCTTTCATTCTTCTTCCAGTGTTCATTAATTTTATGTTTAAAACTATTATTTTTGATGACTGTATGACCACGAGTGGCTAAGAACCTTATTATTCTGGGGTCATGGGTGCTACATGAATGTTGACGTTTGGAGTTTAAATTGACGAGTTTGATTTGATCATATTGAGTTGTTTATTTAATTTTGTTCTTAATTATTTTGTTGCATAGCTAACAGTGAAGTAATATCTACGAATCTAGAGTTGAACTCAAAAATGAGAATTCTAGATTGCATAAAGGATTAAATATAGCAAGTTCTTGCACCCCGAGCATCCGGGAGCAGATTCATAATTGGGATATAAATATACCTAATTGTCTTCCTTGATTAAAATAAAGGAGGCATAAATGCATCCTTGTTAGTCTTAATTCCATAGACATATAGATATTAAGTTAGCTTGAATAGGTGAGTAAGAACTCAATAGATTATTATTAGTAATATCAACCTTGTCAATCAAAATACCAGATAAATCAATTTAGTTAGTTTAAGCCAACAACTCAACAAGATTGTTAGCTAGTGTATGACCCTGAAATATCCTCTCCTCCTGTTTTTTATCCAAAATTGCAGTGTTATAGTCTATCTCTAGTTATTTCATTGCTTGATAGTTTCATTGGTAGTTAGTTAATCACTTACACTTTTTGTGAAAATTCACTCAAGTATCTTCTCTTATTTATTTTATCTAAAAATGTACTTTATTCATTAATTTATTACTTGATAACCAGGTATACTTGGGTGAGTGTGGTTGGTAAAGTAAAGTAATTGACAATCTATCTATAGCTTAAGTTTTACCATAATAAGCATGTTTCCACTTGAAATTTACATAATTTAGAAAGAATGATGAAATTCTGGAAGTTATGATTACCATAAGAAACCTTGCATGTTTAAGAAAAAGTTTTAAGAAATGGAAAATATTGACAGTTCTATTGCGGAGGTAAGTTAGTCACAAATCTAACAAATTGAAGCAATATTTCTAATCTCCGCAATTTATACATTTGTGAAAGTTAATATCTCACGATCCGAAAAAAGAAAAGGCGCCAGTTTTCCCCCTCTTTTATTGTTGTCTGTTACATTTGAGGAAAAAAACATTTGGGGCTGAGAAAGAAAGCAATTTATCTCCTGGAAATCACAGTTTACGGCGATTACAAACGGTACAGTTTCATCATGTCACTGAAGATCCCCTTCTATTTCAGTATTTCTTTTCCTGAATTATCTTTTAATCTTTAACTGTGCTTCGTGAATTGCAATGCTGCTGTTGTAAGCCAACCTATTTAAGTTTCTCCTCCTTCAATTCTTTGATTTCATATTGTATTATTAAGTAGCACCATAGTTACCTTGTTAGTAGCAGAACCTCCGATTCTTCCCATTTAAAAATCAATTTGAAACTTATGTTTGTTCTTCGGAATGTTTAGCTTTCTGTTTGAATGTTCCATAGACAACTCTTATGATGTTCAGTGTTTGATGTTGCATGTGTGAGTCTTTAATTCATGCAAGCTTTCCTTCCTTCTCCTTAGAATCATACTAATCTCTTGTAATACATTGTAACCCTTGATATTGCAACAAACTGAGAGAAAAGAGCAATTGGAGTCAGATGTGGGGTTTTAGAAAAGAAGAACAAACACGGTGAGACAAACAAATTGGGTTTAAGCAAAATGTTTGCGAATTTAAAAAGTATATGCAGCTTAGTAAGTACCAAAAGTAGTGCAGACCTTACAATTTCATTACCTCCCTCTCCTTTCTCAAAGTTGCTCTATCAACCCTTTTTCTTTGTTTTTGACCCTTCTAATTCCTCCACTATCCAAATTACTAACTGAACATGCTTTGCATGAAGAGGAATGCAGTAAAAAGACCGAACAAAAAGGTTCTAGTTTCTACTTCTTATACTAGTTTCCAGGTGCACTTTGTTGAATGATTGATTAATTTTTCTTTTACAAATTAAATTTTGATATTCTTTGTTATTTTTATTTTCATACTGAAATGAATAATACTGGTACAACCTTTTAGATTTCAACATGTTGAACCATGAAACTGTTGTTTATATCCTGCCTACAGTACATGATAATAATTATAATATCATTGCATAACGAATATCTCTATTTGGCACTATCGAGATAGAGATCCTCCACTGAAAAGGCTAAAGTGCTATGTTGTTTTCCTCTCTGCTCAACTAGCAATCTTGTTAATCATTACAACATCACGTTGAGCTGCTCGTTTTACAATCACCTACTCTTCTGTGTAAATATATTATGTGCGATTTCTGCAATGTAATCCTGCAAAGAAAGAGTTTATTATTTGACTACTATGGCAAAAGACAAGTGAAGCAATGCTTTATATCTGTTGTTCAACATGTGTGAGTGTAGTGTATAACCGTTGATGTTACATGTGTGAGTCTTCTTACTAACTTGAAGCTACTTCATATAATTGGTCTTTCTTTCTGCAATGGGAAACTAATGCTTTGTATATGTTCAGCATGTGAAAATTGTTAAATATGAAAAATGAAAATGTCTTTCCATTTCTAACCAAAACTTCAAGAGACAAATGTACATTTCTCTCACTTGCTTTCACGTTGTATTATCTTATGAAGTTGTTAAATATGTCTCTAATTCTTATAACATTGGCAGGTTATTGCATTCTCCCTCCTCATCAAAATCTTGTAGCTGATGTTGGAATATTGGATACTCGTTCTCTGAAGAGTCTTCGTTGGTGCACACTAATTTGATTTTGGTTTATTAGCTCTGCTTTTGAGAAAAGATACTGTTCTTTAATACTTTCCAATGGATAAATCTTGGATGGGAATGCCAAGGAACACAACGAAATACTTGCTTGGTTTGAATCAGTTTCTAGATTTTGCGTTTAAAAATGGGAACGTACGAGATAGAATAAAATGTCCATGTCCGAAATGTGGTTTTGCAAAGTGGCAAACTAGAGATACAGTGTTCGATCATTTGGTTTGCAAGCCATTCCCTAAAAATTATGTCACTTGGGTTATGCATGGTGAAAGGAATGTTTTGCATCCTTCTAGAGATGCTGAAAATCAGAAGAAACGGACAAATCCACTCGCTGGTGGCTCCGAACCTAACTTTAGAAGAAAGGTTCAAATGGTGGAAGCTGTTAATTATTTTAGTTTTACTTTAGTAACTAAACTTACTCATTCTGTCACTATTTGTTGTAGCTTAATTATTTTATTCATGAGTCAATCTTTCTATTTATAGATGGTTGAGACTGGAGAAAAGCCTAGGTGTGGACAGCTTTACCCTGCTACTCATAAGAATCAAGATGAATCATATGTTAATGAGGAGAGAGGAGGCATATGTGTAAGTTGTTATTTGTCAATTGTGCAACACGTTTTCCTTCTAAGGTTATATTCTTGTTTAATCTTTCTTTTGAAAGCATGCAACCTGTCTTGGTTTCATTAAAGAGAACACATGTGTTATCTTTGAATGAATATATCCTTAACAATGCCAATGTTCTCTTTGAACAAAATTTTGTCGATAGTATCTCAGCTGTGCAAATAATGGTTGCAGCTAAGAACAAATGATTTCAACCAATAAAGCTAAATTGCAATATCTTGAGAATCCCCTGTTACATTTCTACTCAATAGTTTCTTCTTTTGATGTAGAAGATATCCCACTTGCCTGTATCCTTGATGTTTCTGGCCCATCTTCTGTAGTCTAATGCAGAGGTGGTTTTTGTATGAAAATGCTCTGTAGTACGGTAATAGGATGTGCAGTAAGCCCATAACTATCAACTATCATCAAAATATATACCTGTTGTATACAATGGAGTGTATTTGCTGCGTAAATCAGCTTGCAAAGTTCTGAAGCCAATTGTAGTCTACTGATACATCAGTTTTTATTGAAAAAATACTTTTAGTTTATATGTTTAACAACAACAACAACAACAACAACAACCCAGTATAATCCCACTTAGTGGGGTCTGGGAGGGTAGTATGTTCGCAGACCTTACCCCTACCCGTAGAAAGGCTGTTTCCAAATAGACCCCCGGCATCTTTCCCTCCAAGAACTTCCCACCTTGCTCTTCAGTTGTGGAATTATTACCAGGCAACCAGTTACTATATGAATTTAGCGCATTGCATTTACTACTTCATACCTTTCTCTGCTTTTTTGTATTTTATTCCATAAATTGTAGGCTATGTTATAGGTGGTCATAGAATCAGTAAAAATTATTAGTACCAAGCTTTGGTGTTTCTTGAAAAAAGTTTGTACATGTATTACTTAGTTGTTTTGGTAGTAATTTTTGTCTCTGAAATTTCACTTGGCCTCTTTATCTTCCATGCTTCTCTTCTTCACTTTTGCTAACTCTATGTTGAGTTGTCTCACATCAGTAGGATTTGAGGTACTTGGTCTCCTTATATGGTCTTGGGCAATCCTCACTTCATAAGCTAGCTTTTGGAGTTGAGTTAGGCCCAAAGCCGGTGGTCAGACTATCTAATGGCATTAACTCCATATCAAACTGTAAAGTCCATCTGACGCAAATGGGCAAAGCTTTCAAACATGTTTTTGTCCTTTCTCCTTGGGCTATTGCACAGCAAAATACAAATCTTTTTCCAACCCTTCTGCCCTGTTTCCTAACTGGAAAAACAGTTGTGCTAAATGTGTTTCCCTATTCTTTATCTATAAGCATTTCTTAAACCCCCTTTCCAATCCTCCCCTATAGGAAAAGTTATAAAAGGAAAAAAGAAAGGCAACAAGAAAAGTTATTTCTGTTGGTTCTAACTCTTAAAACAAACATAGGAAATCTATCTACAATGGATTCTGCCCTTTGGTTCTATCATAGCTATAAATTTTGTGTTCCAGAGTGGATTTTGTCAACGTCTAGTTGATTTACTCGCGAAATAGATAAATCTCGAAACCACTCCTTAGCCTGAAGACATTAGTAAATGAATCTCAATATTTTACTCTTGCCTGTGGAAAATCATATAAGCAGGTAGAAACTCCCAATCTCGAGTCTCCCGTTTCTACCAAGGTTTCAGTTAAACATTGAAGAAACCACTTCTAAGATGAGGATACCACGATAGAATTGAACATTGATTAGCTTAAGCGTATACGCGTAGAACAGGTTTGTTTTCCTTCAAAGTTTCTGTGGAGAAAAATGTAAAAGTTTTTATATTAGAAAAGATTAATGCGATAAGATATATTTTCCAGCTGCTTCTCAGACTTCTAGTAAAGCCAAAATCCGAAGCTTAAGGAAATGAAAACATGTTTGAAAGCTTTGCCAATTTGTGTTACATGGAATTACAGTCTAAGGTTGTCCATTTAGATTATGCCCCATTTCATGATTGTCCTATGCAGTACCTACTTCCTGTACGTTAGTTCATGTTCCACCTTTGTTCTTTTGTGTTTCAGCATTAAGTGATAGACCTATATTTGCTTAGTAGTTGCAGCTTTCTTTGCTCAAATTTATGATGGGATGTGAATGTTTTATTCAGAAAAAAGTTGAGCTAGCTTTGAGACAAAGTACCACGGATGAGCCTGAAGTGTCTTCAACTGATTCTGTTTGTAAAGTGCTGGATTTGGAGCTGCTCCAAGCAGTAGTTGTAGACAGAAAAGACTGTCTTGGTGGTGTTAACTTTTCATCCAATAATGATGGTTCATGTTTTCAGGAATGCCAAGGGAAGTACAATCAATGCCGGGAGGCGTACACTCAATGCCAAGATAGGTACAATCAATGCAAAGAGAATTACAGTCAACTGATGAATGCTTTGAAAGCATACATGATAATGAAGGAAGGGAAAATACCTGAACAATTTGCAGGAATATTTGATTCTCCTCCTATAACGGTAAACAATCGAGTTCTTTAATGTTTGGGTTAGTGGTGTTGTTGATTTAGTTTTGTTCTTCATTTGTAAAAGAACTAAACAAACAAATTTTTGTTACTTAGTATTCAAAAGATTTTTATACCTTTCATTTATCTGCTTTTTCAGCCAAATGAAGTAGCTACTGTTCCATCCATGGATGCAAGATCATCCAGTGGCAGTAATTCCAGTGGTAGCAGTCATTGAGGTTCATTACATTTTGAATTGACTGAATTAGGTGTGAATGAATGAATGAATGAAGTGGGAATTGTGTTTAATTTAGTTTGATGACTATTAACGAAAATACCCTATGTGAATGAATGATTTACAGTGCGGATAATCCCATGGTAGCCCAAAGGTCGGAAAATCATCCATTCAACGATGTCTTCTTTTAGTTGTTGCTGAATTGGTGTCATTAGCATTTGTAGGACTAAAAAGTATCATCAGGTTGTTGATGCTTAGAGAAGTAAGTCCATTGTGTTATAGTGGAAATTTGTTTCAGTTTCTATCAGTTTGTCCTGATTAAGTATTTTGTGTTTTGTGGCGACTGAGTTAACTGCTCTCAACTTCTGCAGATTACTTACGGTCAGGCTAAAAACAGTGTAAAGCTGAAATATAAAGCAGTAAAAAATGCCCATCTTGTAACTTGAAGCTAGACAGACTACTTGTCTCATGAATTAGAAGGGACTCTGTTGCTTGATAATTGAATTAGAAGGGACCCTGTTAAAACCATAGAAAGGGCCCACTCTTTTTCTTTTGTGGAAATAAAAGAATTTTATTTACCAAAGTATTATTTACAATTCAAGAGAAAACAAAAAACTGGCTAGTACCTGGGCGACATGCCCCAACTCTAGTTAGCAATCAACTCAGACCAACAGTTAGCACAATAGCTCTATGAAACAGTTCGTGAATAAGCTGTCTGATGATAACCCCTGTGTCCTCCCTCTGTGTATTTGAAAGCACCTATGACCTCCCACATGTGGTATATGCATCTTGTTAGACCCATCCTATACCCCTGTACTTGTAGCACTTCTCCCTCTAGCATTTGCGATTGCTCAATTTATCTCCTCTTGCCATTGACTTACCTGAGTTTATATGCCTTGCCAACTGAGAGGTTTGTTCCATATAATTGTTGTGTCACATTCAAAGAACATATATGCTTTCATCCTCTGTATTTCACAAGAGGCATCTTTGATCAACAACCACACCCCACTTTGCTAGTTTGTCCCTAATAAGTAATCTGCTAGTGCTAAAAGATGTCCAATAATTATTATGTTGCATTCTTCCTGTTGATTTGCTGGTTATATCAATTAATAGCTTGGTGTTGATTTAGTTTTATGAGACCAAAAAGATAAACATAATTCAATTTGTATTCTCCTTTCTTGGATAAATTACCTTAGTTGGGATCAAACAGCCCATGTCAGAGCAAGTGAATTAATTTTTTTATAATTTTTTTGACGTTTAGTACGTTCAAAATTTACGAACACACAGAATACGAATTGCCGTAAAATAAGAACCGTTGAGTTTTTCACTAACTAAATAAGAAAGGGTACAAAGCAACATAGGTGCTCTCCTTCAATGAAGGGTACAATTTAGTCCCTAATTGAAAACAATAACAGAAAAGGACAATAACTAAAGATAGCCAATGGCTTATGACATTCTTTTGAGATTTCCAAGACTCAAATTGTGGCTGATGATCCAATTAGCAAAGCTTAGTGCAGAAACACCTCCTTCTCCACCCAATGCAATCTCCGCCGGAGAAGCCTTCATTGCGGCAAACGAGAGCACAGTTGTGGTCACGGACGCATGTGCCGCGGTAGCCGTGGCTTTGTGAGATGCACACTCTTCCCTCCACCCCTGGTATTGCCATTTCTGTAATTGTATAAAATTACGAGTTTAACCTTTTCACACAAACAGTACAATATAAATGTCACACCATCAAGGTTACTTTTTAACCCAACTACAAATATCTTTTGATATCAAGAATGAATTAGTAACTTAGAAGAAATAAGTTAAATCTTATAAATATCAATGTATATAAGTTAAATCTTATATAATTATTACCTAGACATAATTAATCTTTAAATGGCAACAAAAATACAAATATCAATTATAAGATTTGAGACCATATCATTAACATCTTAGATCTAACTCCCCTCCATTTCTCAGTCTCTCAATTTCTCCAAGTTCCTACTTAGATTTGAGACACTTGTCATGGTTAAAAATTGATGAATGGGATTTAATTGAATAAATTAAGGCCCTAACCATAGATAAAGCATTTAATTCCTTCTTTATTCATTCCCAAATAATATATTTTACAACCCATAATTATAGCTGTACATTATCTAACATTCCTTCTCTCTTTCTTATAGTAGTAGTTTTCTTTACATGACTTAATTATTTTTTCCCTTCTACCAAATCTTCTTACATTCTCATTAAAAATAGATTAGAAGTAAATTCCAATATTTGAAATTTTGAGCTCAACTTGAGTTTCCATTTTTCTGTTATTTTGTATATTCAGAATAGTGAAAAAAATACTCAATGTTTCAATATCTAGCAACCATTACAATCTATTTCTCATTTTCAATGAGAATACAAGAAGATTTGTTTACAGAAGAGAAAAGAAAACTTAACTCACAAAAAGAAATTACGACAAAAAAAAAAAGAGAAGAAATATTAGATAATCTTAGATAATACCACACAACAACTTAAATGAAGCTAACATGTTATAGTTTATAAAGTAACATCTCAAAAAAGCATAGAATAAGAGCAGTAATAAGCTAAAATAGAGGGAAAAGAGTAGTAGAATGATAGGAAGTTCACCGTTAAAAGAGACAAAACATATTATTTGAAAATGGATAAAAGAAGAAATTAATTACTTTAATCATGATTAAAGTTTTAATTTATTCAATTAAATATGGGAAGAATAGTAGGACCAATCAATAAAGTAATTATACACTACAAAATGACAACACCATTACGCGAAAAAGAAGAAGAAAAAAGACTAAGACTGAGCATGAGTCCTAAATCCTAAATATAGATACACAAAATAAAATATGGAAAAGACTTACGTGAGGCAAACACAATAAGAAGCATGAAGATAAGCCCAAAAGTTTTTCTCTCCATTTTTCTTATCTTTTTTCAACTTGCTTAATTAAACTCACGACAATGTTTTCAGAAATCTTTCGATGAAGCTGGCTGATAAAAGACTTCTATAAATATAGAGATAGGAAGAGTGTGCACCTTGAAAGACCAAACTACCCTTCAGTACTTAATACCACCTACGTAAATTCTTTTTGAAAAATAAATTTTGCATACTACCTCGATAAGATGAACGAGCATTGAGTTTATGCACGGAAAAGAAAAACAATTTAAATACTACCTCGATAGATGAACAGGCATTCATTCATCACTACGTGCACATAAAGTTTTTAGCATTTGTTTTATAAAAACAAGATTTTGCATTTGTCGTTTTCAAGTGTCCATGCGGTCGAAATTGGGTTTGTCTAGTTTGACTATTCGGTGCTGAAACATGGAAGGTCAAAGCTCGAGTTTCGGTTATATCGAACCAACATGCAAAGTTAAATCGTCGAGCTCGTGACCCAAAAACCGAGCAAAATAGAGACCGAACAAGATCGAGAGAAACTTACCGAGCCAAATAACGGAAAGATAAAATATCTGCAATCGGTCGAGGATCATGACGAAAATTTCGACACGTATCAAGAAGAGGCCAATTAATTAGCAAATCATAATTTTTTACCTTGTATAGAATTGTACCAAAAATAGAATACCCCAATATATATAAAGGAGGGTTCTGATCATTTGTAGGATACATTATAATACGAAAAAATAAAGCAATATGCTCATCATTTCTAGTTCTTCTTATATTGTTGTTCAGTTATAACACTAGTTGAGACATTTCTTGGCTCGAGGGTTTTAAAACTCAGAAGCTAAGGCTATTCAATTTTGTGGTTTGCATTTAATTTTTTATCGTTAATTTCAATATTAATCTGTCTTCTTAATTTGTATCAAGTTATACCACGTATCCTTAAAATCGCGTATAAATTTAATTATTATCCAGTTTTAAGAGTAAACAGTTTGGCGCAACACCGTGTGGCTAAGGATAATAGTGAGTACCTCATACAAACTTTCATAACACACACTATTTTACACTTGTTCTTTGGAAGAGTAAACAGTTTAGCGTAAGTAAATGTTAATTTTGAAGACTGACAAAGGAACTCATGATGAACCAGGTCCATCCAGTGGTCCATCCCTCAGGTGCACAAAAACGGGCAGATTTGAGCATGTGGATTTCACGTGAAGGAGATAAGCTTAACTTGGTGTATTTAATATCTCCTGATCGAAAAGGTTGCATAATTGATAAGGATAAGGACTCCTTAATCAAAGAGAACACAATTCAAGATAGGAAATGAGTTAGAAGTTGAAATTAACTAGAACTCTTCCACCAAGGAAGAGTTGCATCAGAACTCTAGTTATTTCTTCATCTACTAACTCTATAAATTGCAGGATGTTCTCACATTATATTGTTGCACAAAAATGCAGAAGTTAAAACGGGAGTTAGGAGCAAAATAGCAAGGCTTTTTGCAAGCAATTCGTGCGTGATTCAAGTGTGCAAACCTGAAGCTACATGAACAAGATTATAGAATCAGCTCCATAAAGAGTTTTATGTGTCTTTCTTTATTTCTAGTTCAATTGTAGTATGTGTTTTATATTGTACATTTCAGCTTTATCTAGAAGCAACTGTAATAGGTAATTTGAGTATTCAAGTTAGAGTTAACTTGAAGTTGTCGCAACAGTTAGAGGCTGGTTGCTACAAGGGATTAGATTTTAATCCTTAGATTTACAAAGAGTTTTGTAAATGCAGTTTTGGCTCAGTGATTTTAGTGGAAGTTTGGGAAAATCCTACTGAGTAGTAGGTCGTGGGGTTTTCACCTTTTGAGCCAGGTGTCTTCCACGTAAAAATCTCTATATTCTTTGTTTTATATACTTTTAATTCCGAAACAGCAGTCGTTTGTACACCTAGAAGAACCAGGTCCTTTTAGAAGTAGTTTAAGCAAAAATTGGGTACCACACAAATCACCCCCTGTTGTTTGGTATTGACGTTTAGGACATCAATTGGTATCATAGCGGGTTATCCTTGAAGAGGTTAACACCTTAGGAAAGATCAACATGAGTGCACCACCTGGAAACTGGGAAGGGCAATCCACTGTTAGGCTTCTACTTTTTAATGGTCTCTACTACTCCTGGTGGAAGAATAGAATGAGAGACCACATCATGGGAGACGACTATAAGCTTTGGGACATCATCACTGATGGTCTTTTAGCCACAACAAAGAAGACTGCTGAAGGGTTGGATGTTCCAAAGACAAGAGCTGATTGCACTGCTATAGACTTAAAGAAGTGGGAAAAGAATGCTAAGGCCAAGAAGTGGCTAGTATGTGGACTTAGTCCAGATGAGTACAACAAGATCCAAAGCTGTACAACTGCTAAGGAAATATGGGACACTCTACAAGTGGCTCATGTGAACACCTCAAGTGAAAAGATCAAGAGGAACACTTTCGTATTCTCAATATGAGAATTTTTCTATGAAGGAAGGAGAAACTATCCAGGAGATGTATACTAGATTCACCACCTTGACAAATGAACTTGAATCTCTTGGAAGAGTTATTCTTGAAGAAGACAAAGTTGAGAAGATTTTGACAAGGATACTGTCAATATCTTGGGAAAGCAAAATCACAGCTATTCAGGAATCAAAGAACATTGTCACTCTAAAGCTGGATGAACTAATTGGAAATCTTACTACCAATGAACTGAGAAGGCAAATTAAGATGGATGCACCCAAGAAGGGAATGAGCATGGCATTCAGAATCAATGAAGGTGTTGATATAGAGGAGGATGAAATGACCATGATCACAATGAATTTCAAGAAGTACCTAATGAGAGAAAATGGTCCTTCAAGAAGTGGAAGCTACAACAAGCCAAGGGTTCCTGAAAAACAAACCAATGAGGGGTGTTAAAAGTGTGGGAAGACTGATCATCACATCAAATATTGCCCTCAATGGGAAATTGAATGGAAGAAGGAAAGAGCTGAACGAAGGAACATGAAGAAGGAACAGGCTCATCATAAGAAGAACAAAGGATCAACAAAGGCTATGGTTTATGTTTGGGGTGAAAGCTCAGATGATCACTCAGAAGATGAAGATGGAGATGAAAAAGCACTTATGGTAATTGGGAAATTCGATGAGGAATATGAGGTAAGTATAACTCATCTTAAAGACAAGATTAAACTTTTGTCAAAAGAAAGTCTCTCTGAATTACTTCTAGATCTCATTGATGAATTCGAGGTTATAAATAATGAAAAGGAACAACTTTCTATGGAGTGTGTGATTCTGAAAGCTAAGTGCAAACATTTGGAACTTAGGGCTAGTAAAAGTGATAGTAAAAATGCTGAGTTGAAGAACCAGGTTCATGAACTTGACACCACAATCCTAGAGCTCAAATTTGAAAATCTAAAATTGAAATTAGGAACTGGTAAAAAGGAATCTGATCACACACAACTCAATTTAGAAGAAAATGTAGGAAAAATAAACATGAGTTGTACAAAAGAGATGAGCAGATAAGAGTCCTTAAGGAAGATCTAAACAAGGTTAAGCACGAGCTAGATAGAACATGTAAATGGGATAGGTCCTCCGATGTACTTCCATGGCTACATGAACACCATAGTAGAAATAAGAGAGGATTTGGCTACGGGACCCCTGCACCTAAGTGGGATCCCAAAAACAAGTACCTCACACTTCTTGAGAACAAAATCTGCACACACTGTGGTAAAACTGGTCACTATAAATCTGAATGTGTTGCAAAAGAAAAGGCTAGTAAAAAGAATAAAGAATTTATTCAAGGGAAAAATAGGCTGCGAGGATGGGCTTAAAAGAATTTGATTCACCCTTTTGCCTATAGAAAGGGACCCAAACTAGTTTGGGTTCCTAACACTAACCCCTGTTTTCTTTTATGGGTCTAAGTGAAAGGGAGCAACCAAATATGGTACATGGATAGTGGCTGTTCAAAGCATATGACAAGAAGCAAGAACCAATTCCTTTCACTTGAGGATCTCAAATGAGGTAATGTCTCCTTTGGAAATGGGAAGAAAGATGAGATAATTGGGGTTGGAAAGGTAGGTAAGATTGATTCTCACTCTATTGAGAATATCTACTTGATAGATGACTTAAAGTACAGTCTTATCAGTGTATCACAATTATGTGATAAATGTAACTTGGTAGCATTTACCACTACCAAATATTTTGTGATTACTCTTACCATTGACAAGATGGTTTTGCTGGAAAAAAGAGTAACCAATACATGCATTGTGGATTTGTCCACACTTTCAGAAAATGAACTCACTTGCTTAAGTGTGTTGGACAATGATCCCCTCTTTTGGCACAAGAGACTTGAACATGCAAGTCTGATTCAACTCAACAAATTAGTCTCCAAGGATCTGGTGATAGGGCTGCCTAACATCAGGTTCAAGGAAGATAAAGTTTGTGAGGCTTGTGCAAGGGGGAAGCATGTAAGATCCTTTTTTAAATGCAAGAAAGTGGTAAGCACCACTAGAACGATGGAACTGGTCCACATGGATCTCTGTGGTTCAATGAGAACATTAAGTAGAGGTGGTAAAAGATATGTGATGATGCTTGTTGATGATTACTCTAGGTTTACATGGACATTATTTTTAACATCTAAAGATGAAACATTTGACATGTTTACTTCTTTTGTTAGAAAACTCAGAAATAACTAGGTAATTAACTTGCATCAATTAGGTCTATCATTCAACTGAATTTGAAAATGTTATGTTTGCTGAACTTTTGCCTGCTACATCTTAAATAGTTGCATGACTAGACCCCTTGTTAAGAAGATTCCTTATGAGTCACTTAAAGGGAGAAAACTAAATATATCTCATCTTGGGGCATTTATATGCAAGTGCTTTGTGCACAATAATGAAAAAGACTCTCTAGGTAAGCATGATCCCATAAGTGATGAGGGAGTATTCTTGGGATATTCTTCACATAGTAAAGCTTATAGAAAAAAAGTAAAAGAACTACATGTGTGGAAGAAAGTGTACATGAGATTTTTGATGAAACTAACACTTTTTCTGAGAAACAGAAACATAAGATGAAGCAATTGGGCTGGTAAGAAATTTAAATGAAATCGCAGCCCAGACTGAAGCTGCAACAGAAGAAGAAACATGTAATGGAATAGGTTCTTCTACCCAAGGCAACATGACATAGGGAACTGACTAGAAAGGAACTGATCCTCAAACCTCGAGGGAACCTGTCCATGAACCTATTCCTTAGTAACAAAACCAGGAAGAAAAATCTGAAGAAATTGACACTCCTATTGCAACATCACGAAATTGGATATAGATGAACCTGGCTCATCTGTTGATCAGGAGTTGTATAGGGGAATGTTTGGTTCTCTTTTATATCTCACTACTAGCAGACCTGACATTGTGTGCAGTGTAGGTCTTTTTGCTCGATTTCAGGTTTCCTAGTTGATAGGAAGAGCAACCCAGGTATGGCACACTTCCTTGGTTCATGTCTTGTGTCATAGGCTATCAAAAGGCAAAATTCAATGGCCTTATCTACTACTGAAGCAAAGTATGTTGCTGCTGCTTCATGTTGTGCTCAATTGTTGTGGATCAAACAATAATTATTTAACTTTAGAATTTGATGTGGTTGCATCCCTATTTTTTGATTACACTAGTGCTATTAGTATGACAAAGAAATTAGTTCATCATAAGAGAACTAAGCACATAGATGTTAGGCATCATTTTTGAGGGACAACTATGAGAAAAGCTTGATCACTATAGAGTTTTGTGCTACTAACAAGCAAATTACTGACATCTTCACAAAAGCCTTAAAAAGAGATCACTTTGAGAGGAACATATTGGAATTATGAATGATTAAGATCACCTAAAAGGATCAGTTCAAGGTTAAACGAAAAACAAATTAAAAAAAATTTGGTTAGAAAATATGTAAATTGTGTATAATTAGATTAAATATTGCCCAGTCTCATACTTTCTATAGTATACTCTTGTGACATGTGTTAAAATGACTCATTAATCTCTAATGATATTTTCTCTATTTTGAAAAATTTGGACTCTCACAAGAGAATTATCAGTGAAGAACTTGGTTCATCAAGGTAACACGATAAGTTTTCTACACTCTGCATAATTTGAAATAACTATATTTGGATCATGAGCAGAGTCCTACCAAATACCAAACTCCTTTTGGACTTATCCGTTACAAATGAACCAGTCCCGTTCAAAAGCGTCCCAACCAATTGGAAGTAACTGGATTATAGGGATACACTCCAACATCTCTGCAAAACTGAATTTTAGTTTGATTAAACTTCTAAGAGTCTAAAAAGCTGTAGTTAACCATCAATTATTCCATGTATATTGATCAGCTTTGGTGTATTCCTTACTTCATCTCTCTCAAGCCGTCAAAAACTCTCATTCTTCTTTCATCTTCCAAACACATCCTAAGTCTCTTCTCTTCCATACTCTAGCCCAGATATGTCGAACACTTCTTAAAATACCTCATCACCACCACAGGAAACCACTTCCACACCTTCTACAATACCAATCTCTAAGAAAAGTGGAGAAAGATGATGGCTCATAAGATTGTTGCTGAAGGAGAGCAGATCAAGAAAATAAACAAGAAATTGAAAGCAAGTAGGTAAGAAGAATCCTAAAAATCTGAAAATTCACTAAGTCTACTACCAAGGGGGAAGAAAGTAGGTATTCCACAACTGAACAAGTATCTTCTAATTCTAAGGTTTCTCCTGAGATAATTTCTAAAGTTGCTGCAAATTTGGAGAATAGATTTGTAAGATGTATAGCAGGTATATAGTCTACATAATCTAGAGAAGTTGGTGGATGAAAAAAAAAGGAAAGCAAGGGCGCTAGGAGTACTGTGAGAGGAAAGGGGACAATAGTGGCTGATTCTTCACCCACTCCTGTTGGTATAATAAAAGAAACTGGTGCAATGGTTGTTTGGGGAGAGGAAATTAGTGAAATAGAAGAGAGTGTGAGCAAAACGGGGGGAAGTGGGTCTGGCAAAGCTACTGAAGGGTTGATTCAACTCGAAAAAATATAGATTAACCTGTTCCATCTGAACAGGAAACCCTCGCGGACCTAATGATAAGTTATCAATGGAACCAAAACTCGTGCCATTCTCTATGGTTTTATTCTCACAAATGTGCTTGAACATTTCAAGGGATTAATGAAGAAATGGGAGGCTACTACAAGAAAGGATCAGTTTTACTCTGCTTGCGATTATGAAGTCAATGTCATTCTTAATGAATCTGGTTCATCTAAAAAGACACCTACCAATAGCAAAATCAGAGTCTTGGTATAAGAGAATGAGGCAAAAGATATTGAGATAGCTAGGCTGAAGACACAATTGGTTGAGGTAGAATCTGAAAGAGATGTTCTTAGAACTAAACTTGCAAGGAAAAAGGACAAGAATGATGGAATTCTTCAAGACATAATGAAACTTCTCCAAGAAAATAAACCACCCCTTACCTCTTCCAAGCCTTAAATACTAGCATGGTGTAGATCAATCAGTGACCCAGTTCGGGACATTTTGTTTCTTTTGCTAATGTTTTCAGTATTTTTATTTCTTCTTATGCTTTGTGGTAGAATCTTATCAATCATCAATGAAATTCATTGTTTTTGCTCTAACTGTTTGTTTATACTTTTTTGATGGTTGAAATTCTTAGTTTGATCTATGATGATTAATCCATGTTTGCATTTGAAGTAGCCCCAGTGGCCATGAGTAAGCTTTAAAATATAGTTATGTCACATTTTTTATGCAACTTTTCGATGATGCCAAAAGGGGGAAAAAGATTGTGCTTTGAACAAGTGATGTTTATAACCTAATGTACCTGTTTCTTGATGATAAGTGATAAAAAGGAAAAATAATTCTAACATTGTGTTGATGTTGAGCTGAGCTGAAACAGGGCTAAGCTTATGAAAAGTACAAAGTTTGTCATCATCAAAAAAGAGGAATTTGTTGGCCCAAGTAAAGGTTAGTTTTGAAGATTGACAAAGGAACTCGTGATGAACCAGGTCCATCCAGTGGTCCATCCCTCAAGTGCACAAAAACAGGCAGATTTGAGCATGTGGGTTTCACGTGGAGGAGATAAGCTTAACTTGGTATATTTAATATCTCTTAATCAAAAAGGTTGCATAATTGATAAGGAGAAGTACTCCTTAATCAAAGAGAAAACAATTCAAGATAGGAAATGAGTTAGAAGTTGAAATTAACTAGAACTCTTCCACCAAGGAAGAGTTGCATAAGAACTCTAGTTATTTCTTCATCTACTAACTCTATAAATTGCAGGATGTTTTCACATTAAATTGTTGCACATAAACGCAGAAGTTAAAATGGAAATTGGGAGCAAAATAGCAAGGCTTTTTGCAAGCAATTCGTGTGTGATTTAAGTGTGCAAACCCGAAGCAACATGAACAAGATTATAGAATCAGCTCTATAAAGAGTTTTATGTGTCTTTCTTTATTTCTAGTTCAATTATAGTAGGTGTTTTATATTGTACCTTTCAGCTTTATCTAGAAGCAATTGTAATAGGTAATTTGAGTATTCAAGTTAGAGTTAACTTGAAGTTGTCGCAACAGTTAGAGGCTGGTTGCTACAAGAGATTGGAGTTTAATCCTTAGGTTTACAAAGAGTTTTGTAAATACAGTTTTGGCTCAGTGATTTTAGTGGAAGTTTGAGAAAATCTTACTGAGTAGTAGGTCGTAGTTTTTTTACCTTTTGAGCCACGTATTTTCCACGTAAAAATCTCTGTGTTCTTTATTTTATGTACTTTTAATTCTGCAAATAGCATTTGTTTGTACACCTAGAAGAACGAGGTCCTTCCAGAAGTAGTTTAAGCAAAAATTTGGTACCACACAAATCACTCCCTCCTCTTGTGTGGTATTGACGTTTAGAACATCATCCACGGACTGGAAATCTCAACCAAAAAAGTTGACTGGATTATCTTCAAATTGACAAGTAATCAGTGATATTAATTATCTCATTCAAAAAAACTAACTGAAGAAAATATCAGAAAACTACGATGTCATCTAACAACCATGTTTTAAGTTACCAAAGAATGGAAGAATAATATAGACAACTGAAATTAGAAGAGAAAAGATCAAATCTTTCACAATTTATAATATCAAAAAATGAATATTGATAAAGACCCAAATCATTAAATTGGATTAACATCAGATTGACAAAAAACTAATACTACAAAATAGACAGAAGGGAAAGAAGAAGAAGAACATATAATTGCAGGAGTGTGTGTAGAGAAAGCTACAAAATTGAAAATGGATTTGAAGAGGAGGAGTAAAAGGACTACGGCGGCAACATCTATGTCAAGCAACATTCCAGTTTTGACAAGTGCATGTTGGTTAAAACTAATTGAAAAGCAACGTATGTACAGAACCGGTGAAACTAGAGCAAGATTTGTAATAGTATACCCAAAAATTTCTTTCTTCAATTTATGTTTAATACCCGTACCAATATCATCCATGGACTGTAAATTTGAACCAAGAAAGTTACATATTGGCTAAAACTAATTAAAAAGGCAAAAAAGGAGAAACAAATACAAAGACAAAACCACAAAATTGAAGTACAAAAGGAAATAATTGTTTCTTATATCAGATGTGTAGCAAAAATTATGGGTATAATTGAGTAAAATCTTACCTGAATGTAGAAAAATTCGAGGAAGAGGAAGAGAATCAAGAAGTTCAGATGAAACTTTTACAACCTTAAGCATATTTTATTCAATTGAGAAAACCTAATATTGCACCTTAACATATGTGTGCTCCCGCAAAACATACACGTAGCGATTGTGCAGAAACATTAAAACACGTACCGTAGGTATTTGTAGAGTTGATGTGAAATGACACAAATGCCCCCGAGCTTTTCCAAAAAATACCCCTAAGCACTCGGGTCGAAACCTCCTGCTATTATATATATATATATACTTATATAATGAAAAATGGGCTGGAGTCGGTACATAATAGTTAATACAACTGTTAAACAATGCTACTTTTTTTTTGAGAAGGTAATTAGTATATTAATATAAAGACCTCACTGAAATTGTGAAGTCACCCATAATTATAGTGTGCATGATCCTCCAAAAGTTTTCTTTTACACCAAAAATACTTAAATAATAATGTTATTTGTTTGTGATAAATCAATTATTTTATGATATTAGTTAACAATTTATAATTACTTAGTATATTTTTACAGAAAAATATTTTTTTAAATACCTCTAAGTTAATTAGTTTTTGATATTTATTATTTACATATATGTTTGTCATACAATAAAACTTATCCGCATATTAATTTGATTTTTTATATTTAACTATGTAATTATACTTGTTCAATCAAATATGAGATAACAACATCAACATATCTAGTATTATCCTATACTGTGGGGTGTTATAAAATAATAAACAAAAAGTGGTTTTGATGCGTGAAAATCGACTGTCCTTAAAGAGTTATCGTCTGTATACTAATTTAGGGAAATACAAAACGATTCTCTTCAGGATACAACAAAGCCTGAAATATTACTTGTGATTTTTTTTATGCTACTTCATTAGAAATTCTTGAATATTTATAGGCAACCAACATACCTTTTCTGAAAAGATGTCTTGTTTCACAAACAGACACATTCAGTTTGACCCTTTCATAACAGACACAACTATTATTCGAATTTTAAATATAAAATTCAAATAAATTTAATTTTCTGTTACAAAATAATTAACTTTAGGATCCAACCCGACCTGCGCCCAAGCCCAGGTCCAAGTCTTTGATTATAATATATAAATATATAGTGTACTTAATTGCACACACTTAAAAGTATGTGTCCTAAATCAAAGACATAAAATGGATAAGTGCTTAAAAAGTTCCAAATAAAACTTTTCTCTTCCGATGTGGGAAGAATCCCACTTCCAACAAATAACAATCTATCTAACATGGGGTCTGTGAAGGATAATGTGTACGCAAACCTTAGCCCTACCTTGTAAGGATAGAGTCGTTGTTTCTAATAGGTACTCAGCTTAGAAAAGTATAAGCACCATATTAATAAAGATATAGACAAAAAGGGACAACCAAAAGCACATGAGGTGCGAATTATACCATAATAATTACGCAGTGGTAAACAAATAAGTTATTGTAATTACTATAATTATAATATACTTTATAATTATCATGGTGATCCTAGTAGTTACACTGGCAAATAATTATTTTATTAGATAATTACACATGAATTTTCAAGCAGGTCTTATATTCAAATTTCAAACAGGATCACAAAATTTTGAGGCATGTCATAATGGATAATAAGATGACAGTGAAGTAATAAATGTCTTCACAACCGAGTATTTTTATATTATTTCACTGTACTAATTTATTTTGTTCCCGTAAAATTGAATATTCAAATCTTGAATAGGATCCAAAGATTTACTTGAGTGCGTGCCATTGGCACGTAATCGATGAAATTAACTTCTACTTATTTTCTTATTTTAGTATACAAGATAAGTTAGTTTGAAAAAACCAGCTGCGTAGTGTCAGAGTCGAGCCTAATGAGATTTATAAAGTATTGAATGGAGTCCGAGCCGAATCCAATTTAACTTTGTGACTCTTCCGGCCACAATTTATTTGATGCATTTCGAATTTGTAGAGTCAAAAGAGTTCTTATTTTTATATGCCTTTAAAATATTTTAAATTATTAATTATTGTGATTTATAATTTTTAAAAATTTATATCCTAAGTCATGGTCAAATTTAAAATATTTTAACTCTCGAAATTCAAAATATATCAAGTAAATTGGAATATAGGGAGTATAATTTAACCGAACCCAAGTCGAGTCTATATAGGCTCCTCGGTTGTTTTCCCATAAAAACGTTTTCCTAAAATTAGTAATATAATTAATGATTTCCTCCATCCGGTCCATAATAAGTAATTTTTTAGCTTTTTTTTGTGGTTCAAAACAAGTGATTTTATCAGATTTTAAGAATAAATTAACTATTTTTTTTATATTGCCCTTAGAGTAAATAATATCGGAGTATGTTTTAGGAGTGTTTATGTGAATAGATAATAATTATTAATATAATTAATTTTATTGCTAATTAATATTAAAAGTTAAATTTTTTAATATATGTAACAACAACTAAAAAATCACTTATTTTGGACCGAAGATAGTACTTATTAGACGCAAGAAAATATAAAGATTACGTATTGCTTTAAAGTCCCAAGGATGGTCCTTGTCTAGATTTTAGGGAACTTTCAAATGAAATAGTCGAGAGTTTTCTTTAAAACTAGCCGTTATAAATGGTGTATAATCATAATGTGGACTACAGCTCCCAAGACCCAACAACGGTCTCCTAACAGAGATAGACCTATCCACCTTCGTTTTTATTACTCTCTCGAAACTGAAATCACGTGAGTGGCTGAGTGCCACGCTAAGCAATGAGAATACCAACATAATTTAAAGGAAAAATGTTAAAACCAGAAGACTATTAAACGATAATGGCAGTGAAGCGGGAACACAACCCTTAAACCACGCATTTGATGGTGTGGTATCCAATTTGTCGTGGGTACAGATTATAGAAGGATATGGTTTTTTTTATGTGTTTTTTAGGGTAAATTTCATTATAACTATGACATTTTTTCACTAAAGTCATATAACTTTCTTTTCTCACACAAAAATCATAAAACTTTCACTTCTTTACACAAAAAATCCTATCTACCGGCTAAGACAATCCTTCGGTCATTTTTTGAATTTTTTTTTTCACTTTTTTCATTTTTTCTTTAAATTAAAAATATTTTTTCTTTAAAATAAAAACTGAAAAACTAAGATAAAACTAAATTCTTTAAAAAAACTGAAAAAAAAATATTTTTCAAAAATGAAAATATTTTGTTGAAAATATTTTTTCAGCTTTTAAAAAATAAAAACATTTTATTAAAAATATTTTTTCTAGTTTTTACAAAATAAATGCTTTAAAAAAACTGAAAAACATTTTTTTTTGTAAAAATTGAATTTTTTTTTGTACTAAATTAGTGGGCATTAGTTTTTTTAAAGCATTACTTTTGTAAAAACTAGAAAAAATATTTTTAATAAAATATTTTCATTTTTTAAAAGCTGAAAAAAATATTTTCAACAAAATATTTTTATTTTTTGCAAACTAAATAAAGTCCAACAAAGATACATTTTCAAGAAATGCAAAATATTTTTCGTTTTTTAAACTAATGCAACAATAGTCCACTAATTTAGTAAAGTTTTTTTTTTCAATTTTTACAAAAAAAAATGTTTTTCAGTTTTTTTAAAGCATTTATTTTGTAAAAACTAGAAAAAATATTTTTAATAAAATGTTTTTATTTTTTAAAAGCTGAAAAAAATATTTTCAACAAAATATTTTCATTTTTGAAAAATATTTTTTTTTCAGTTTTTTTAAAGAATTTAGTTTTATCTTAGTTTTTCAGTTTTTATTTTAAAGAAAAAATATTTTTAATTTAAAAAAAAATGAAAAAAGTGAAAAAAAAAAATTCAAGAAATGACCGAAGGATTGTCTTAGCCGGTAGCTAGGATTTTTTGAGTAAAGAAGTGAAAGTTTTATGATTTTTGTGTGAGAAAAGAAAGTTATATGACTTTAGTGAAAAAATGTCATAGTTATATGACCATTTGTGAAATTTACCCGTGTTTTTTATATTACGGTTGTGGAATAATAAATGCAAAAAATAAAGAACACAAAGTATTTTTATGTGGAAAATACCCAACTTAAAAGGTGAAAAACTAGAATACTATTCAGTAGGATTTTTTCCAACACTTCACTAAATCGTCAAATAATATTTAAAAAATTATTTGTAACCAACCTCTATGTCACGACCCGGATTTCCCACCATCGGGGTCATGATGGCGCCTACTAAATGGAAGCTAGGCAAGCCAAATATTAATTACATCTCCATTAATTACCAATTTCTTATTTAAAACATGTAAATTACAGCGGAATAATCAAAATTAGCGGAAGACTTAGTCAATTATGATAAAGAAAACGCAAACATGATACACTACCCAAGACTGGTGTCACAATACTCACGAACTTCTAAGAATAATACACATAATTGTCCGAAAGAAAATACAAGCTGTTTATCTCGATTACATGAGATAACAGAATGAAAAGCATAGATAGAAGAGACAACGGGTCCTGCGGACGCCTGCAAGGCTACCTCGTAGTCTCTGTAGTCAGAAAGTCCACAAGTCGCTACCGCCGCTGCTGCTGTCCGTAACATGTATCTGCGCAAAAAGAGCGCAGAGTGTAGTATCAGCACAACCGACCCCATGTGCTGGTAAGTGCCTGGCCTATCCCAGCGAACTAGTGACAAGGCTAAGGCAGTCACCCACCTAAACCTGTACAGTTGCAATATAGACATATATATACAATACATTTATAAGGAAATACTCTGCTCTGAAATAATATTCAATAACTCAAGATATCCAAAATAATCTTACTTTCATGTCTCAATTTCCTCTTTCATTTCATGTCTCGTGGTAGGCGTACCACCCGCTCCCAACTATCACAGTAATTATATCTTGTGGTAGGCGTACCACCCGCTCCCAAATATCATAGTAATTATATCTTGTGGTAGGCGTACCACCCGCTCCCAAATATATCAATAGTTATATCTTGTGGTAGGCGTACTACCCGCTCCCAAATATATCAATAGTTATACCTTGTGGTAGGCGTACCACCCGCTCCCAAATATATCAATAGGCTACCGGCAACTATGGCCAATGCCAAGATTTAAGTCACTTTGTGGTCGGCGTACCACACGATCCCAAATTCATAAATTTTATAAGTGGTCGGCGCGCCACACGATCCCAATTCATAAAATATATATATATCACCGGCATTTAGCCAATAATCTCTATATCAACAATATTTATAATAACCGGTTTTAAACCAATAATTTATAATAATTTCAAAAATTTACTTTGATTACCGGTATAACACCAATAACTCTTATTCAACAATTTATTCATAACTAAATTCATATTCCTACAAACTAGGATAGAACAAACACTTACCTCGAAAGTCTACGAACGATTCAATCCGTAGCAATGCCTTTTCCTTTTGAATTTGACTCCAATCCAATCGTATCTATACACAATTGATTTAATATCATCAATTCTACTTATCAAACTAGTTCATATTGCTAAATATGATTTTTACAATATTCTGCCCGGAATAGTAAAAATCGACCCCGAGCCCACATAATCGAAACTCAAGTTTCGAACCAAAATAAGTTCACCCAATCTTCCATGAGTTCAAATATACAATTTGTTCTTAAGTTTGACACCAAAACGAGGTCTAGATCGCAAATTCTTTGAAAACCCTAACTATACCCATTTCTCTAATTTTTCTACCAATTTACACATATTTAGGCCTAGGAATTCAAATAATATTGATGAGAAACAAACAAAACGAGTCAAGAATCACTTACCCAAGAAGTATGAAGAAGGATTGCTCAAGAATCGCCCAAGAAGCTGTGGAGAAGAGAGAGGTTTGTGAAAATGGGATAAAATCCCGCAAGTGTTCTGTTTTTGAGCTGAAGAATTCACTGGGCGAAATTACCCTACGCGATCGCGTGAATTGGGCTGCGATCGCGTAGAGGAAAGACCGGCCTCTTATGCGATCGCGTGCAAATGGTTGCGATCGCGTAGAGAAAGGACTGGAAGCTACGCGATCGCGTGAGGGATGCTGCGATCGCGTAGAGGAAATTCACCGGGCAGCCTATTTGGCCTATGCGATCGCGTGAACATGACTGCGATCGCGTGGGGGAAGAACTGGAAGCTACGCGATCGCGTGAGGGATGCTGCAATCGCGTAGAAGAACTGGCCAATGCTGTGCGATCGTGTGGATGAGGCCGCGATCGCGTAGAACAAAATCCCTCTGCAGAAACAGCAGAATTTCTGCTATGTTTTCAAATCCAAAAACACCCCGAACTACCTCCGAAACACTCCCGAGCCCTCGGGGCTCCAAACCAAATATGCACACTAACTCAAAAACATCATACGAACTTGTTCGCGCGATCAAATTGCTAAAATAACATCAAAATCAATGGATTGAGCCTTAAAACTCAAGAATTCTTTCAAATTTCATAATTTCCAAAATTTCCAATTTAAAGCCAAAACACGTCAAACGACGTCCGTTTTCAACCAAACTTTACAGGAAGCGCTTAACCAATATATATGACTTGTACCGGGCGTCGGAACCAAAATACGAGCCCGATACCAGTACTTTTTAATAAAAATTCAGTTTCATTTTCCTTAAACATTTTCAGAAAACAATTTAACAGAAAAATTCTTTTATCGGGGTTCTAGACCTCGGATTTCAATTCTGGACATATGCCCAAGTTCCATATTTTTCTACGGATTTTCTGAGACAGTCAAATCACGGATCCGGGTCCGTTTACCAATAATGTTGACCAAAGTCAACCATATCAATATTAATATCAAAATTCTTCAACTTTTTCACATATTTCAACATAAATTTTTTCCAGCTTTGTGCCCGGACTGTGCATGCAAATCGAGGCAACTATAAATGAGGTTTTCAAGACCTCAAAAGCTCGGAATGATTAATAAAACAAGTGATGACCCTTTGGGTCGTCACAATCTCCGCCTCTAAAACAACCGTTCGTCCTCGAACGGACAAAAGAAAGAAGTACCTGAGTCAGGAAACAAATGTGGGTAGCGGCTCCGCATATCAGACTCTGACTCCCAGGTCGATGCCTCAGGAGGCTGACCTCTCCACTGAACACGCACAGAAGGATAACTCTTCGACCTCAATCGTCGAACCTGCCGGTCTAGAATGGCCACCGGCTCCTCCTCGTAGGATAAATCATTGTCCAATTGGACAGTGCTGAAGTCTAACACATGAGTAGGATCGCCGTGGTATCTCCGAAGCATAGATACATGAAAAACTGGATGCACTGCTGATAAGCTAGGCGGCAAAGCTAATCTGTAAGCCACCCTCCCACTCTGTCTAGAATCTCAAATGGTCCAATATACCTAGGGCTGAGCTTGCCCTTCTTCCCGAACCTCATCACGCCCTTCATAGGCGACACTCGGAGCAATACTCGTTCACCAACCATGAAATCTACATCTCGAACCTTACGATCCGCATAAGTCTTCTGCCCTGGACTGAGCTGAACGCAATCTCTCCTGAATAATTTTGACCTTATCCAGGGCCTCCTGAACTAAATCTATACCCAACAACCGAGCCTCTCCCGGTTCAAACCATCCAACTGGTGATCGACATCGCCTACCATACAATGCCTCGTACGGAGCCATCTGGATGCTAGATTGGTAACTGTTATTGTAGGCGAACTGCGCTAATGGCGAGACCGGTCCCACGAGCCTCCGAAATCAATAACACGGGCCCGAAGCATGTCCTCCTAGAATCCGAATAGTCCTCTCGGATCGGCCATCCGTCCGAGGATGAAATATTGTACTCAGCCGAACATCGGGTGCCTAACTCTCGCTGGGCCGCTCTCCGAACCGCGAGGTAAGCTGCGTACCCCGATCGGAGATAATAGATGCGGCACTCCATGGAGACGAACAATCTCCCTAATGTAAACCTCCGCTAACCTCTCCGACGAGTAGGAGACGGATACTGGGATAAAGTGTGCTGATTTGGTCAGCCTATCAACAATGACCCAAATAGCATCAAATTTCCTCCGAGTCAAAGGAAGTCCGGTAACGAAATCCATAGTGATCCGCTCCCATTTCCACTCGGGAATTTCAATCCTCTGGAATACACCACCAGGTCTCTGGTGCTCATATTTCACCTGTTGACAATTTAGACACCGAGCGACATACGCAACGATATCTTTCTTCATTCTGCGCCACCAATAGTGCTGCCGTAAGTCCTGGTACATCTTCGCGGCGCCTGGGTGAATAGAATACCGCGAACTGTGGGCCTTTGCTAAGATCAACTCTCGAATCCCTTCGACATTGGGCACACAAACTCGACCCTGCAATTTCAATACCCCATCATCATCTAGATTTACATGTGTGGCACCTCCCCGCTGTACTGTATCTCTCAACTCACGCAAATGAGGATCATCAAATTGCCTCTCACGGATACGCTCAAATAAGGAAGAACGAGCGACCGTGCAGGCTAACACCCTGCTAGGCTTAGAAATGTCTAATCTCACGAACCGGTTGGCCAATGCCTGGACATCTATGGCTAATGGTATCTGACTGACCGGAATATATGCAAGACTACCCATGCTGGCAGACTTTCTACTCAATGCATCGGCCACCACATTGGCCTCTCACCTGGGTGATATAAAATAGTAACATCATAGTCTTTTAGCAACTCTAGCCACCTTCTCTGCCTCATATTCAACTCTTTCTGCTTAAACAAGTACTGAAGACTCTTATGATCGGTGTATACTTCACATGCTACACCATACAAATAATGCCTCAAGATCTTCAATGCGTGAATAATCGCCGCCAATTCTAGATCATGCACTGGATAGTTCTTCTCATGAATCTTCAACTGCCTCGAAGCATAGGCAATAACCTTGCCGTCCTGCATTAACACTGCACCAAGCCCAATACGGGAAGCATCACAATAAACAGTATAAGGTCCCGTACCTGTGGGTAAAACCAATACCGGTGTTGTGGTCAAGGTTGTCTTGAGCTTTTGAAAGCTCGCCTCACATTCATCGGACCATTCAAATTGAACACCCTTCTGGGTCAATCTGGTCAGTGGGGTTGCAATAGACGAAAATCCTTCTACGAATCGGTGATAATAGCCCGCTAACCCCAAGAAACTCCGAATATCTGTGGCTGATGTCGGTCTAGGCCAGCTCTTGACTGCCTCAATTTTCTTCGGATCAACCTGAATACCTGCTGCCGTCACAATATGACCCAGGAATGCAACCGAACTTAGCCAAAATTCACACTTTGAAAATTTTGCATATAGCTGGCTATCTTTCAGAGTCTGTAAGGCCACTCTGAGATGTTGTGCATGCTCCTCCTGACTGCGGGAATATATTAATATGTCATCAATGAAGACTATTACAAACAAGTCTAAATAAGGCCGGAACACCCGATTCATTAATTCCATAAAAGCTGCTGGAGCATTTGTCAACCCAAAAGACATGACCAGAAATTCATAATGTCCATACCGAGTGCGGAACGCTGTCTTAGGGACATCAGATGCCCTAATCTTCAGCTGATGATAGCCAGACCTCAAATCTATCTTTGAAAATACCTTGGCACCCTGAAGCTGGTCAAATAAGTCATCAATTCGCGGAAGTGGATATTTATTTTTGATAGTCACCTTGTTTAACTGTCGATAGTCAATGCACATTCTCATCGAACCATCTTTCTTCTTTACAAATAATACGGGTGCACCCCACGGCGAAACACTGGGTCTAATGAAACCCTTTTCAAGTAATTCCTGCAACTGTTCCTTCAATTCTTTTAATTCTGGCCGAGCCATACGGTATGGGGGAATGGAAATGGGCGGAGTGCCTGGAGCCAAGTCAATGCAAAAATCAATGTCCCTATCGGGCGGCATACCTGGCAAGTATGAAGGAAATACTTCAGGAAATTCGCGAACCACAGGCACAGAGTCAATAGAAGGAACCTCAGCACTAGAATCACGGACATAGGCCAAATAAGCCAAGCGTCCCTTTCCAACCATACGCTGAGCTTTAACATAAGAAATAACATTACGGCTAGTATGACCTGAAATTCCTTTCCACTCTATACGAGGCGAATTCGGCGGGGCTAAAGTCACAGTCTTGGCATGGCAATCTAAAATAGCATGATACGGAGATAGCCAGTCCATGCCTAGTATAATATCAAAGTCCACCATATTTAGGAGTAATAAATCAGCACGGGTCTCGAGACCCTCAATTACTATAATACATGACCGATGAACTCGATCAACCACAATGGAATCGCCTACTGGTATAGACACATGAACAGGAACACTCAGTGGATCACTAGGCTGAACCAAGTATGGTGCAAAATAGGAAGACACATACGAATATGTAGACCTAGGGTCAAATAATGCTGATGCCTTTCTATCACAAACCAAAATAATACCTGTAATGACGGCATCAGAAGACTCAGCCTCTGGTCTGGCGGGAAGTGCATAACATCGGGGCTGTGCCCCACCACCCTGAGTAGTATCTCTAGAACGATCAGCTGTTGGCTGGTCTCTACCTCTATCGGTCTGAGCTCCGCCTCTATGACCTCTACCTCCACCTCTATGTCCTCTACCTCCGCCTCTAGCTGGCTGGGCAGGCTGTGAGGGAACTGGGGCCTGAATCATGGCACGAGAACCCTGCTGGTGAGATCTGTCAGAAGCTCGAGGGAAATACTTTGCAATATGCCTAAGATCACCGCACGTAAAACAAGCCCTCGGCTGCTGAAAATAGCGAAGTGGTGGTGCACTGATATGCTGCTGATCAGAGTAGCGTGGCATCATGAGAAACCTGAAGGGCTGACTGATACGGCCTAGGAGGATAGCCTCTATCATAAAAATCTCTATCTCCAGACGAGGTACCACTGAATCTACCCGAATTATGAGATCTCTTATCCGATCCATGTCTCGCTCCCCGTGACAGAGCCATCTCGATCCGGCGGGCTGTATTAGCCGCCTCCTGAAAAGTGATTTCAGTTCCTGCCCCCAAGGCCATCTGTAGTCGAATTGGATGATTCAAGCCATCAATAAACCTTCTCACCCTTTCCCTATCTGTGGGAAGTATGATAATAGCATGACGAGCCGGGTCCACGAACCTAGTCTCGTACTGTGTGACAGACATAGAACCCTGATGAAGACGCTCAAATTGCCTGCGCATAAACTCCCGCTGAGTTGCTGGAAGGAACTTCTCCAAGAATAATTCTGCAAACTGCTCCCAAGTCAAAGATGACGATCCCGCTGGCCCGGTTAGACAATAATCTCTCCACCAAGTCTTGGCGGAACCAGATAACCGAAAAGTAGCAAAATCCACACCATTAGTCTCCACAATACCCATAGTACGGAGAACTTCGTGGCAGCTGTATAGGAAATCCTGTGGATCCTCCGAAGGAGTGCCACTGAATGTGGTAGTGAACAGCTTGGTAAACCTGTCCAATCTCCACAACGCATCAGCAGACATGGCTGCACCATCATTAGACGGAGTCGCAATAATAGGCCGAACTGCCTCAACTGGCTGAATCACAGGATCTTGAGCCTGGGGAATTACTGGCTCCGGAGTGCGCGTAGCAGGAGTCTGATTACCTCCTCCGGCCTGAGAAGTGGCTGGTGCTACCGGTAATAAACCTGCTCTGGTGATATGATCCATAAAACCTGCTATACGGACCAAAGCATCCTGTAGATCCGGTGAAAACACAGCTCCTCCTGGGACCTGAGCTGGGCCTACTGGAGCTGCTGGGGTTGGAACTTCCTCCTCGATATGAACATGAGGTTCTGCCACTCGTGCTGCTGCTCGGGGCTGAGCCCTGCCCCTACCTTGTCCTCTAGGTCGACCTCGACCTCGGCCTCTACCCCTAGGAGGAGCTGCCGCTGCTGGGACCTCGGGCTGCTGGTCAGTAGATGAGGATGCACGTGTCCTTACCATCTGTGGAAGAACAGAGTAGAAGTTCAATTAATATTTAAAGGATCAGGTCGCACGACTGGAAAGAATAAAGAGAATATTTTCCTAACTCTGTAGCCTCTGGAGGATAAATACAGACGTCTCCGTACCGATCCTTCAGACTCTACTAAGGTTGTTCGTGAGTTGTGAGACCTGTGCAACCTAGTGCTCTGATACCAACTTGTACGACCCGGATTTCCCACCATCGGGGTCATAATGGCGCCTACTAAATGGAAGCTAGGCAAGCCAAATACTAATTACATCTCCATTAATTACCAATTTCTTATTTAAAACATGTAAATTATAGCGGAATAATCAAAATTAGCGGAAGACTTAGTCAATTATGATAAAGAAAACCCAAACATGATACACTACCCAAGACTGGTGTCACAATACTCACGAACTTCTAAGAATAATACACATAATTGTCTGAAAGAAAATACAAGCTGTTTATCTCGATTACATGAGATAACGGAATGAAAAGCATAGATAGAAGAGACAACAGGTCCTGCGGACGCCTGCAAGGCTACCTCGTAGTCTCAGTAGTCAAAAAATCCACAAGTCTCTACTGTCGCTGCTGCTGTCTGTAACCTGTATCTGCGCAAAAAGAGCGCAGAGTGTAGTATCAGCACAACCGACCCCATGTGCTGGTAAGTGCCTGGCCTATCCCAGCGAACTAGTGACAAGGCTAAGGCCAGTCACCCACCTAAACCTGTACGGTTGCAATATAGATATATATATATATATATACAATACATTTATAAAGAAATACTCTGCTCTGAAATAATATTCAATAACTCAAGATATCCAAAATAATCTTACTTTCATGTCTAAATCTTACTTTCATGTCTCAATTTCCTCTTTCATTTCATGTCTCGTGGTAGGCGTACCACCCGCTCCCAACTATCACAGTAATTATATCTTGTGGTAGGCGTACCACCCGCTCCCAAATATCATAGTAATTATATCTTGTGGTAGGCGTACCACCCGCTCCCAAATATATCAATAGTTATATCTTGTGGTAGGCGTACTACCCGCTCCCAAATATATCAATAGTTATACCTTGTGGTAGGCGTACCACCCGCTCCCAAATATATCAATAGGCTACCGGCAACTATGGCCAATGCCAAGATTTAAGTCACTTTGTGGTCGGCGTACCACACGATCCCAAATTCATAAATTTTATAAGTGGTCGGCGCGCCACACGATCCCAATTCATAAAATATATATATATCACCGACATTTAGCCAATAATCTCTATATCAACAATATTTATAATTACCGGTTTTAAACCAATAATTTATAATAATTTCAACAATTTACTTTCATTACCGGTATAACACCAATAACTCTTATTCAACAATTTATTCATAACTAAATTCATATTCCTACAAACTAGGATAGAACAAACACTTACCTCGAAAGTCTACGAACGATTCAATCCGTAGCAATGCCTTTTCCTTTTGAATTTGACTCCAATCCAATCGTATCTATACACAATTGATTTAATATCATCAATTCCACTTATCAAACTAGTTCATATTGCTAAATATGATTTTTACAATATTCTGCCCGAAATAGTAAAAATCGACCCCGGGCCCACATAATCGAAACTCAAGTTTCGAACCAAAATAAGTTCACCCAATCTTCCATGAGTTCAAATATACAATTTGTTCTTAAGTTTGACACCAAAACGAGGTCTAGATCGCAAATTCTTTGAAAACCCTAACTATACCTATTTCTCTAATTTTTCTACCAATTTACACATATTTAGGCCTAGGAATTCAAATAATATTGATGAGAAACAAACAAAACGAGTCAAGAATCACTTACCCAAGAAGTATGAAGAAGGATTGCTCAAGAATTGCCCAAGAAGCTGTGGAGAAGAGAGAGGTTTGTGAAAATGGGATAAAATCCCGCAAGTGTTCTGTTTTTGAGCTGAAGAATTCACTGGGCGAAATTACCCTACGCGATCGCGTGAATTGGGCTGCGATCGCGTAGAGGAAAGACTGGCCTCTTATGCGATCGCGTGCAAATGGTTGCGATCGCGTAGAGAAAGGACTGGAAGCTACACGATCGCGTGAGGGATGCTGCGATCGCGTAGAGGAAATTCACCGGGCAACCTATTTGGCCTATGCGATCGCGTGAACATGACTGCGATCGCGTGGGGGAAGAACTGGAAGCTACGCGATCGCGTGAGGGATGCTGCGATCGCGTAGAAGAACTAGCCAATGCTGTGCGATCGCGTGGATGAGGCCGCGATCGCGTAGAACAAAATCCCTCTGCAGAAACAGCAGAATTTCTGCTGTGTTTTCAAATCCAAAAACACCCCGAACCACCTCCGAAACACTCCCGAGCCCTCGGGGCTCCAAACCAAATATGCACACTAACTCAAAAACATCATACGAACTTGTTCGCGCGATCAAATCGCTAAAATAACATCAAAATCAATGGATTGAGCCTTAAAACTCAAGAATTCTTTCAAATTTCATAATTTCCAAAATTTCCAATTTAAAGCCAAAACACGTCAAACGGCGTCCGTTTTCAACCAAACTTTACAGGAAGCGCTTAACCAATATATATGACTTGTACCGGGCGTCGGAACCAAAATATGAGCCCGATACCAGTACTTTTTAATAAAAATTCAGTTTCATTTTCCTTAAACATTTTCAGAAAACAATTTAACAGAAAAATTCTTTTACCGGGGTTCTAGACCTCGGATTTCAATTCTGGACATATGCCCAAGTTCCATATTTTTCTACGGATTTTCTGAGACAGTCAAATCACGGATCCGGGTCCGTTTACCAATAATGTTGACCAAAGTCAACCATATCAATATTAATATCAAAATTCTTCAACTTTTTCACATATTTCACATATTTCAACATAAATCTTTTCGAGCTTTGTGCCCGGACTGTGCACGCAAATCGAAGCAACTATAAATGAGGTTTTCAAGACCTCAAAAGCTCGGAATGATTAATAAAACAAGTGATGACCCTTTGGGTCGTCATACTCTAGCTGTTGCGACAATTTCAAATTAACTCTAACTTAAATACTCCCTTCGGTCCAAAATAAGTGATTTTTTGGATGTTTTCACACATATTAAGAAAGTTACTTTTTAACATTAATTAGCAATGGAATTGACCATTTTAACCTTACTATCTCACATAAACACTCCTAACACATATTCCAATACTATTTACTCCAAGGACAATGTGGAAAAAACATCATTAAGTCATTCTTGAGATCCGAAAAAAGCACTTATTTTGGACCGCAAAAAAAAGCCAAAAAATTACTTATTTTGGACCAAAGGGAGTACAACACTCAGAGTACCTAGTATAATTGCGTCTAGATAAAATTGAAAGGTAAACTTGAAACGCCTACTACAATGAAACTAGAATAAAAGACAGATACTTGAAACTGGTTCTATTCGGTTCATGTAGCTTTAGGTTTGTACACTTGAATCACACACGGATTGCTTCCAAAATGTCTTGCCATTTGGCTATCAACTCACATTTAACATCAGCGTTTGTGTGTTACCTGCTAATCTCATCCAAATCACACCTCTATTTGAGGTTATGAAATGGTCGATGTAATAGTAATACCCAACAAAGAGTCAGGGTCGATTTTTCATTGGGAACTATGAATGTGACTTAGGAGTATATATTATAATGAATGAGCTCATATTGCACTTCCACAAAATTGGGTTGTTTCTAAGTCTAAGTTAAACTAAGATTATCAACTAAGAACTGAAACCAAGAAATTATTTTTGTTGTTTAAAATAATATAAAAGGCTTAGCTATGACTTTCACCTAGGTTATTGTCTAACGGGTTGTAAACTTTAAAGCTTATTTTATTAGTTGAGGTGTATTATAGCTATCAAAACTCGAGTACCCACTCACTACCTCTCGATCAGAGAGTGTTTTTTTCTTTCTAATTTGGCTTTCTCAAGTTCAAATAGATATTGAAGAAAACAATTGATAAAAAGCTAAAGTACGATTTTACTATCTTTAGATTCAACCCTTTAATTAGGACTATCAATCTCTTGATTTACCCCATTTTTTGTTAGCCAAGTTTTTCTAGACTAAGTCTCTCTTTCTCAAGTAGAGACCAAGTCAAAATAGGCATGAACTAATATTTGCAACCATTAATTCTACAATTAAAAGCAAGAACAAGGCTAAATAATAAACACCTACTCATAAACAAGCAATAAATTAAACTCCCATTAAGTTTACACTCTAAAGGTGGGTCATAACCCTAGTGACAATCTTGCTATTCATGCTTTAAACATAAGAAATTGAAGAAGAAAGGAAAATTTAACCCATATTAATAATTAAAATAATAAAATCTATGTTCAAAAAGCTGAAAACGGCAAAAACTACTAAAGAGGATAAATAAAAACGTCTACTGTGACTGCTGATGTCAAAACTTGACCTAAAAAGTAAAACTCTTCTATTTATACAGAGCTAGAATTTTTGGACAAAAATGCCCTTTCGGAGGTTCTGCGGCAGCACAATTTTATGTGAGGTACGCACTTTGCTTCAGCCTGACATGATTAGAATCTTGCGACCGCACAATTCTGAACCGCGACCACATCTCTCTCTTTATGCGGTCCGCACATTTCTAAGTGCGGCCGCACATGGCTCTTTTGCGGACATACAAATGTAATTACAGCCACGTAGTTGATCTTCTGCGGCCGCACAATATGATGCGGTTTGCACTTTTATTATACTTGATATGCATGTTCTTTGAACATTAACTCTTAACTAACTTCTGCAGCCGCACTTCTCACATATCTCTGATAAGTTCTTCTACATAATTTGTGACGCCAAATAATATTCTACGGTCCGCACTATAAGCTACTGTATTTTTGTCCATGAGTTCAGATTACTCCTTAAGTTGGACTTCATCTTGGAGGCTCATTTTTCAATACTCCTGCAATTAAGTATTTCATTAGTTTTTGGGAACACAACTAAACGCTATTGGACTAAAACGCAAGCTAAAAGACACTAATTAATAGGTTGTCAAAATCCCCACTTATCAACTCCTCAGAACTCAGGCCTTTGCTTGTCATCAAGCATAAGGTAATTCCCACCTCCACAAGTTATGAGCTATTCAAGCTAACCAATGATGCATCAATCACACAACAATTGAGACCAACAATTACCCACAACACTTATGAATTATCAACAAGGCAATGATTTGAATTTTTAAATCTCAAATAGTTCTAATGTGACACTTGGGTATTAAGAGTTGACTTTATTTATGAAGGATGCTCGCTCTTTCATGTAAGTCATTATGGATCCTAAACTCCTCCTCCTCTACTCTCCGTTAGCATATCTCGCTTAAGAATGTAGCATTTAATCCAAAGATTAGTGAAAGGTTCACTCATCTCTCTCAAAAGAATGTCGCAAGCACGGCTCTAAGTACCATAGGCTTTTCCCTCATGTAGATCACCATAATAAAAGTTCACTCGGCTTGAAATGGCGTAGAGATTTTTCAGAATGCAATAAAGCTTTTAGGCTAAGGTTGGATATGTTGTAATAGAACATGTTCATCTTTCCTTAGACACTCCATTTTTCTCTTATCGGCTCATGTTTTGCCAACACTTTAAGGCATTTTCTTTTCCTGAGAGGAACTATAGAGACTTGACTTCACTCTTTCTTGATCATGATATTCATTTTCTCCTTCTTTGTTTTCTCCATGCTTTGTGTCGTTACTTTTCTTTGAATCCCTTCAACTTTTTAACTTTTTCACTTTCTTTTTGTATTTTTCTAGTTGTTTTTTTTTTCTTTTTCTCGCCTTCCCTTTTCTTTATTTCTTTTCTCTTTTTTGTGCTTTGATACATTTTCAAACTCCTCATCTCTCCCCCAAAACTTATGTTTTTAGCCAATTGCTTCACGAGAGTGATAAGGAAAGCTCGGGTGCCGAGAGAGGGTTACAACAAATGGGTAAATGCTTGTAATATGGTTATTAAATGAGAAAGGTTTTACGCTCAAATGGGTTCACTACTGATAGCAACATTGGTGGGACATGGAAAACTTCAAGCGGGTCAAGGAGAGCCTACAATCACTTTTCAAGCCTAGCAAAACTTAAAATTTTGCCTAGAAACACATTCAGAGATTCTTCTAGACCATTTGCACGGGTACTTGGACTTGAATAAAAAAATCTCACCTCTCACGCAACTGGATTATTAAAGAGGATAGAGTCGAGGGACCATAATGACTGTGAGCACGTGATTTTTGTCCTATATATGAATTGTACCCAACAATTTCAAACAACAAAAAATATGTTTGGCATTTATTTGGGATTCAATTTCATATTTTTAGTATTATTAGTAGTAAAATTGTTTACATATAAACAAAATGACAAAAAAAAATTCTTTGCACTTTTATTTTTAATTTATGGAATTTGTTTTAATTTTAGTTTAAAATTAGAATTGGTTGATTTTGGAGATTAAATCATATCATATCAAAGTCAATTTGGTCTTTGATTTTATTTGTTGTCATTTTTTTTAACAAAATCAAAAAATATAATTACAAAATAAGAAAAGAAAAGGAAAACAAAATGAAAAGAAAATAACAAAAACAAATCAAAAAGAAAAGGAAAAAACATGTGAGAGAAGGGATGCCCGAAATTGGGCTTTTGATAAAGAAATTTCCTAGGCCCAAATCATGACCCCGTCCAGTCGAGGCACATCTCCCCAAACCCGGTCCGCCTAAGTGAATATCAAAACGACGTCTTTTTGCGTCACTAGATCCAGGCCATCAATCGCCCAATCCAATGGCCCATAATTGTTCTTCAATTTTTAATAAATATGTCCGAAAATTCAATAACCCTAAAATCATATGCTGTCTTCCTCGTACTTCTCTGTAACTCCGCCAGAGCCGCCGCCACCGGGGAGCGTCACCAGCTTCGATCACTACCAAATTAACACCCCAAGACCCCCTCTTCTCCCTCATCATGAATCTCTAACCTATTTCCTTCAAATCCCGGCCAAAAGCTTCGAATATCGGATCGATATTTTTTCGGCCACAACGTAACTTCATCCAAATCAACCCAAATTAACACCCCAAAACCGCTTGGACACCTCTACCCAACCCCCCTAACCTCACCCCTCGAACATGGCCGGAAAGGTTCAAATTTTAATTTTTAAATTTTCCAGCCAAAACCTTAAATGCTTCAAATCATACCAAATTGGCGGCATGCGATCCTCTCACCATCCTTATGAACATTCCATCATCTAGGGCGTTCAAATATCATCGGAAAGGGCCAAATTTGGAGAAGGATCACCTTAAAAGAACTCAACCAGTATATCTCGGACGCTTAAGGCAGCATTAGCTCGCTTTAAAACAGGGGTCGTGTTCCTTAAAGCCCCACGACCTGTTGTAGAAAAGAGTATACATAAAGAGGGGATGAATATGAGGAATTATGAACTGTGCACGATAAAAATCAGAGGCTTACCTGAAGAGACTTTTGGGCCATAGCGCTTCATGAAAGCCGGCCAAGTACGGGCCCCTCTGCGTATGGTAGCAAAACAGTGACCTATCTATTAAACTTGGCAATAGGTCGGGGTAGATGAGCCATAGCTGCAACATTAATGGTTAGAACAGTAATCGTCGAAAACTAAAATACGTGACGGACTGCAACACTTATATTTTGGATTCGGGGAACCCGATGGGATTGGGGACCAGGTGTTCGGTCCTAACAAAAAAGTACCTACGCCAAAACCCGCGGCTAGATCGATCGTCAGTCTTAACCGCCAACCCCCTTGTGCACGACCCTGTAAATGCACTATAGTCCGCCTCATATAACAAGCACTGAACAACTGCAAGAGGTAATGGATCGAAACGCTACACCCTGCCAACTCCGTATATGTAGTTAACTGCCGGAGCATCTTCACTGTATATAGCGTAAGGTGAGCCGGACATACATTATAAAACTGGTAAAACTCCTTCGTAAATGGAAAGAGGGGAAAGTTATAACCAATCGTGAATGGGTATTCATAAAAGGCGCAAAATCTCGGTCTATGAACGGTTACCTGATCCTCTCCGACCGGGATCATCTCTACATATGCGGGAACATTATATTTAACACGGAGCGCATCCAGGTGGTTCTGCATTGACTTGGAAATCTCCAGGACTGGAGTTGCGAAATACTTATTAAAATCATTCCGTGATGAAGTACATTGAGGCAGCAGCACCTCCACAGTCAAAGGACTCATATCCACTTCTCTCTCTGACGCACCGCTATCAAAAGGTGATGGCAGCTTCAATGGTGCAGCTGCCGGAATCATCCCGTTGCCACGGTGAGGTTTAGGCATGGTGGTGGTAGTAGAGGAAGCTATATGCACCATATAGTGAAGGAAAATTCCCGACCAAGAAAAACGCGCAGGAAAGAAGAAATATATATTAGGAAGGGAGTGTAAGTAATCAAAAGTTCATGTTAAGTTTAAACCCCTCCCCTATTTATAAGGATTGGTAAGCACGAGAATCGAAGAGCCAAAATTTGAACCAGCGTGGGAAACCAAGTGTCGGAGTTGTTGAGTTCCTACCTCGAGAATATGCGTAATGATGACATCTGTAGATGCTGACGTCACATCGGGGAAGGCGTCACGCTTTGACAGCCTGACAGTCACAATGATTGCCTCATATATGTCACGTCATGGTTCCCTGGCATGATCAAACTCTCCAAAGAGCGAGGGCATCAATTCCACCCATCAAGGGCACATCTTACTGCGACCTCGACGAGCGGAGGGACTAACTGTGTAGGGTCGAATTGGGCCGACGCGACCCCCATACTGGCACGACCAGTCGTACGACCAAAAGTCGGCCCCGAAGGGCGACTCAAGGATAATTGGGAGGATGACCATACAATTATGTCGGCCCCTCTGCAGCGTGTGCTTTACCTATATCTCGTATTTTTTTTTATATTTGGGATATGGTGAAAGGGAAACGGCTCCGATATATAAGGAGAGTTTCAAGTTGTGTAAAGGGATATGATTTTTGATCAATAGAAATCTCTCTCTCTCTCTCTCTCTGTCTAAATCTCTCTCTATATCTGAGTTACTCTCTCGCTGACGAATTTATATTTTTCATCTATCTAATATCCTCATATCACCCTATTCTTTAACCCCTCTAATCACCAAACGACAAAGGGTAAAATATATTCTAAAGTCGATTATTTCCGATTACGATTTACCCCTTTTCATACATTTGATTAATTTGCTTAAATATTGTTCGATAACATTTTAAGTCATACAATCTAAACCACGACTATGTCATACGCTTGATGCACAAACAAAACATATAATAGTATGAACAGATAAAGCATATGATAATATTCATAATGTCTCAATATCCAAGTTCTCTGCATATTTCAAATGCAAAAAAAATGCACAATCAAGTCTAAAAATTAAAGATGCATGACAAAGATCAAATTTGTACTCATAAACAGACATTTATTATTTATATATAATGTCTCAAACCTGTGGATATACTACCAAAGGAGTTACCAGGACAAGTGACTCATGAGGGATAATTAGATTCGCACACCATAATCGGAGCATGAGGCTCAATCATTAGATCATGGACAATGCAACATGTTTAAATCTCAATCTAGTACGTAGACAACTTAACATGTTTGAATCCTAATTCGCGTAGCCAACTCATGCGCCAAATACCACAAATGTGAATCACATATGATCAAAATTGACAGACATATGGCCAATGACTAATCAATTTAACCATGTAATTTGCACATATATGTAATCTATAATATTAAGCTAGCATGTGAAAGATGTCTATGATTTAATAACAGCACAATTAGTGACGTCACAGATATAGAAAGTTATGCAAAATAAGTAGCAAGAATATATTTCATATATAACTCTGATATATATATATATATATATATATATGTATATATATATACTCGTCACCTCATATATACAGTATTTTTGTGTACGTAGATATATAAAATATTTTAATTTCTAAACATTCTCTTATTAAAGTTAAACATTTAACTTAACCCGATACAAGCAAGATTTTCCCTCCAAGATAGTTTTTTCACGAGAGTTCACCAAAGACTCCAATATATTAAAAAGATTATTCAATAATGTCATACAAAGCTATTAAACTAAATTTCATAAATTACTATTCGGTCATAATCAAAGTCAATCCCTATTCCTCCGTGGTCCAACTTCAAAATCAAAGTCAAATTCAAGTTATTCATAAAGCCACAAGTCCAAATCCATGTTTAGATTTTTATTTGAAGTTTATTAAGGCACTTAAATCATTAACTGGGTAATCTAGGGTTTATGGCACCCTTCAAATTCCTTGTTCAAATATTGAATCTAAAGGCAAATCAATGATATGAACTCAAAGTTATATTTGATCATTTACCGTAAGCAATAGATAAAAATCTGGCTCAAAATCACACAAGGCCATACTCCCAATTTCTTAGAAAAGTGGAGAATAAAATAAAATCACAAAATGGGGCTATTTACAATGCACTAAAAATTCTCACGTGATGCATGCACCAAGGAGCACTATTGTAACATTCTCCAATTTTTAAACTTCTCTCGGATGCGTCAAAACTCATTTGATCTCCTCAATGTCCAACTAAACCACAACAATAAGTCCCAAGATACCATATGAACCTATTCAAATCTTAAAAGATGTAACGATGTATAATTACTTAAGAGGGAAGGTTGGAAATTACATTAACATTAATGCTACGAGTGCGATAATATGCTTAGCCTTGGCAGGGCCGGGGGAGGATGCCTTGATCGTCATCGACACCACATGAGCGCAATAAACATCATGGCGTATCAAATAGTTATAGTTATCACGATCCAAGCCCATGACACGTATTTTTTGCTTTGGGCCTAGGTCCGTATGAATTTATTTTTGAGAATTTTTCAGAAAGAACCATCTTTTAGTGTTAATTAGCAATTTATAGATACCCTTTGCTATATTATGTGTTATAGATATCTTATATCAAAATGTAGACTGTACTTTCTGTACTTAAGTAGATGTATTTAATAATACAACAAAAAAAGTAGGCTGTAAAACAGGAATTCAGCTAATTTGGATATGTATTTTACTGTATTCAAATACTATTAAAGGTAAATACCGTAACGCCTAAGCGTAATTTTTGGAACGTTAAGAATTCTGAAAACGGAACAAAATCTAACCAAATTGATTTTCCTAATTTTACTCAACAAACTTGAAAGATACCTAATTAATCTGAATTCTTGTAAAAGAAAGAAAAGGAAGAACGTGAAGAAGCCAAAAAACAGTGCTCTGTTTTCCATATTATGCGTTCTCTTCTTCGTCTGTTCAATTTCCTACAAAATACATACAAATACAATATGATACATGTAAAAAAATTGAATACATACAGGAAAAATACATATGAATACATACAGGAGGAATCTGAATATAATCGAAAACTTAACTGAATTTTTAACTATTAAAAAAAATAAGTAAATATTTTAATTACAACTCAAAATTACTTGAAAATCAACCCACAACTCACAACAATCAAAATACATAAGAATACATATAATTTTTTTTAAAAAACAGAACACATTATACCCAAAAGTGCCGAAATATAACAAAATACATACCAATATAACACGATACATGTGAAAAAAATGAAAACTTATGAGAAAATAGAAAATTCTTTTACATGCACATTGATAGAAATAGCAAATACCTTTTTGGCAACAATACACTACCAATGATTATTGCATAAGAGAAATCAGTATAATAATAAAGAAACCAAAGAAATTGTATCAAAAGGGTAGAAGACGTGGTAATGGTGGAGGAAAGTGTATGTGAAAGAGAGAGAGAAAGTATTTGGGGGGAAGGGGGGGGGTTTACGGTAAGTATGTGAGAGAAATTAAAAAAAAAGGAGAGAGAAATATCTTTTTTGGCATATATGGTGCCTTAAATTTAGGATATAACCATAAATAATTAATTTGCTATTTAGGATAAAGGGTATCTATATGATGTAATATTTTTAAATGGTATTTATTATTGATAAATATGGTAGTAAGGTTTTCTATAGGGTGTAAAATTTCCTTTATTTTTCAGGCAACACTATATCTAGTCCAACGTCGTGCGTACTATAGAACTTATATTGTACCTTATAAAACTCTTTACTTTCCTCTCGTGTTCTGATATATAATTTACCTAAGGTATCACCCCTTCTTCAGAAGCTTGCCAGCCTAGAAGCATGTCAGTCCTAATTGATTCGACCTTACTGGCCCTCTCTCTATCACATGCACCATACTGATCCCCCTATTGGGACACAGCATTTTCGCCGAGGTTTATCCCACCATTGTACTGAGAGAGAGTCAGGCTCTAGTATCATACTTATCACAACCCAAGTTTATTGGACATATTATCTGCTTTGGGCCTAGGCCTATACAAATTTGTCTTTCAAGCTACGCTGCATCGAGCCCAAAAATGTCTACATCATGTGAACTTATATTTTGCGTTATTAAACTCATCATCACTTTCCTTTTTCATTTTGATGATTGATTTGCTCAAACGGACATATGCACCTCTTCTTCAGAAATTTGTCAGCTTAGAAGTATGTCAATCCTGCTTGACTCGCCATCGTTGGCTCGTCCTCCGTCATGTGCGTCACAATAGCCCTTTTAGTTGGAAGGTTGGGCTGATCGCCAGAGGCCGAGCCAGAATTTGAAGCTTGTGGGTTTGGATTCTAGTTTGTTTATGTTATTGGGTTCTAAATTAATAATTTATACATATTCAATAAATTTTTTAACACAAATATAGATTTTGGACTAAAGTTATGGGTTCGGCCGAACCCGCAAGTGCTACGCTAGCTCCCCCACTGCTGATCGTTGTAACCAATGTGAGTAATATCGTATCTATATTGTCACGACCCTAGTTCACCAATTGTGAACATGTCGTGATGGCACCCAGTCCCCACGACTAGGTAAGCCTAACACGTTGCGGAATATACAAGTTATAAATACTTAAATAAGAAACAACGGAAAATAGCATAAAAGATATGTAATCCGTGCCGCTTGGCACATACATCCATCACACAATGAATAAAACACTACCAAGATCCGGAACCCCACGGTAACACAGACAAAAAGGGAAATACAACTATGGCTCTATGTGTAAAGAGTATCTAACAACGACATGAATAAAAATGTCAACTAGTACTACTAGAATAGAAGGGAAGCCTCCGGATCCGCGGACGTAGCGGATCATACCTCGAAGTCTCCCAGAAAGCTGCGGAATCACCTAGTACGAGCCTGCTCTGATGTACCTGGATCTGCACAACAAAAGTGTGCAGAAGAGTAGCATGAGTACACCACGGCGGTACTCGGTAAGTGCCAAGCCTAACCTCGATGGAGTAGTGACGAGGTAGATCAGGGCCCTACTGAGAAAACAATAATATAATGATGATAACAAAATAAACAGTTTAAATGATAATAATTTCCGAAATAACAACATTATGATGATTACTGCAACTGTCTACAATTAAACTAACAACAAATAACCAACTCAAATAAACAAATCCAGGATCGGTGGGAATTGAACCCACAGTCCCATTCTCAGTACCTCTGGGTCTCCGGGAATCGAACCCGCAACCCATGTCTCAATAATATCTAAATAACTCAGGATCTCCGGGAATCGAACCCGCAGTCCCTACCAATAAGTCAGGATCTCGGGAATCGAACCCGTAGTCTACATTTCAATAATCTCAGGATCTCGGGAATCGAACCCGTAGTCCATATTTCAATAAATCTCAGGATCTCGGGAATCGAACCCGTAGTCCATATTTCAATAATCTCGGGATCTCGGGAATTGAACCTGTAGTCCATATTTTCAATAATCTCTTGATCTCGGGAATTGAACCCGTAGTCCATATTTCAATAATCTCGGGATCTCGGGAATTGAACCCGTAGTCCATATTTCAATAATCTCAGGATCTCGGGAATTGAACCCGTAGTCCATATTTCAATAATCTCAGGATCTCGGGAATTGAACCCGTAGTCCACAACCACAACAAGTAAAGGAATACACAGAGAGAAGTATAATATGCTCAACGATAACTTCGCCGATGAACAGCGCCAGCGATTACCAAGAAAACTCAAGTAAGTCAATTAAGCAACTAGACAGTTAGATTCCATCTAGTCATGCTTTCCTAACTACTACCGAGTAGGAATATCAAATTTAACAACTAAAAACAGGAATATCACTCATTGAACATTTTGAGTAAAGTATGTGTTCAACAACCAGCGCATGTACACGCCTGTCACCTCGCATACAAGGCATTTAAAGTATCACATAATATCCTAGGGGTGAAAGTCCCCCACACGAAGTTAGACAAGCCACTTACCTCAATTCTGGTACAAAACCGCTAAGAAATAACCCTCTTGCCGCGAAAGTCGGCCTCCACAAGTGTAGTATCTGATAAAAATCAATAGAATCACATCAAAATAGGCCAATTGGGCATTACCCAATCAAAATAACTCAAAATACACCAAAACCCACAAGTTGCCAAAACCCGACTTTCGGTACGCTTATCGAAAAATCACGAAAGTTATATATTTGGAACCCTTGTCTCAATACGAGTCCAAGCATATAACGTTTATCAAATTCGGACTCCATTTGCCCACTCAAAACCTTGATCTTCTAAAGTTCAAGCCTAGGGTGAAAAACCCCCATAAAACACCCCAAATTCCTCCATTTTCATGAGATAATTGCATAATATTGTCAACAATAATCATAATTTGAGTCCATAGTTGATTACCTCGAAGAAACCCCTTGAATCTCCCTTCAAAATCGCCCAAATCGCCCCTTAAGCCGAGCCCTCAAAGTTTGGAAATGTTTCTGAAATTTCTAACTTCCGACATAATTAACTCCCTGCGATTTCCGCTTCTGCGGACGAAATTCCGCTTCTGCGGATCCGCTTCCGCGACATTTTGTCGCCTCTGCGAAGCCCAGGCCTGGCTGGCCCATTCCGCTTCTGCGGTCTCTAGGTCGCTTCAGCGATTCCGCTTCTGCGGAAGCACAGTCGCTTCTGCAACTTCGCTTATGCGGACAAAAGTCCGCTCCTGCGGAGGTCCACCAAACAGTCCACTCCCGCTCCTGCGGAAGGCTTTCCGCTCCTGCGTGACCGCCTCCGCGATCTAAAATCCGCTCCTGCGAACTAGGCCGGCCTCCCATGAACTCGCTACTGCGGAGCAATGTCGCTTCTGCGGACTCGCCTCTGCGGTCCAAGTCCGCAGGGGCGAAAACAACAGAGGCAGAATTCCCTAACCTGCAATTTCCATGATTTTCTCCCGTTTAACCATCTGAAACCACCCCGAGGCCCCCGGGATCTTATCCAAACACACCAACACATCCTAATACCTTATTCGAACTTGTTCCAATCCTCAAAACACGTCTAACAACATCAAAACCGATAATTCACATCGAATTCAAGCCTAAATTTCTTAAAACTCTCTGAATTACACATTCGATCTAAAACCCGACTAAACGACTTCCGAATGACCTGAAAATTTGCGGACATATCCAAAATCACATAACGAAGCTACATAAATTGTCGGAATTCCATTCCGACCCCGGATCAAAATCTCACCTATCGTTCGGATTCGCCAAAAATTTCAACCTTCGGCATTTCAAGCCTAATTGAGCTACGGACCTCCAAAATACATTCCGAATGCGCTCCCAACCTCGAAATCACCTAACGGAGCTAATGGAACCATCGGATTTCCGTTTCGAGATCGTCTTAACACTGTTCTGGCTACGGTCCATTTTCTAGCTTCAAAGCTCTTATTTAGGGACTAAGTGTCCCAAAATGCTCAAATTTTTAGAACCGACTCTCCCGGCAGCCCACAATAGCAGAAATGAACTTAGGGAACCATTAAATTAGGATTGGGGCGTAATTTTCTAAAACGACCGATCGGGTCGTTACATATATACATAAAATAAACTATGGAAATGAGAAAGCGAATAAGAAATGAGATTAACGATGTTTAATAGTTGAAACTTCTAGGTTTAATATTTGAAACTACAAAGTAGGAATGTACGGCCGGGTTGATTCGGATTTTTCAATTACCAAATCAAACCAATAGTGTCGGATTTTTAAATCTATAAACCAAACCAAACCAACGAAATTGGGTGTTTCAATCTCGGGTTTTCTAGGGTTTTTCGGGGTTTTTCGAGTTTTCGGGTTTTTTCCCGGTAAGTCTTCATAGCACAAATATATAACTTATGCTCCACATACTTCTCTAATCCTACAAGGATACAAACATATAATGTATTTTTTCAAGAAAATAATTGTAACGACCCGACCGGTCGTTTTGAGTCCCGACACGTCATTCAGCAGATTGAGGTCATGAACAACTTCATCTCAGGTATATTGACTTGTGTGTATGGTCAGAATTAAAATTCAGGGAAGTTTGGAGTCAAATCTAAATGGAAATTCTCATTTTGAAAGCTTAAAGTTGAAGAAATGAACTAGGATTGGAATTTTGAGTAAATGACCTCGGAATTGGGATCTAAAAGTTCGAGCATGCTCGTATGATGATTTTGAACTAGGGCGTATGTCCGAATTTGGTTTTTGATAACCCGTGAGCATTTCGGCGTATATGGCGGAAGTTAGTATTTTAGAAAAATTTCATAAATTTGGGTTGGAAGGCATTTTAGAGTTATAGATGTCCATTTGGGATTCCGAGTCTAGGAATAGATCCGTATGGTGATTTTGCAGTTGGAAAAGCGATCGGAAGTGAATTCGGATGTTCGAAGGTCATTTTGAAGTCATTTGGCTAAATACGGGAATTTGAAGGTTCATGAGAAAATTCGACCGGAAGTGAAAATTTTGATATCGGGGTCAGAATACGATTCCGAAAGTTGGTACAAGTCCGTAATATCGAATGTGACTTGTGTGCAAACTTTGAGTCAATTCGGATCGATTTTGATAGGAAAATGGACAATTAATCTCTTTAAGGAAAGCTTAAGTTGGAAAAGTCAGCCCAACGTTGACTTATGAGTTAGAGGGCTCGGAACTGAATTCCGATGATTCGGTTAGTTTCGGGGGATGATTTAAGACTTAGAAGCGCAATTGGAAGTAATTTTGGAGGTCCGGTGAAGAAGTTAGCCTATTTTGGCGAAGTTGGAATTTTGGCGGAATCCGATCGATGGGTGATATTTTGATCCGCGAGTTGGAATGGAATTCCAACAGTTGCAGTAGCTTCGTTAGGTGATTTTGGATATGTCTGCAAATTTTCAGGTCATTCGGACATCGTTTGGTCGGGTTTTTGATCGAAAGTGTATTTTCGGAAGTTTTTGGAAACTTAGGCCTTGATTTGATGAAAATTGATGATTTTGATGTTATTTCGGCGATTTGATCTCTCGAGCGAGTTCGTGTGATGTTTTAGAGTCAATGTGCATAATTGGTTTGGAGCCCCGAGGGCTCGGGAGTATTTCGGAGGTGTCTCGGAATAATTCCGGACTTAGAAAATGGGCAGAAAATGCAGAAAAATCTGCTGTGAACAGTGTCCATGAACAGTGCCCCGTGAAACAGTGTCCATGAACAGTGCCCGTGAAATAGTGTCCATAAACAGTGCCCGTGAAATAGTGTCCGTGAACAGTACCGTGAACAGTACCGTGAATAGTGCCGGACACAATATATTTACAAACAACAACAACAACTACCCAGTATGTTCCCACAAAGTGGGGTCTGGGGAGGGTAATACGTGCATAGGCCTTACCCCTACCCGAAAGGGTAGAGAGGCTGTTTCCGGACACAATATATTTGAGGTCCGAAAATATATTGCCATTTTTGACGATTTGGACCTCGGATAGGGCGATTTTTCTTGGGATTTTTGGAGAGAACAACGGGGTAAGTGTTCTTAACTCAATTTTGGTGGTATAACTCGAATCTATTGCAAGTTTTAGTGTTTAATTTGAGAATTTTTGTTGAAAAGGGTAGAAAGCCCTCTTGGATAGAAATAGTGATTTAAGGAGACAAATGAACTCCAATTTTTGTTAATTTGATATGTACGGACTCGTGGCGAGACGAGGATTCCGGAAATATAAATTTCAAAATTTTTCGAGATGTGGGCCCGAGGCTCGGGTTTTGCCAATTTCGTGATTTTTGATATTTTTCGAGTTCTTTCGATTGGGTTATGTTCCATTAGCCTATTTTGATATATTTGTACTAATTTTGGCTCGTTTTGACGTGCGTGGATGCCGGTTCGAGGAGCTAAGACGTCGCGGGCATGAAGCTTCTACCGGTTCGAGGTGAGTGGTAGTAGTTAACAATGTACTGAGGGTTTGAAACCCCGTACTAGCACTTCACAGTGCAATATTGAGATGAGACACGCGTTCTATGACGGGCGTGGTGACATTGTGATTGGGGGTTCGGACTTAGTCCTTCCCGACTAATAGTATATTGTGTGTTATGACTGATAATAAGTTTATAACTGTGCAATTGGGCTGATAGCCATGTTTGGGGCCTTGTGCCGATCTGTAGAGCATTAGGGAACCTATAGAGCTAGGTGACCCTTATATCGTGTTGGAAACATACACTCAGCCGTAGCTCTAGCTGTATAGCATAATATGAGCCCGTACTAGATGTGTACATTAAGAGAGATTATCTAGGGTGGAATTCCCTGTTCTAGCTGAGCGGGCCTGAAAGGCCAAGTCTATACCGATTGAGATGAGATAGGGTCAAGGACCCACTATGAGATGTTATATTGGGCCCGAAAGGCCAAGTCTATATTGACTGAGACAGGGTCAAGGACCCACTGTGATATATTATATTGGGCCTGAGAGGCCAAGTATATACTGACTGGAATAAGGTCGAGGACCCATTATGAGGTATTATATATATATATATATTGGATCGGGCTGCACGCCGCAGCAGTATATATATTGGATCAGACAGCACGCCGCAGTAATATACATGTAATATACATGTGGGACGAACTACACGCCGCAGTATTATTGCGTTTGGGCTGTAGGAGCCCCTTCGGAGTCCGAGTCTGCACACATTCTCAGTGAGCACTGGTGTATATTATGGGATCGGGTTGCACGCCGCAGCAGTATAGAGATATATACATATATATATTGGATCGGACTACACGCCGCAATAATATTTGTGTGGATCGTGCTGCACGTCGCAGTATTATAGTGCTTGGGCCTAGGGAGCCCCTCCGAAGTCTGTATACACCCCCATTGAGCGCCGTCGACGTTAAATGGAGCGGGCTGCGTGCCGCAGCGGTATATGTATTGGAGCGGGCTGCGCGCCGCAGCGGTATATGTATTGGAGCGGGCTGCGCGCCGCAGCATTATACTTATTCATATTCATATATATACTGAAATATTTATATGTTATAGACAAATGTGTATGTCTCCATATATTGAGATGGTTGTATACCGTAGTGGTACGAGCGAGGATGTGGTCAGTGTGGGACCTAGATGAGATAGATGTGGACTGGAGATTAGAGTACTCATTATAGTGATGACTAACCTGTAGGGGTCGCCTTAGAACTGTTTAGTGATAGTACAGGAGTTCTTATTTTCGGTTATTGTTTATTATTGTTACTCACTGAGTTGAAATATACTCACCCCACTCCCCTGCACTTTTTGTGCAGATATACAGGTTCAGGAGGGCAGTTGAGCTATCGCAACTACTTTATTATCCCCATTCTAATGAGACTTCGAGGTAGCTGCCAACGTCCGTAGTACCCGAGCTCTTTCTTTTTATCATTTTCTTGTCTCCATTCTGATTAGACTTGATTTTGTAGTAGATCTCATTTGTAGAGGCTCGGACTTGTAACGTCACGATTTGGTTGGGACTGTGTTCTTGTATTTCAGTTCTATACTTCTTGATTTGTTATGAAAACAGGCTAATCACGCCGATTAATCAGTATTAATTATACTTGGCTGGTTTAATTGGATAAGATGGTCGGGCTTGCCTAGCAATGTGTTGGGCGCCATCACGACCGGGGTTTGGGGTCGTGACAATAATATAATAATATGAGATGCTTCATAACATCGTACTAAAATATTCAATAACAAAAATACTAAATAAGCCATAATAAATATTAACATGATCTAAAAGTATTATATAAGTCATGCTTAAATAAGTACAACTATAAGTATATTGGTTACACAACTAAGCGCTAAAGAAAAAGATAAACTAAGTTATGCATTTTCAATATAAACAATGCAAAACTAAAAAATAGATATAGACTATTGTCATTTCTATTGTTGAATTGAATTTTCTTAGTTAGCATTAGTATTGATGTGAAGTTTATTTGAATTACTATCTTTATGAACTATAAAATTTATTTAACCATTCAAGAATGTTAATTCCAAACTTGACACAATATGTTTAAAGATAAAATTGTGAAAAAGTTTAAGAAATATTTATGAATTGTATTAAAAATAAATATTTATATGTATAAAATATTTGTAAAAATTAAATAAATGCAATATCGGGTTGGTTTGGTTTCGGTTTGACTTTTTTTAGTTAAAACTAAACCAAACCAATTATGATCGGGTTATTTTTTCCAATACTAAATCAACTCAAACCAACCCATGATCAGGCTTTTTTTCTGATTTGACTCGAATTACCGATTTGGTGCAATTTATCGGTTTTCTTTATACATTCCTACGGCATAGTATGATACATGTTGTGAATCTTTACATCATTATGATCATGGCGTGATTATTTAAATTATTTCAAGTATATTGTTAGGCATATTTTGTCAATAGTTGTCACACCTCTTAAAGATAAAATTAATGACACAATTACTAAACTGTGTCGGTTTATTAGGCATATGACCACTTTCTTCAACAAAAACAACAACAACTATCCAGTATAATTCACAAGGTGGGTTCTGGGGAGGGTAATATATAGACAAGCCTTATCCCTACCCAAAAGGGTAGTGAAGCTGTTTCCAATCGACCCTCGGCTTAGAGAAGGAAAGGGAAAGCAACAACAAAAATAAAAACAAAAGAGCATTAGTAATTCTGGCAGAAATCGCATAAATAGTTATCTAAACATAAGAATTACATAAAATGACATGCAATAATATCAAACAGTAGCTACCATAAATAACTACAATAAGGGGGACACAATCCAATGCACGAATCATCTATGAGTCGCCCTGACAAGCCTCGCCCAACCCCGGGAAATGAGTACAAAAAATTCTAGGGGCCCCTATTCTACAACCCTGATACTAGATCTCCTGACTTTTATATCAAGGGCCATGACCACTTTCTTCATTCTTTATTATTTTCAGATACTAATATTCCAGGTCTCTATCTCCCAAGCTCAAATTTATCACCTCAAGGCTAAAAATTTCCCTAAATAGAACTCAAACAATAATTAATTGCACCATCAAGTTGAATTTCCACCTTTGTCGAAACTCAAGTGATACAACTCATCAATAATCATTCTTAAATCATCAATAGCAATGCCAAAGCTCCGCACCATCCTCTTGATTAGAGATGGCAATGGGGCGGTGCGGGGCGGTTTATCCTTAACCTGCATAATGTTTAACCCGGCCTGCCCCGCCCCGCATAGGAATATTACTGTTTTCAAACCACCCCGCCCCGCCCCGCCCCGCACCGCAAAGTAAGAAAAATTTATTTTTTATTTTTTACAAGTAGTTTCTCTTTTAAAAAAAAACCTAAAAAAATTAATGATAACCTATGACCTTCTTTTTTCTAGGTAGTTTCAGTTATGTCCATAATGTTTTCAATATTTTATGAAATTTCAATTGAATTTTTTTTAATATTTTATAAAATTTCAATTGTATTATTTTATGGATCTATATTATCAATAATGATCAGTCTAGTACATGTATCATGTATGATATATTTAAGTTAATTATTAGTACATACAAGAAAAAATCAAATTATTGAGAAACATGAATCAATCCTTAAAATAATTCATCTTTTACAAGGTGATATACACATACGTCATACGCAGACTGAGATGGTTAGGGAAGATTTACTTTATGGTTGATTACAAATATTTTTTAAGTTATATATTTATATTTTCATTTTCATATTAAACCGTTAAATAAAACATAAGAAATCTTTGGATTATTTTTATTCAAATTGTAATTAATTATTGAACATCAATTACGGTATGTCTTCTATTAATCCTGTTAGAAAATATTTTTTAGCATAGTAATTTGATTAGTAAGTTAATTATAATAATCAATTTTAAATATATCTTCTTAAAACTAGTATGCAATATTTCTACCGGATAGGCGGACCAATATTTTAATGCTCCAAAAATTGATAATATCCTAATATGTTGATAATTTATAACTAGAATATATGATATTACCCATACATCTAAGCTTAAAAGAGCAAGAAAAGAGGAGATTAATGAATACAAAATTTAAAATTAAAATAAAGATATAAAGATAATCAAGGGAAAGTTTATAAAACAGATTCTAATTAAGAAAGAAGATTGCAAAATGCGCGAAAAGATTTAATCTTCTTTGACGAAAAGCAGCAAATGTGCGATGCAAGTATTACACAAATGCGTAACCCGCAACCGCCCCGCAACCGCAATTAAATTTAAAAAATAATTCTTGAACCCGCCCCGCCCCGCATAAACTAAAAACCGCACCGCCCCGCATATGCTGAAAACTGCCCCGCCCCACACCCGCCCCGCCCCGTTTGTCATTCCTACTCTTGATGTTTAAACAAACCTAGGCAGATGTGAATTTAAGATTTGAAATTCATAGGTGCGAAATTCTAACACTTTTAAGTTACTAGGTTCTAAAATAATTATTTATACATATTTTATGAATTTTACAAGACAAATACAGAATTCGCACAAAAGTTATTGGGTTCGGCGAAAAGCTCCGCCCCAGAACCTAGGTATAGAGAATTCAACTATAAAGCATTTGCAATAGTATTGTAGTGATCAAGGTAGGATTATAGTGGTTGAGGGAGTGGTCCTCTAGAAAAAGGTAAAATGGTGACTAGAAAAAAATGGTAAAAATGAAGGTATAAGGTGATTTTTGTGTGTTCTTTTTATAGTGTCATAAGAGTGAGAAGTGGCCGTAAAGTAATAATGATCTTCAAGTGGTGTTTTTTGAGAGTGGATAGAATATGGTGATGATCAATTTTGAAGATGTATGAAGGCGACAGAGAAAAATGATGGATGCTAAAATATTTCACAAAGTTTAGACGTAAATTTGGATCATTTGACATAATTCAAGGAAAAAATTGACCTTTTTTTTTTTTTTTTTTTGTGAACTCCCGTGTTGTAAAGCTTCCGACGTTATTAAAGGGGTGAATTAAAATAATAGTCATATTTACAATTGGTCGTTCAAAAATTGCTCAGTTTCAAAAGTAATCGATATTTAGTCATTTTAATATAAAATAATACGCCAGCATATTATGCTGGACGTTCCAGCATAACTATACTTGAACTCCAGTATATATACTGGAGTTCCAAAATAAGTATGTCGGTGCTCCAGCATAATATGATGGACAGATGGAGTTCCAGCATAAGTACACTAGAACTCCAGCATAATATACTGGAGTTCCAGCAAGTATACTCGTCCAACGTAATATACTGGAGTTTGCAGCACCGGTGCTCCAATCTCCAATATATTATACTGGAGCCAGCAAAGTATACAGGTCCAGCATAATATGCTAGAGTTAGGGGTGTTCATGTTTCGGTTTGGACCGATTCTTCCCTAAAAAGAAAACAAACCAACTAAGTCATTTTTTCAAATATTAGAACCAAACCAAACCAATTAAGTCAGTTCTTTCTCGATTCGATTTTTCGGTTATTTGTCGGTTTTGTTTCGATTATTTATCGACTTTTTCTTAAATATAAGACATACACTACCAGACACATATTTGGCAACCACATTTTCAACGTATCACTATCAAATCAATTGCCTTTTGAGAAATCTATTATTTACCAAAATATATTGATGATAATTGAATCAAATAGTGATGAATAATTTAAGGACTCAATTAAAAATATATTATTTTTAGCATGAAATAGACTGTTACACTTAACAAAAGAAAACTACCGATCGAACTAGAATGTAAAGGTAAAGAATTGTACTAAAAGCGCAAACGATTAACATTTACTATAAATCTTTGAAACTTTATATAAAAGTATATATATATATATATATATATATATATATATATATATATATATATATATATATATATAATAAATTTAAAATAGTTACTCCTATATTCGGTTTGGTTCATTTTTTTTATTATTCAAACCAAAAGCAACCCAAATTTGATAGGTTTTTAAATTTTAAAACCAAAACTAAACCAAACCAAAAAATATTGCTCTTATTTTTTGGTCCGTTTGGTTTTGGTTTTCGGTTTTGTTCGATTTTTTTTAATTTTTATGAACACCCCTAGCCGAAGTTCATACACATGTGCACCAAACTCCAGTATATTATGCTGGACAGGCCTTTGCTGCATCAAAATAATGTCTATTTTTTATTGGCTTGGCTAAAGCTGGCTATTTTTGAATGACCAATCTGAAAACTAGTTATATCATACTATTTTAACTATTAATAAGACCAAATTCATCCCAGTTAACAACAATACAATAACGATCCAGTAAAATTTTACTAGTAGGGTAAATGGAGGGTAGTGTGTACGCAAACTTATCCCTACTCCGAAGAAGTAAAGAGGCTCGAAAGATACTCAGTTCAAGAAGACAAAAAAAGCCAAAATAGTATCACTAATAGAAATTATACGAAAAATAATATCATGAAAATAAGAAAGTAAATTAAAAGCAAAAGCAATAGACAACACATAAATCCGACACTATAGAAAATATAAGAGTAGTAATTTTCATTCTTTTTGCAAGAAAATCACGAAAGAAAGAACACGGAGAGACAGAAAATTGCCTAAAAGGGTGGTGGTTTGTTGCTGGTCAAAGTCAGAACCACCCCAATGCCGAAAAGAGAATCTAGAAAAAGAAAAGCCCAAAAGGAAAACAATTTCTTAGAGCCCGTTTGGACATAAAGAAAATTTTCATATTTTTTCAAAAAAATTTACTCTTTTTTTGAAATCAACATTTGATCATAAATTTTTTCATTTTCACTTAAAAATATATTTAGTATTTTTAGAAAATTTGGAGAACTTCAAAAAATTATTTTTCAAAATATTCACTAAAATCACTCACAAAACTTTAAAAACAACCCAAAATTATATTAATGTCCAAACCCAATTCTAATTTTCAAGTAGTATTTTTAATTAAAAATTATTTTCACTTTTTTCGGAATTATACAATTCTGATGTCCAAACGCCAACTTAGAAGAAAGAAAAGTGAACAAATCAGAATTTCTTAAGGGCCCATGCAAAGTTCCAATAATAATTTATAGTATGTGTCTATTCTCTTTCTTAACAAGAAAGAAAAAAAAAAATATATTCACCACCACAGTGGCCTTCTCTCTCCCTCTTCCTCTCACGCACTCTCTGATCTACCCCTTTCCACATTACATAGAGAATTTTTCTCTTTCCTCGTGAGTAAAAATTCCAATCTTTATTTAATAAAAAACAAAATAATCTGATAATGGGTGTCTTCCATTGCCATCACTGTTGAAAATCTTTGATTCAAGGTATTTAATTTGATCCCCTATTCTTCTTATTTGGAGTTCTTTGACTTTTCCATATTTGTGTATTTTCTTGAAAACCCATTATTCATTTTAGTATAGATTGGTAATCTAATGTGTTTACAATGTAAATTGATTTTTGGCTATTGATATTGTGGTTATGCAGATTAATGGTGTCTGCATTGATTGATATATGCACAAAGTCTGGAACTTGTGGTAATCCTCATAATAGAATAGGTCTGAAATTGGGGTTTGGATTCTGGAATAGTAGTAATTTGATTAATTTTTTGAGTGATAGTTCTTTTGGTTGAGTTATAATTATTATAGCAATAATATGTAAAGGGATGGTGACAACTACATTGAGAAAGTTTGTATACCCTTGTTGGAAGCCTTCGATAGAGAATGAAGGTGAGAATAGCAGCACTAGAGGTGGAGATCCAGGTGGCCGGGTCGATGGATTGTGGTGGTACAAAGATTCAGGGCATCATGTAAATGGAGAATTTTCAATGGCTGTAATTCAAGCAAATAATGTATTGGAGGATCAGTGCCAGCTTGAATCCGGGCCGTTGAGTTTGGCGGATACAGGTCCTCAAGGGACCTTTGTCGGAATTTATGATGGCCATGCTGGTCCAGAAGCTGCCCGCTTCATAAATGACCGCCTTTTTGAGAACCTCAAGAGTATGTTTTCTTCTTTCTCATTGCTTTGCTTCATCATCATTTTTAGCTCTTGCATTTGTTGTGTTGACCTACATGTATGTGGTCCAGAAGCTTGTTTCCTGCAGTAACTCCTTTTGTGTATATGTACGGACTCATATATGCTACGCATAGGCTCATTTTTATATATGTATTTCTGAATGACTGTATTGAATTTTAAGGTTCGTTACATACTTTTGAGTTTCTTTTACATAAATTTTGATTGAAATTTCAGGTTAAAACCTTCGAATGTTTTCCATATAACGTGCTTACTGAAAAGAAAGTTTTTAGCAGCGGGAGCTTTTTTATTCTAATTCCTACCCAAGAAACTAGGACAACTTTAGACTGCTTTTAGCTATTTCTGGCCTAATCAAGACCATGATTGAGTTTAGGACATTTGGGACTTTTTTTTTGTTAGGAATAACATCCTTTTAGAATAATGTCCTTTGCAAGTTGTGATTGATAACTAATATGGGCCCTGCCTATCCTAGCTGTATGGGGATAACTTAGGGAAAAAAATGCTCTTCTTGTTCAATTACCTAGAAGAATAGACAAAAGGAAGAAAATTATAGTTGTTTGACTAGAGATGAAAGCAAATGGTGTGACGGTTTATTATGCATGCATAGAGTATCTTTCAGAAGAATTAAGTCTCAACATCACTATGTATAAGACCCTCACGGCTCTGTATTTTAAGGCTGTTTTGGAAATATTGGGTCAAAGACCATCAAAAAATTATTGTTCTATAAACCTTATAGAAGAAAGATACTTATTTTATATAAAACATACTATTATGTATGATTTAGCAGTGGAATCTGGACAATTTTACCCAAATTGCCAACATTTTCATTGTTAAAAATCTTGGAGAGTTGGATATTTTGTAAAGAATAACTTCCTTTATGAATGATAATAGATGTAAGTTGTGAAGAAGGAATGCTGTCTGTATGTATGCATTAGTAGAAGGAATGTTCTGTTGGTTTGACTCATTTTCTGAAAATCAAAAGAGAGCGGATAACATATATGGTTGCAAGAGAAGCAGCTTGTGCTCTTAGGATCAATAATGTAGAATTCTCTAGTTCCTTGTCCATGAATTATCTGTGTAAATTTGAAGCATTAGTGGAATGTTCTGTTTGGCATTTGGAGATGATAACTGAACATGAATAGTCCCTTGTGTTTAAAAACCTCCAATTTATTTGCTAACGGGATACCTGTAATTGCGAAGATACAAATACTAAATTTTTGCTGTACTGTTGTAGTAATTGAGACCATCCTCTGGTAACTGATCCTTCTTTGACATATCACGGTAAAGAGAAGTGGATAAAAGACATGAGGTGTACCCCATGCTCAAAACAACGTAATGCCCCCGAAAGGAGTTAATCGGAAAAAACCACGTGGCTGTTTATTTCCTATCTTTGACAAGGGTGTGAATGCATCACTTTTTTTTTTTTGTGTATGTTTTTTGAAGATTACTGATGCATTTGTTACTCAGTTAACAGCTATTTGTATTGCAGAATTCACCTCAGAGGATCAAGGAATGTCAGCTGATGTCATAAGCAAGGCATATTTGGCTACAGAAGAGGAGTTCCTTTCTCTAGTGAGAAAGCAATGGCTAATTAAACCCCACATTGCTTCTGTGGGATCATGTTGTTTAGTGGGTATAATTTGCAATGGGATGTTATACATTGCAAATGCTGGAGACTCTCGTGCGGTATTAGGAAGAGAAGAGGGGCATCTGAAAGAGGTTAAAGCTATTCAATGGTCGTCTGAACACAATGCAAATTTGGAATCTGTCCGAGAGGAACTACGTTCTCTTCATCCTGATGATCCACAAGTAGTAGTATTAAAGCACAAGGTTTGGCGTGTGAAGGGTATTATACAGGTGAATACTTGAACTGCTGTAAAACTTCATCTTATCATACTTCTGATTGTGTAGATATTAATTAAGTGAAGTTTTGTCTTAGTTATAAGGTTTGATGCACTGATCGCTGTTATGCCTCTGGACTTAGGACCACAAAGTGGTTCACTCTCTCTCTCTCTGTAGCATAAATTTAGGAGTGACATCTTGTATATGTGGGTCTATTTTATTATTTTAGGACTTTCAAGTCTGGACCTCTTACAGCTCCAAATATATATATATATATATATATATATATATATATATATATAGGAAAATTAAAGAATGTCATTAACCAAAGTAAATATGTACAGCTCAAGGGAAAAGAAAACAAACACAAACTAGGCTAAATCTGGACAAACAGTCCCAGGCTTGAGCTAACTAGCACCTGAGGAACAATATCTACCCCGCTTACTCCTGTTGGACTCCGCTATCTTGTTAACAGATAAACATGATGGATAAAATTCAACTGGATTAGTTGCCTTGTGCATCACTGCTCCTCTGTGTATGCTGAAAGCATCTCTGATTTCTTTCCTCCCATATACAGTATGTGCACCCTACTATGCCGTTCTATATACTTAATTTGTAGCAGATCTTTCTCATGCATTTGCCACAGCGCAGCTAATTTCATTCTGCCAATGTCTTGTCAATCTCTGGACTCCTTGCCATTCTAGTATCCTATTCCAAATGTTTGCACAGAAGAACACTCAAAAAATAAACGGGAGATATATTCCTCTTCTATGTTGCACAAAGGGCATATTTTATCAGTGACCATTCCCCATTTTGCTAGCCTGTCTTTGGTAGATAACCTGCCATGCAATGCTAGAGTGAAAATAAAGGTCTATTTTTTATCCCTTGGTTGTTGCATACTAGTCTTCTCCAGTCCTCCTTTTGAAGGAACCCCCTCATAAAGTTATATATTTTACTTCTTGAGAAGTCCTCAATCTGTTGGAGATATGGTAAAGTATATCCAGCAGCTTCCACATTGGCCATGATCTTCTGAATTAAATTATGATGCTTGCTTAGCCTGAACTTCCTCACTTGGCTTTTCCTTTATGTAGTACCCATGTAACCCACAATATGTCTTTTTTTTTGGCAAAGATTCCACAGTGACTTACAAATGGCAGCTTTGTTCCAGAGTGTTATGTCAGTTATACTCATCCCACCAGTAGCCTTGGTCTTACATAAAGTAGCTTTCCTGGAAATACCAACTTCTCCAGTCCACAAGGATTTCATGCATATAGGCTCAATGTGTTTGAGGATTCTCTTTGGCAAGATAAAGATTTGTGCCCAAAATGTTTGAATTAAAAAAGACACTCTTTATCGATTGAATTCTTCCTGCATAAGATAAGAGTCTTGTTGTCCAACTAATCACTCTTCCAATCATTTTCTCAATTAGTGGCTGGCACTGAGCTACTGATAACCTCTTGGTGCTAAGTGGCACTCCAAGATACTCAAAAGGTAGGTCTCCTTCTGTGAAACCAAGCACCTCCAGTATTTGTTGTTGTACCATAGGATATACTCCACCAAAATAGAATGAGTTTTTGGTACTGTTAGCTATCAACCTTGATGCCTCTAAAAATTCCTGGAAGCATAACAGTAATAAGTCATCACCAAAACCTAATTGCACCAGTTACATTTTGGCACATCTTGGGTGGTATCTGAATTCTGGTGTTTCTTTCAGAGTCTTCAGCAATCGACTAAAGTACTCCATGGCTAATACAAAGAAAAAAGGAGACATAGGGTCTCCTTGTCTCAGGCCGCTCTTAGCTTCAAAGGCCTTGAGGACTTCCATTAATTACTACTGAATAAGCGGCAGTTCTTAGGCATACCATGATCCATCTCACAACTTCTCAGGGAAATAAAATTAATTTCTCCTAAAAGAAGCAAAAAGGGAATGCTCTTATGCTAAGCTTCTAGAGGGAAGGCTGAAATCTATTTGCTCTTATGCTAAGCAAACAGATTCGCACGATGTGGAAAGTATGGAGGAGATAAAATATTTCTTCTGTATATGATGGTTATTATCTAATGCACTTTTACAGGTTTCAAGATCAATTGGTGATGCATATTTGAAGAGAGCAGAGTTTAACAGAGAGCCTTTGCTTCCTAAGTTCAGAACTCCCGGAACATTCGAGAAGCCAATCCTTCTTGCGGAGCCATCAGTACTTGCGCACAGACTCCTTCCTTCTGATCAGTTTCTCATATTTGCATCAGATGGCTTATGGGAGCATCTCAGCAATCAAGAGGCTGTTGACATTGTGAACAGCTGTCCACGTCATGTAAGATCTTACTGATATGTTGTCAAAGTTAAACACTCTGTTTCTTGTTCTCTTTCTTCTCAATGGTTAAACTGGCTTGCTATTTTCGCTCAATAGGATGAGATTCTTACTTGTGTTGCCATCTTAAATAAAGGTTTCAGAGAAAAAAAAAACAAATACAGTTAAAAGGTTAGTCAATGATTTAACAAGCCACTTTCAAGAAAAAGGAAAGAAAGAAAGGAAAGTATACCAAGGGAATTTGTGGAGGAAAACAACAGGTAGGGCAATCAATCTATCATTTTTGGTTTCAGCAAAAGAGAAAAGGTAATCGGCAAAGGTTGTCTGCCATGGTTTCCAGTTTCTAGGCATAATGCCCATGCTTATATTTTTAGTAGACGAAAATAATTTGCAGCAGAATCCACTATGGCTATAAATGCGATTGAGTATGTTTCTTTTGTTTTCTTGAAAACCTGTCTTCAAGGAAAAGCAATTGCCCGACTGTTGAACTTTCTTATGGTTTATTCTGTGTACAAGTTGGTTATTTACTCCAGGTGGACTATTTTTTTTTTTGGTTCTTCAAGGAAAAGCAATTGGCCGGCTATTTAAACTTGCATAGTGTTATTCTGTCCAAAAGTTGGTTATTTACTCCAAGTGGACTAATGTATTTCAAAATTGTGCAGGGTATTGCTAGAAAACTTGTAAAAGCTGCCCTTCAGGAGGCAGCAAAGAAAAGAGAAATGAGATACTCGGACTTGAAAAAGATAGATCGGGGAGTGAGACGGCATTTTCACGATGATATCACGGTCGTAGTTTTGTTTCTAGATTCCCATTTGATAAGTCGAAGCTCCTTCCACGGGCCAGTGATCTCAATTAAAGGAGGTGGACATCCTGGAGATTCCATTTCCTAGAATAAGTTACCTACCTTTTAATCCACTTGGGCTGATATATCTTGAAACATTTCTCTTAAAACAGAAAGAGAAAGGAGGAAAAAAAGGACAATAGAAGTAGTATATGAAGCTTTTGCTTCTTGGAATCTCACCATAAATGGTAAGTTGATGATTATGCCTGGAAAAAGATTCTGTCAAAACTCTCTGCTGGTTGGCATATGAAACCTGGAATGTTATGGACAAAAGTGGTGAGGTAGAAAGCAAAAAATGACAAGTTCAGTTTTTTAAGAGATGTTTAAAACTTAAAAATTCTAATGCTTAAATTTCATTTCCTGAATTAAATTGGTGTTCTGTCAAAAAAAAAATCTTTTGCAAATCAAATTTCTGCGCTCTATATATACATGTTCGCAGTTATTTGACTTGGAATTTCTTTGTATCTCTGTATGTATATGCATGGGTCTTATTCCAACATCTTGGAAAGTAAGAAGGTGAGCTACTTATCATTTCTGTGGATACTACTTTATTCTTTTATGCATAATGGTGTCATAGGCATGTGAGGATTTAAGTGGACCCGAGCGGTGTCATGGAACACTGTTTCCTCGATTTTTTTAATATATATATATAAGTAAAATAAAAATACAAAATAAAACCATATCAATTGCAACAAAATAGCTCAGTAGTTTAGTGGTTGATAGCTTCATGTTTGTAGGGAGAGGTTTTGGGTAAGAACTCTTGGCTCCATAAAATAATTTTTGACTGTCACGAGCCTCACGAAAAACCTTGTTAGGATGCTAAAAGACACTACTTCAAGAAATAAAACAGTATGATTATTTTGTAAAATGGTAGAGGGTAACATGATATAAAAGAAACAATATTCTAAGTTTAGCCACGTGTTATGTAAGCCTCGATATGCACTGCACCGGTTTCTTAGATGTGAAAGTATGATAATTGAAGGTGTAAAAAGAAGAAGAGGTAGAGCTAAAAAACAACATGAAAAATAAGTTATCTCAAACAAATTGGAATATTTTGAAATTCAAACATAAAATACAGCACAAGTTAAAAATTTGTATAGCCGCAGGGCCGGCTCTAACGTGATGGGGGTAAGGCATGTGCCACATTTTTAAAAGTAGAGTTTTTAATATAAAAGAAAATAGAGCTCTTTAGATATGTAAATAAAGTAATTATTTGATATATTTAAAAATGAGTTGATGAATAGTTTTCTCAAAGTTTCAGTTTTACTCAGTTCATTAGATAATGCATAAAAAAAATTCTCTCCCTTTTTTAATATGTCCAAGTCATTTTTTCTTTTCTCAAATCTCTTTATATTTTAGAAAACCTTACATATATTCTGTCTTTCTCTTTAATATTCTTGATCACCTTTTTTCTCCAAGATTTCATTACTCACTTTCTTTCTTCAAGATTTCATTAGTTTCACTGTTCAACAATACTTTAAAGCTTCCAATAATTCTATACTTCTATTGCTCTATAAAATCTTATCTAAGATCAACAATATCTCAAGAAAGATTAAATGAGTTGGCTATATTATCAATTGAATAAGAATAGTTAGAGATAATCGATTATAGAAAAGATTATTAACAACTTTGCATTTAAAAAATCTAGAAGAATAGACATCAAATAAAAACATATGTTATAACGTTCTTTTAAAAATTTAAGCCTCAAAATTTGGCCTTAGGCCCCACATATCCTTGAGCCGCTCCTCTACTGTATAGGTGATACTAACTAGAAGGCTTGTATTTACTATAGCTACTAGATATTTTTTTGATATGGAGTACTAAAACATTATGGACTAAACAAATCTGGTTCGTATCTATGTTAAGGGACATAGATTCACGTGAACCATATTTTTCTTCCTAAATCATGTATAATAATGTTATAGTTCTTTAAAATTACGTATTTAAATATATGTGTGCACCCAAGCTCAAAAACTTTTATGGTACAATAATTATTGGGTGAACTTCTAGTAAAATTGGTAGTTCAATTCCTATTCCGGACGGTCATGGGTTATAGGTGTGTGTGTGTATATACTAAAAAATTAAAAAGAATATAATTTTGAACTTATATTTTCAAAAGTGTTATGGGTTCATCAGTTCATGGTAAAAGTCTAAAATTAAACTCGTCAAATATAAATTTTATATTTATATTTTTATAGTAGTGTACCATCCTCTTGAAGTTCTAGATCCGCCTTTATCAAATCATTATGACATTCATAATTCGTATAGTCAAAACCAACTAACTTTGGATTGAGTCTATTTATGGTTGTTGTCGTACGAAAATGCACTCGAGAATACCTTGTCAATTGAATAGCTAACAGTAGGGTGTTCAAACCAAACCGAAAAATTGTACCTAACCGAAAAATTAAATCAAACCGATTAAAAAATCCGATTAGATTTGGTTTGACTTAGTTTGGTATTGAGTAAAAAAAAACCCGGACCAAACCGACATATAAATAGATAGATTTTATTTATATTTTTAAGACTTTGTAGTAATTTTTCTTCAGAAAATGTAGAAATATTTGGGATCCTCTCATGTATTAATCTTGAAAGCGTAAATTAACGAAAAATTATTGTTAGACGACTAAGAAAATAACTATTATGTGTTACTAAAAAAATTCTCCCATTAAAATATTTTAATAGATCATATGTTTGTTCAATTTTTTCTATATTTACTAAGCATATTATCAAAGCTTTATGTATAATTTTAATAACGTAAGATTGAAATAATATTCATGTAACGAAAAAACTCGAAAATCCGAAAAATCCAAAAAATCCAAAAAATCGAACCAATCCAAATCGATATAATTGGTTTGGCTTGATTTTAATAAAAACCAAACTAACCCGGTCTATGTACACCCCTAGATAACAGAATATGCAAGTCCTTTGTTTGAATGTCGCATTTTATTGGACTTCAAGGACAAGGAAATTTTTTATTTGCTCTATATTTTGTGCTTACCATGTTCTAAGCTTCGATACATAGACGCCACTAAGGGTGTACAAAGGAAACCGACAAACCGCACTAACCCGATAATCCGAGTCAAACCGAGAAAAAAAACCCGACTATGGTTTGGTTTGATTTGGTTTGGTGTGGGGAAAAAAAACCCGACCATAATTAGTTTGGTTTGGTTTTAACTAAAGAAAGTCAAACCGAAACCAAACCAACCCGACATTACATATATAGAAATATTAGATATATTTAATATATAAATATACTTATTGTGATGTAATTTATAAATATTTCTTATAAAAATTTATAATTTTATCTTTTAAGATTGGATTTAGAACTTTTGAATGTTCCAATAAGTTTTATAGCTATTAACATTAGTAAAGTAAATAATGCTAACAAAAGCCTAAACCTTTAAATCAATATTAATGCTAACAAAGACATTCAATTCAATACTATGAATGAGAATGTATTGAATATTTATATTTTATTTTACAATAATTTAGATAAAAATGCATAACATATTTTTATTTTTCTTTATTAGCGTTTAGTCATGAGATTGACACTCCCTTATTAGTCTACTTATTTTATCATGACTTATTACTTTTAAATTATATTTATTTTTATTATAGCTTTTTAATTAGCAATATTTATATTATATAATTTTATGTCTTTATTGTTGAATATTTTAGGATAATGCCATGATACTTCTCATATTTTGTACTCCCTCCGTTTCAATTTATGTGAACCTGTTTCCTTTTTAGTCCGTGCCAAAAAGAATGACATCTTTCCTTATTTGGAAATAATTTACCTTTATGCAATAATTTATAGCCACACAAAATAAAGGTGTCTCATTGTACACCACAAGATCAAAAGTCTTCTCTCTTTTCTTAAACTCCGTGCCCAGTCAAATGGGTTCACATAAATTGAAACGGAGGGAGTATTATTTTCTTGAAAAATACTTTGTATAGTTGTATCTTACTAGGATTAAAGAAATATTTTGAGCACAATTTATATGTTTTGTTCTAGGGATATTTTATCAGAAAAAACCCGAAAAAATCGAAAAACCCGAAAATCTGAAAAAACCTGAGAAAAACCGAGAGTGAAAAACTCGAGTTTATTGGTTTGGTTTGGTCTTTAGATTTAATAACCTGATACATATGGTTTGGTTTGGTAATTGTAAAATCCGAACCAACCCGACCTATGTACACCCCTAGACGCCACCATTGTTTGTTTTGTATATCGCATTTCTTCCCAAGGGAGTAATAATTTTGTTGAATGTCCTTTTTGTTTCTCCAATATTTATCATCCCTAGTTTTTCACTTCACTAGAATAAGATTTTTTTTAAAAAAAGCAGCTTTAATATGAGATATATTTCCCCAAAAAAAAAAAAAAAGTTCATCCCAAAATACACAAAAGAAAAAAGTTTTTTGTAAAAAAAAAAAGATACTAATTATACAAGGGCAGAATTTGGACAAGGTAGGCAACTTCTTCATCACAACTACAAGCATAACAACTAAAATCATCTTCATCTTCGTCGTCACTGTCAAACGAAGGCCATTGACGCCACTTATTTTTGTAAGAGCGCTTATGATGAAGGGTGCAACAATATGGGTTTTGTGCGAAGAAAATTGGATTGAGTATCCAAATACTATTCAATATTTCAACCAAGTTTTTTCGGCATTCTCTTAATGCTCTTCTCATTGGCTTGTTTGCTTTCATTTTGCCAATTGCAGTTATGCCATTTTGCTTGAATTCTCCACCTATGAAAACTTGGATTATGCTTTTTACATATTGTGCTCCAACATGTCCTGCTTCTGCAGCTTTAACTAGGCATTCTATTGCATATTTTGGCCTTTCTTTCCTAAAGAAATCAACCTAAAGTGACAGGAAAAAAAAGTTGTTATATCCATACTAAAATATTCAAAAGAATAATAAGTTAACAGAAATTAAAAAATTATGTAGGAACTAATTCTATTAATTGATTAATTAACTAACTAATTAGGGATAACCAGTGTGAAACAACTAGAACGATATCTTTCTTTTCCGCAATATTTAGGAAAATTAGAACAATAATGTCAGTTTGAGTAAATGGCAGTACTTTTGCATGTTAATATTCTTATGTATTGTGAATATAAAAAAATAAAAAATAAAAATAAAAATTCGATTTGTTATTTTCCATGCATCGACACCAACTTCTACCATATAAATAAGTAATATTACAATTTTATCGTTCTGACTTCTTTCTTTTTTTTTTTCTCTCTTTCAACTGAACCAATACTTTTGATGCATAACGTAAATTTATGTTAAAAAAATTAATATAATTATTAATAAATAAAACAACTAAATTTTATTGAAAATATAACGAGTTTAATATTAAAAACTTTAGATGAAGATTCGTCGCCGGACCGCCCTGAAACACATCACATATGCCATGCAAAAATACATTCATCCACAATAAATATTGGACGAAAGAAATCAAAAGACTGTAGAATGAATTACGCAAAAGAATATATTACTTACCACACCTTTTCTGTACAACGCTTCAGCATTCCCATTCTCCCAACACATTCTCATGAACAAAGAAAGTTTTTTTTCCTTCTCTTCCTTGTCTCTTTCCCATGAAGGTCCTATAGGGAATTTCTCCATTGACATGTGACGATAAATATATCGATCGTTCGAAATTTCATTGATGATTTTACAACTGACATGAATGCATGCATATATACATGTCAAAACAAATTTTAAAAAACATATATAGAATGCAATACATGTAGAAACAATGTTGAAAAAAATACAAACCTGAGCTTGACATTGATATAATCTGTAAAAGAAGAAGAAGCAACTCTTGCAATAACTTCAGAGAGTAGGTCATTCGGAAGAGATTTGATATTCAAGGAATTGACAACACTCTTTTTTAGTTTTTTGTTATGTTTTGTTGGTCTTCTTTTCGTTATTTCTCTTGATGAATGACTTATCGCCATTGTGATGCTTAATTAGTTGGAAAAAAGAAAGATGATTTTATAGTATCTGATCAATTTCCTATATATTTTCCTTCTTTGAGTAGAATTCGGTGTTGGAAAAACGAAAAGGAATGATATTTTTATTTTAGTTTCTTGAAAAATTCTGTTGTCCACTCCTTTTCCTGTGCGTACTTGGAAAAATCTGTCCACTTTGCAAAATTTCATACAATGGATTATCAATTTAGAAAATTATTTTCACTTTTTTTTTTTTGAAGAATGACTTAATATATGATTGGAAGTATAAAATATTGAACCAACTTCCGGATTTCTAGGTGAAAAGAATTTCTTATTACAAAAATAGCCAAATATTGTTAGGTGTCCTGAATTTGTCCGTATAATTAGAAGGTAATGCAAATAGCACAACTATTTCACTCCTTTCTTATGTGTACTTTTTTTTTCTCATCCCTTTCCTATGTGTACTTAGGACTAGTAAGTTTCTTGCCATTATTAAAACTTTCTTTCCACTTTGTAAAAACAAAAAAAGTTTTATGGAGATCAATTTTTCGGAAAAAGAAAGTACTCAATTTTACAAAAAGTCAATAACATTTTGTCACACCTCCTTTTTTACGCGCAAGCGAGGGCACAAGGGAGTTTTTTCCAATTAAAGGACAATCGAGACGGGATCAATTTATTAAATTCAGAGTCGCCACTTGGAAAAATAATGGTGTTCCAAGTCACCGGTTTAATCCCGAACCGAGGAAATTTATGACTCTGTAATACAGTCTGCGAAACTAGAAATCTGGATAAGGAATTCTGTTAACCCGGGAGAAGGTGTTAGGCACTCCCGGATTCCGTGGTTTTAGCACGGTCGCTCAATTGCAATTTTTGTTTCTATCCGATTCTTTTATATATTTTAACTATGTGCTTTTAATGCTCCGCTCTTATTTTTTAGAAGAATTGCGACGTTACGAAAACACATTTCGAGCCGCATCGTAACCAGTACGCCTGCGACTCTAATGTATTTCAGTTTCGCCGAGAGTAAGATTTGGGTCACATAAATGCACACCCGTATTCAGGGAAAGTAATTTTATTTCAAGTCGTGCCTAAAGAGTCTATCGTCTATTTACTTTGGGAAAAGGACCGTGAAATTCACTAGACGGTCCTTCCAAGTCTAAGTTTTCATGACAATTATTCGAGGGCCCCACAATGGTGTATTTTTGGCGAGGCTCGTCTCGTTTATTTTAATAGGACAATCCTAAAGTGACTACATTTTTTCTACTAAGTTCGTCTCTAAATAAAAGAGAAAAGGTCCTAATTTATTGCATGTTTATAAGCTCGGACCTCTTATTAGTTATTAAATCAATGTGAACGGAAATTGCGCTCGAGCTTGCATAAGGGAAATTGTTTTATGCCTTATTCTACAAGCGAATAATACTAAAACTAAAATTATAAATAGCATACGAATTTGACAAAATATCAGAACAAACTAACCATTCTCTAATTAATTTAAACCGACAGTATTAGATGAATTGAGCCGATGGAGTTAACTATGTATGATACAAAAGTCATTTTTGAACTTCATGCTAACGTTCATCACTAACATTAGTTACTAATTTTATTCAAATTGCTATTTAAAGCGATGTTATTTACTCGAGTAACCTAGTAAATTCCGAACTAGATACATCAAACTAACATTTTTGATTGATTATTTTTCCACATAATCCATTGTCTTATACGCAGTGAGGGTGTTGTGGTCTCGAAATAAAGGCGAAGCCCATAATCACTTTTGTTCTAACTAATAGAGCCTATCACATACCAAACTCATCATGGCCTAACTCATAGATTGCTTATTGTATTTTGCAAAAAACCTAGCTGTAAATTATCTTCCTTAAAAACAATTGAACCTCTGTTTTTTCATTATCATAATAGAAGTATACTAAACCTTCAAATGAATGCTCACTCTATTATATTAACAATCGTTAAACCAAAGCTACTAACTCTTTGATTGTTAGCTGCATACTACTAAACATAAGAATCTATTACTAACATGAAACAGAACCAAAATTATCTAAAGTTCTGAAAACTCATTAGCGTTACAACCCAAACCCACTGTTAAAATAACGAGAAACTAATTACACATTCATCCGGACTTAACTCAAATCACTATGATACTATAAAGTACGAACTTCATAACATATTTCTTAAATTGATATCAGTTTGCAAATGAAAACAGTGAAGCTGAAAGAGATCAACAAAAGGGGGAATCGTCACTTCAATTTACTCCCGTAAAGCATGAGTTTACAAATGTGTACCTGGAAATTGTCAAAGATGAAAGGCTACGGTATCAGCTAGGCAGTAATAGCAACAACAGCGGCAGTGATCCAACGACAACAACACACCACAACAAAACAGCGAGAAAAACACAACAAAGACAGCCGCAACTGTGTGCAGCAGCCGCGGGCAGCGACAGTAGTAGCAGCCACGAAGAACAAAACAGCAACAGTAGGCTGCAACGATGGCAGCAACAGTGCAATAGCCGAAAAAAACACAGCAGCAACAGCAAAACACCACAGCAAAACAAGCAAGCGAAACAAACACAACAACGACAGCCGCAACAGTGTGCAGCAGCCGCGGGCAGCAACTGTGTGCAGCAGCCGTGAAGAACACAGCAGCAACAGTAGGCAGCAACAACAACCCGAGAACAACAGCAACCAACCGACCACTATGCAATAGTATACACCGTGTGTATGTGTGTGTGTATTTTTGTTTATTCCTCTGTCTATGTCTTTTTTTGGATTCCCTTCTCTCTCAGATTAATGTTATATTTATAGCTCAAACAGACCCATCCCCCTAAATGACTTCTTGATTCAAGTTAAATGGTTTCCCATGCTTACTTGTTTGGTTCCCCATGCTTACTTGTTTGGTTCCCCACTAACACTTGTCTTTTCCTTAATTAATTCAAAAGTTATGGGCAGCATATTTAATTACTTCTTTTAACATCTTCCAAAGCCATTATGTCTTGTTCCTCACTAAGTATTAAACAATACCCCTTTTTTAATGTTATTAGTGCTTAGTGGATAAAATACTTTAACATAAATAATTCTTTAAGTTTTCAATTTCCATATTACCCCTACTTCTCAAGACTTATTACATTCCTAATTTCTGTATTTTACTCCTATTTTAACACATTTTCAGATTTGTATTTAACAAATAGCCACAATTAAGTGACTATTGCTCAATTAACCCATTAACCCTTCCAACTACTTTAAATTCAGATTAATTCACTAATTAAAATCATCTTTCATCAATAGCCAACCTTAAGCAGTCTTACAAATACAGCCACTTATGATTAATTATCCGATTAACAAGACTCGAGGGAACAATTGATAGATGGTGAGTCTTATTACTCGAGCTAACTAGTCGCAATTGATTCTATTTAGTAAGAACACCTTAGGTTGCTACGAATCGTATGATTTCAACTATTGACTTAATGTGAGTCTCAACTAGTCTAAGGGACGAAATCACTAATCGAGCTTTAATCATTAACTACAGCTATAACCAATACATCCTAAATGTTATTCAATCATCGAATCCACTAATCAATCAATTAATCCACTTGAACTTTCAAAAACAGGATCAAACAAGTTCAAATATTTCCCATTATCAATGGGTCAACTAACCAAGACTTGACAAATTAGAAGAGCCAACAGAATTCAGAAAGAGGGCCATTTCCCCGACAAATAACAGAAACTAACAATTTAACAGATTCACAAGATATTCGCAATGCATTTAGTAGACTAATCAAATCGCAGAATACTTATTCGACCTAATATTAACAGAAAAAACTAATTAATACTAGTAAGTGAACCTAATTAATCTATTATCAAAATCAGAAGCATTTAACTCTAACAAAGATTAATACCAAATTAACCAAAACAAATCCAATAATCAACTAGTAATTCCCAACAATCAAAAATATGAAACATGAAACAATAAGTAATTCAAAATCAGAAATCGGAAATCAACAAATATGGTTATAATAGAAACTAACAATTATTCAATTAATTAGCAGAAACTAACATATCCTAGTAAAAATCAAAACCAGTCGTAAATCTAACAATCATCGATTCGGCGAGAACCAAACACGGACAATTATTAACAATAAACAAGAAACAGATTCAAAACTGAAACATCATATTAACAGATTCTAAAAAATGACGGAAAGAGACGAGGATCACTTAGTATCAGAACAACGGGAACAAATGAACACTATAAACATACTGAACGAAAAGAAATTGGATTCATATGCAAGATTGATAGGCAACAAAGAGAAAAGAACCAAAGGATATTTGAAACAAAAGTAACAGCACGCAATTACTGAAATAATCGTAATTTGTACAAAACACATTGACACCACCTATACGAAACCAAAGCATCGACAAATTCGGAAAGCAATCAGTCAGAATTTTATGGTTACTATTTATTCTCTCCAATACCCTTTAACACTTTATAAATTTCTTTATTCACAGTATCAATTAAACAAAGCATTTGATCATCCAAAGTTCACTATAATCCCCTAATATGGACAACTTCAGATTACTCTAATGAGGAAACAAACACATCACCATATTGAGCAGCCCAGAACATGACTACAATTAGAGACAAATATGCAATATTATCAAATTAAAATAGAGGGGAGGAAAGAATGAACCTCAAAGAACAAATCATACTATCGAGGAACTCGAATAGAACTCAAATTAGTTCCGTGACTTTTGAATGGGGACTTCGACTCAAATTGGCGAGCAAACGAGGACCTCGAATTGGCATCGGCAACTCAAAACAGTCCAGACGTGCCCTCAACTGAAGCTAAGCTTCATATCAGAATCGGGACTCGAAAATGATTCCAAATGCGTTTGTGTGCGCGAAGGGATTGAACGGCCAAGACCTTGACGAAACTCGAACTCGGCAACAGCAAACAAGCGAGCTCGATTCGGCAACAGCAAACAGCGATTCAATCGCTTCAAATTCTTAGGAGCTGTGAAGCTAAGACATGAAATCCGCTGTGTGTGTGTGTTTCTCGCTTGTAGTGGTGACGGAGCTCGTCGCTGGAGGCTTGCGTTGTGTGCGTTGAGGGTGCTGCTTGGTCGGCGGCGAAGTGGTGGTCTAGGTCTGGCCGCTGGCTTGGAGATGGAGGCTGGCGGCTGTTGATTGAAGAAGATGGAGGAGCCGGCGGTTCTAGGGTGGTCGTTAGAAGCAGAAGCGACGGCTGTAGGAGATGGAGAGGCGACGGCGGCTGGTGTTGAGGGTGGTGTAAGGTTGGTTTTTGTTGTTCAATCTTCTGAAGAAGAAGAAGGGGTCCTCGGTGGGGATGGTTTCAAGTGGGGGCTGGGGGTAGGCGGCTACAGGGGTATATCTCTTGTGTAGTGTATTGTTATGTTATGAATGAAGAAGAAAGGGTTGGGTGGCCGGGTAGGGTTGGGGAGAGTTTATTTGAGTTGGGCTTTGATTTGGGAATTGGACTAAGTTAAGCGTTTGGGCTCGGATCTTTGGCCCAAATCCGATTTTCCTTTATTTCCTCTCATTTAATTTAACTCCTAATTTAAGAGAAAAATAAGATAATCAAATTAGCTAATACTAATTATACTAACAATCGTATCAATTAGACATAAAAATACGCAATTAGGCATTTGAATGCTAAAAATGTAAAAAACAATGAATTATATTTTTGTGATTTTCATTTTTGCAAGATAAAATCAATTACTCTTAATTTCAAAGCTAGAGGAGAAACGTAAGCACGACATATTTTTGTATTCTTTATTAATTTAGACACATATAATCACGCTCATACGAATTCAAACAAATACCAAAAATAACACAAAAATTCACAGAATACTGTGGGAGTAATTCATGTTAGGCAAAAATCACGTGCTCACAGCTGCCCCTCTTTGCGCGGAAACAACGAAGAGTTTTCGTGCAAAGATAAATGAGCACGTATGAGCGATTTTTTGCCCGTTTGAATACTCCGTGGGAAGCATTTTGAAAGAGCTTGGCCGAGCCTTTGCTTCGGAGGCCTCCTACATATCCTGGGCTAAATAGGAATCAGGTCAATGTAGTTCGGGAAGTTCTTGGTAGCTGGGACTACCATGACTGTTGTGATCTCGCTGTTATTGCTGTTACCGCTGTTACTGCTGTTGCCAATGCTTAACTGATCCCCTTATTACACCGTGCTAAACAAAATAAGAAGCTAGACTAAGTTACAGTACTATAAATTCTTATCTATCTCTTTTAACTTGGCCTTGTCAGGCTCCTCGCCATCCTGTCTGACTTGACGTCCTTCTGATGTTTCTTCTCTTCTGCCAGTTGTTATTTCGGTCTATCTTGATTGCCGAACCCCGACCGTTGTTTCCTTCTTTATGATCTTTGAACTATTCTCCTTCGCAATCTGAATATATCTGTTCTGATCCTTGTTGCCTCCCTCTGCTTACGAACTTGGATTCATGCCGGAGATTTCTGTTACATTCAACCGCTTTCCTCGACCAAAATAGATCGCCACTCCATTCTCCAGGCGGGCTCCCTGACTTCAACCACTACTTAAAAATAAAATCGCCACTCCATTCTCCGGGCGGGCTCCCTGACTTCAACTACTACTCAAAATAAAATTGCCACTCCATTCTCCGGGCGGGCTCCCGACTTCAACTATAACTTCAAAATTAAATCGCCACTCCATTCTCCGGGCGGGCTCCCCTGACTTCAACTACTATTTCAAAAAATAAAATCGCCACTCCATTCTCCGGGCGGGCTCCCGACTTCCACTACTACTTCAAAATAAATCGCCACTCCATTCTCCGGGCGGGCTCCCCTGACTTCCACTACTACTTCAAAATAAATCGCCACTCCATTCTCCGGGCGGGCTCCCCGACTTCAACTACTATTTCAAAAATAAAATCGCCACTCCATTCTCCGGGCGGGCTCCCGACTTCAACTACTACTTCAAAAATAAAATCGCCACTCCATTCTCCGGGCGGGCTCCCTGACTTCGTCTACAACTTCAAATAAAATCGCCACTCCATTCTCCAGGCGGGCTCCCCGACTTCAACTACTACTGCAAAAATAAAATCGCCACTCCATTCTCCAGGCGGGCTCCCTGACTTCAACTACTACTGCAAAAATAAAATCGCCACTCCATTCTCCAGGCGGGCTCCCTGACTTCAACCACTACTTCAAAATTAAATCGCCACTCCATTCTCCAGGCGGGCTCCCTGACTTCAACTACTACTCACTGATTTCCTCCTATCTTGATTACCTTCCTTTGCCTTTTGTACCATTTCCTTGTTCCTGCATTACCTCTCGGACCACCTTCTCTTCTGAATTATCCCGTCTTGGAATTTCCTTCCCCTGGGTCGCATTACTTTTCTTCTGGCTGCTGGGGATATTTTTGGAACTGTTTACTTGCCTGCTGGGGATGATGCTGCTGAGGAAGTATTCTTTGTTTCCTTCACCCCTCATTCTCTTCCTTCTTCCCATGCCTCCTCTGGGACTCACGCTCTTGCCTCCTCGAGCAAATTACGGGACGTAATACTGCTGGGGGGAATCTCGAATCCATTGTTCCATTTTTCCATCAACTGCTGGGGATGATACCAGGCTCAAAGATCATCCCATCGTTTCGTCTGGCCTTTCTCAAAACTATTCTGCTCGGAGCTGGTATTTCCCGAGATCTGGTGTTGCTTTCTACCCTTACCCTCTGAGTCTTGGCTTTCAAGAAAATTTTCGCAACGGGAGAAAATTTTCTGCCCCAGTTTGATAAACTTCCGGACGGTATGCTTTTCCGCCAACGAACCCTCTTTTCCTGCTTTAAATCAAAGAAAAATTGTTAGTTTCAAAACGCAGTGAGTGGTCGTGCCACTCTTGTTGGGGCCATTCTCTTTTCTCTTTCAGCTGCTCGGCCTCTCTCGAACTTTAAGGACGACGTTGACGCTTGCTGGGGACGATGCTCCTCCCGCGAATGGTTTCTCATCTTTCCTTTTATTCCAATCTTTGGTTTGATCCGGCTCTTTTTAGCCGGTGATCTGTTGCGTGAGATCATCTTTCGGACGTGCCACGTGTGTCCATCATACTCCGTAATTCCTGCGAACCTTCCAATCAACCTGTCGTCCCAATCTTACTATCGTAACGACTTCTGCCTTATTGCCTCGTTCCACGCCTATTCATTTTTATTATACTGCTTTGGGAGACTTGGTAGTAAGCTTTGCAAAATCAATCTTCGAAAAATGAAAGAAAAGAAAAGAACACTGACCGCAAATGACAAAAGAAGAGAAAAACTTTTCTGAACTCAAAAAATAGGAAAACTTATCTGAATGTATGACTGATCCAATGGTTATGCCGCGCCTTTGAGATTAAACTACCCAGTCTATTCATGTCAATCACTTTCTGATGCCGCGTTCTGCTAGAGGTAAACGGATGTCCAAACCTTGTCTCATGCAGACATCTTGTAACCACCTCGCCTTGTCACCTCACAGTGCCCTTCCAAGGGTTTTCACTAATGAGACTCTCTCATTTCTCTCTATCTCCCGTCGCCTTAGGGTGCCCGTAAAGGTTTTCACCGTAAGACTCTCTCATTTTACTTCTCTCAACTTCCTTCGCCTTAAAGTGCCCGCGAGGGTTTTCACCGTTAAGACTCTCTCATTTTATTTCTCTTAGCTTTCTTTCCAGGCGGCGGGGTATCGCCCCTGAGATTCCTTCTAGAGCGTTATCCCCTTTCGGCTTGTGCATCCCGGATTCAATCGAGGGTCGGGATGTCACTCTTGGCTTTCGTTCACATGACTTGGCACTTCTCAAATACTGATCGAGAGGTCTTTATGGTTCTTAATATGGTTTCTGCGCGTGAGGCTGAAGAAAGGGGTTTAGCCTCAACGGTTAGCTTATTACAACTTTCGGAATCCACACTATCTTTCCAACGAAACAATGACTTCTGCCCCAGTTTTGTTGCTTGGGGAATCTTTGATTTTTATTTTATTATGACCGAGCCGTGTGGCGCCTACGTATCCTTCTTGAGGAATCAGGTCGAACGTAGTTCACTTTTTCTTGTGTCTTTTCTTTGTTCTTTTCTATTCTGTTACACATCTTCCTTGATGATTTCGAAAGAGGGTATATGAAAGAATAATTAAGGCTCAAATGGGGAAACAAAGGTTAAAGTGTTTGGGTAGTAGAAAAATTGCCTCTGTCATTTCATTCTCCGAAAAATGCCAAATACACACAAACGAAACCAAACGTTGACGAATGCATTAAAGAATTACACATAATATCTCTTGACTGCATCAGAATTGATAGCCATATCGGTGCATCTTCCCTCAACATCAGTCAGACATAGAGCGCCGTTGGATAATACTCTAGTTACCACAAATGGTCCCTGCCAATTTGGAGCGAACTTGCCTTTCGCTTCGGCCTGATGGGGTAGAACTCTCTTCAGCACATGCTGTCCCACTTCAAATCTCCTGGGACGTACCTTCTTGTTATATGCTCTCGCCATTCTCTTTTGATACAATTGTCCATGACATACTGCTGTCAATCTCTTTTCATCGATCAAGCTCAATTGCTCTAATCGGGTTTTGACCCACTCGTCGTCATCAATCTCGGCTTCGGCGACAATTCGGAGGGATGGGATTTCAACTTCTGCTGGTATTACTGCTTCAGTCCCGTACACCAACAAGTAAGGAGTTGCACCTACCGAAGTCCGGACGGTAGTGCGGTAACCAAATAGTGCGAATGGTAACTTTTCATGCCATTGCCTAGACCCTTCTACCATCTTCCTCAATATCTTCTTTATGTTCTTGTTTGCTGCCTCGACCGCACCATTTGCTTTGGGACGATACGGTGTAGAATTTCGATGTGTAATCTTGAACTGTTGACATACTTCTTTCATCAATCCACTATTAAGATTGGCACCGTTATCCGTGATGATTATCTTTGGAATTCCAAACCTGCAGATGATGTGGGAGTGTACGAAGTCTACCACCGCCTTCTTGGTCACTGATTTGAATGTTTTGGCCTCCACCCACTTGGTAAAATAATCAATCGTTACCAGAATGAACCTATGACCATTGGAAGCCGCAGGTTCTATAGGTCCAATAACATCCATACCCCATGCGACAAACGGCCATGGTGCTGACATTGTATGCAACTCGGTCGGCGGAGAATGAATCAAATCTCCGTGTATCTGACACTGATGGCATCTTCGCACGAAACTTATACAATCACGCTCCATCGTGAGCCAGTAATATCCTGCTCGAAGAATCTTCTTTGCCAATACGTATCCGCTCATGTGTGGTCCACAAACTCCCGAGTGTATATCCGTCATCACTGTTGTGGCTTGACTTGCATCTATACATCTCAATAATCCCAAATCCGGGGTTCTTTTGTACAGCACCCCTCCACTGAGGAAAAATCCGTTTGCCAATCGCCGGATAGCCCTCTTCTGATCTCCGGTTGCCTGCTCCGGGTATATTCCCAACCTGAGGTACTCTTTGACATCATGAAACCATGGCTCACCATCCATCTCTTCTTCAATCACATTACAATAAGCATGTTGATTCCGGACATGAATATGTAACGGATCGACGCGAACCTTGTCTGGGTGATGTAGCATCGACGCTAAAGTAGCTAGAGCGTCGGCAACCTCATTATGCATCCTTGGGATGTGTCTGAATTCTACTGATCGAAAGCGCTTGGTCAGATCGTGCAAACACTGACGATACGGGATAAGCTTCAGATCTCTGGTTTCCCATTCTCCCTGAATCTGATGTACCAGAAGGTCCGAGTCCCCCAAGACCAAGACGTCCTGTACATCCATGTCCACCGCTAACCGCAACCCCAAGATACATGCCTCGTACTCGGCCATATTATTGGTACAATGAAAACGCAGTTGAGCAGTAACAGGATAATGATGTCCTGTTTCAGATATGAGCACAGCCCCTACTCCGACTCCTTTTGCGTTCGCCGCTCCGTCGAAGAAGAGCTTCCATCCTGGATCCTTGGTTAGTTCTAACCCCTCAATCTGCAATACTTCCTCATCTGTAAAATACGTCCTCAAAGGTTCGTATTCGTCGTCAACGGGATTCTCGGCTAAGTGATCGGCCGGGGCTTGAGCTTTCATAGCCGTCCTTGTCACGTATATGATGTCGAACTCCGTAAGTAATATTTGCCATTTTGCTAACCTCCCTGTAGGCATAGGTTTCTGGGAAAATATACTTCAACGGATCCAGACGCGAAATGAGGTAAGTGGTGTAAGAAGACAAGTAGTGTTTCAGCTTTTGGGCTACCCAAGTCAGGACGCAACATGTCTTTTCTAGATGAGTGTACTTGACCTCGTGGACTGTAAACTTCTTACTGAGGTAGTAAATGGCCCGTTCCTTCCTGCCAGTAAGATCATGCTGCCCCAGTACGCAGCCAAACGAATTCTCCAAGACCGTCAGATAAAGAATCAGGGGTCTACCCGGTTCAGGCGGAACTAGTACAGGTGGATTTGACAGATACCCTTTGATTCGGTCAAACGCTTCCTGACATTCTGTCGTCCATTCTATCGCGGCGTCTTTCTTCAATAGGCGGAATATGGGTTCACAAGTTGCCGTAAGCTGGGCAATAAACCTACTGATGTAATTCAACCTTCCCAACAGACTCATTACCTCTGTTTTATTCTTCGGCGGGGGTAACTCCTGAATGGACTTGATTTTGGATGGGTCCAACTCAATGCCCCGTCGGCTGACGATGAATCCTAGCAGCTTTCCTGATGGAACTCCGAATGCGCATTTGGCCGGATTAAGCTTTATGTCGTACCTTCGGAGTCTTTGAAAGAACTTCCTGAGGTCAGCAACATGGTCTTCTTGACGCCTAGATTTTATGATCACATCATCCACGTACACCTCAATTTCCTTGTGTATCATGTCATGGAATACCGTAGTCATCGCCCTCATATATGTTGCTCCTGCATTCTTCAAACCGAACGGCATCACTCGGTAGCAATAAGTTCCCCACGGTGTGATAAAAGCCGTCTTTTCTGCGTCCTCTTCATCCATCAAAATCTGATGATATCCCGCATAACAGTCCACAAAGGATCCGATTTCGCGTCCGGCGCAATTATCAATCGGGATATGGATATTGGGAAGCGGGAAATTATCCTTAGGACTCGCCTTGTTGAGATTGCGATAGTCCACACATACTCTGATCTTTCCGTCTTTCTTTGGCACCGGTACTACGTTAGCCAACCATTCAGGGTATCGAGTGACACGAATGACTTTCGCCTGCAGCTGCTTGGTTACCTCCTCCTTAATCTTCACACTCATCTCCGTCTTGAATTTCCGCAGTTTTTGCTTGACGGGAGGATTGCCGGGTCAGTAGGTAATTTGTGAACCACTAGATCAGTGCTGAGTTCTGGCATGTCGTCGTATGACCATGCGAAAATATCTTTAAACTCCATGAGTGTTTTGATCAATTCTTCTCTCAGGTTGGGTTCGATATGGACACTTATTCTGGTTTCTTTAACATCATTCGTATCCCCCAGATTAACGGCCTCGGTATCATTTAAATTCGGTTTGGGTTTTTCCTCGAAGTGACTTAATTCTTCACCGATTTCTTCTACGGCTTCATCATCGCCGTACTCTGACTCACTCTCGTCACTTCTTATTTCATGCGTTATTATTTCCAAACCCGATTGACTTTCTAGGCTGGGTTGATTAATCTTTAAGCACGCCATATCATTAAGATCAGTTGAAAGAAGGCTGTTCAGAAAAGTAAAAAGAAGGAAAAATAAACAAAATTAGACACGAAGGGAACCAAATTTTCATTAAGGAGAATGGTACAAGGGAAAACAAACTGCAAACTTAAATCAAAATGAACTAAAAACAACTGGATTTTACTCCGGGGACAAACCCCCGACACAAAATTTCGAAAGAAAAACAATCCAAGACAAACTACCAAGACTCCTTCCGGACAGGGAGAGGAGTAGCCTTCCAGTTATTCAGTTTTGCCTTTGGTCCCACAAATTGTATCTCGGCATGACTAGATCCTTCACCGTCCTCGAGCATACATACATCTGTGAATAGGTCCTCGAACTTCCTGAAGAACTCTTCATCTGGCCTGATCGTAGGACCGGGAATCTTTGTCGTTGGATATCCTCTCGCTCCGGACCTGACAAAAGATTGGGAAAGGCGTGGAACAGGCTTTGGGAGCACCCAGGTCTTCTGCTTACTCCTTTTTGCTCGCCGGATGTCCTCTGAGGTTGGCTGGAATCCCAAGCCGAAGGTTCCCAAGTTTTCGACCACTGATACCGGTTGTATGATTCCTTGCGGAGATGCACCTAGACCTTTACCGGGTATGAAACCATGTCTCAACATTTCATGCGCCACCATGACATCCGCAGTAATTGTTCTGTCGCCGGGAATGCATTCCCCTTCCGGAACTCGGTTGGCGGACACCACATCGCAGACCTGATATACCCACGGCCCAACATCTTCTTCTGTTTCAACAAAGGGAATGATGGTGCCTGATTGTGGATCGTTCTCTCCATGGACGACGATCTCCTGTTGGTCCCATTCAAACTTGACGAGCTGGTGTAAGCTGGATGGAACTGCTCTTGCGGCATGAATCCATGGTCGCCCTATTAGGAGGTTATATGACACCACCATGTCCAGCACCTGGAATTCCATGGTGAACTCCACTGGCCCGATTGTCAAGATTAGCACTATGTCACCAACCGACGCTTTGCCTCCTCCGTCAAACCCTCGAACACATACGCTGTTCTTGCGTACCCTGCCGATGTCTACTTTCAACTTGTCCAATGTAGAGAGAGGACAAATGTTAGCGCTGGACCCATTATCGACAAGGACTTTGGTAACCACCGACTCCTCACACTTTACCGTAAGGTATAAAGCCTTGTTGTGCTCGGTGCCTTCTTCGGGCAATTCATCATCGGTGAAGGTGATCCGATTTGCTTCGAAGATCCTATTGGTGATCTTCTCCAGATGACTCACGGAGATTTTATCCGGTACATGTGCCTCATTTAGGACTTTCATCAAAGCTTGCCGGTGTTCCTCCGAATGTATCAGCAAGGATAGCAATGATATTTGTGCCGGAGTCTTCTTCAACTGCTCTAAGACAGAGTAGTCATGCAGCTTCATCTTTTTCAAGAATTCTTCCGCCTCTTCATCAGTTACCGGCTTTTTCAATGCTGCTGGAGTGGTCTTCCTCAATTCCGCAGGGGCAAAACATCTCCCCGAGCGGGTCAACCCTTGGGCTTCGCAGACTTCCTCTTTCACTTCCTTTCCTTTGTAGGTCGTTGTGATCCGAGCATAATTCCATGGAACAGCTCGGCTATCAGTTATTGGCAACTGTATTGCCGGTTGGATGATGAAAGGATCCATTCGAACGCCTGCTACTGTCAAGATGGGCTTGATTGCTACCCCTGGTACAACTATTTTTGCTTCCCCCGGCCTCACCGGTACTTCGTTCACACTTCCCTTTTCTGCTTTCGACCCTCCTGGTACGTCCTTCTTGCAAATGGATGGCTCATCAAGGCTCGGCCCCTTTCTCATTCCTACCCCGCCAGATTTGATCATCATTACCATCTGAGAGGCTTTCTCCTTTCCTTCTTCCACCCGAACCAACTCGATCATGTTGGTCTCATGATGAGTTGGAAGTGGGTTTTGGTTGATGTTGGGCTCTGTTGGAGTATGGACCTCAATTCTGCGAGTGTCGATGAGCTCCTGGATGGCTGTTTTCAACCTCCAACACTTTTCTGTGTCATGTCCCGGACATCCTGAGCAATATGCACAATTTACTGAGTGGTCCAGGTTCTTCGGAGGAGGGTTTGGCAGCTTAGCTTCAACCGGATTCAGCAACCCTACTTGCTTTAACCGGTGGAACAGACTGGTGTAAGATTCCCCCAAGGGAGTGAAATTCTTCGGCCTTGGCGCCCTGTCGCCCCTGAATGCCTGGTTTGGACGAAAACTCGCGCCCGAGGGGTTTCTGTAAGCTCTTGGGGGTGGATGATTGTTCTGCGGGTTTGGTGCACGCCACGGTGCATGGACGGGAGGTGCGGAATAGGACTGTGCGTGGTGGACAGTAAAATGGGGATCAGGTGCGGGAAAGTAATGTTGCGGGTGGTTATATGGGTTGTGGGAGTAATTTTGGTGATGAGGCTCGGGTGGGCTATATTGGGGTGCGGGGCCTCTATTTCTGAACCATGCCCCGGACTCGATGGCCGCAACTTCCTCTCTCCTCTTTTTCCCCAGTACTCCTCCAGTACCACTTTGGATAGCCTGAGTGGTGGCTTTCAGTGCTGAGTAACTCATGATCTTGTTGGCCTTCAAACCCTCCTCGATCATACCCCCCATTTTTATCACCTCAGTGAATGATTTGCCTACGGACGTTACCAGATGTCCGAAGTAGGTGGGCTCTAATGTCTGCAAGAAGTAGTCCACCATCTCGCTTTCTCTCATCGGCGGATCTACCCTGGCCGCCTGTTCCCTCCATCGGAAACCAAATTCCCTGAAGCTTTCAGCAGGCTTCTTCTCTAATTTTAACAATGATAGGCGGTCGGGGATTATCTCAAGATTGTATTGGAACTGGCCGATAAAAGCTTGAGCCAAATCATCCCACGTAAACCATCTACTGGGATCCTGTCTAGTGTACCACTCCAGCGCAGATCCTCCCAGACTGTGGCCGAAGTAAGCTATCAGGAGCTCGTCCCGTCCTCCGGCCCCTCTCATTTTACTGCAAAACCCTCGCAGGTGGGCCACCGGGTCACCATGCCCCTCGTATAGGTCGAATTTGGGCATTTTAAACCTTGCTGGCAACTGGACGTCCGGAAATGGACATAGATCTTTATAGGCGACGCTGACCTGGTTGCCCAAACCGTGCATGTTCCTGAAGGACTGCTCCAGGCTTTTAACTTTTCTGACAACTTCCTCGTGTTCCGAACTTTGGAAGTGCTTTTCCGGTTCTGCCGGATTATCCCAGTGAGGTGTATGTGATTGTGGTTCAGGAGCCCTGAAAGTAGGCTCCGGAGGATAGTAAGAGTTGTCATGGATCTGAACATATGGCTCGCTGGCCGGCCTTTGCAGAGGAGCAGGTGGAGGTGCCACAAAAACAGGGGTGACTGGAGGAGGATTTGGTTTGGTTGGTGGAATGTGGGTGGCATATGGGTTTTCCCCCTGAAAGTACGGATAGATCGGGGCGCTTGTCGAAGGATCGATGGGCGGATGTTCCGGAGCTGAGGCGAGAGTAGGGCGGTTTGGTGAAGACTGTTCCCTGGCCCAGGCCAGGTGCATCTCTGTTATCTGTTGTTTTAACCGGTCTACCTCTTCTTTCATGATTTGTAGCTCGGATTTTTCTTCCTCGAGACTCTTGCCGGAACTCGACATGCTTACTGTAACTGGTCCTTTGGATCTAGTACGGTAGTGATGGCTGGCCAGGATATTCTGTCAAACCAACTGCTAAACTTTCTCTGGAATGCAACAAACTTGTTAGTTCACCGAGTTTGACGGATATGTTATAGCACGTTGGATGCAATGCACCTAACCAAATAACCATTTCTACATGTACTCTTAACATGCGTCATTCCGGCCCTTTTTCTTTTTCTTTTCTTTTTCTTCTTTTTTTTTCTTTCTCGACTATCTTTGCAAGCCTTATTGTTATTTAACCTTTGGATTCTTTTCCTTTCTTTTTAGTGGTGGTCGAATCTTATGTGGATTGCCTACGTATCACGACCCCGCGTGAATCAGACCGAGCGTAGTTCTGGTAACAGGATTGTGGCAAAATTCAGTGGCTTTCATATCAAATAAAACCTTAAAGTTACAAAACAGATCTTACAACATAAAAGGAATGCTTGACTCGAAAACGTAAAATAACATGCCAACTGGCTTGACCCAATATTCCAAAAATACATTTTTAATCAAAGGTCTACTGCTCTAAAATTCCTAGGGGCCCGCGAGGCATCATTCGGCCTTGCCGCGGGCATGGGTGTGAGGTCCTTGTGTAGTCCCCTTAATTCTTCCATGATCCGATGAACATAACCCATAATTGAGGCGAAGAGGTCGGCGCGGGGCATTCGTTCACAAGCTAGGCATTTCATGGTGACATAGTGCCCGATTTCTCCAATTCGGTCCTTGATCATGTCCCTTTCTCCGAGTAGCCGCTCTATCTGCTGGTTTTTCGCCCCCAATCTTCGAGCGTTGTTGGTGACTTGGTCTAGGAGCATGTCTATTTGTTCTTGCAGTCGAGCCATCAAGTTGTGGCAACGGTCGAGGTCTGCTCTGGCATCTTGGGCTTGCTTAAAAACCCGCTCTCTGAGGACAACATTTGCTTCCCTTAAACTGGTGACGATATCAGTGTAATCCTCTTCCACCCGTTGTAGGTGAAGTGCATGTTGATGTGCCTCCTTTCTCCAACTAGCTCGGATCCTCACTATTTGGGCCTTAGACTCTTCCAATTCTCTTTGGACATCGGCAACCTGGCTTTTCAAACCCTTTATCAATTTTTCGTCTGCCCGACTCCTCAACTGTCTGTCAGCATCCCTTTTCATTTGCTGGATTTGAGCTCTGAGAAAGTCATTTTCTTGTGCCAACTTCTTTTTATCTCCTTCGTTGGCGGCGGCCTGCACATCCCTTTCAAATTGAAGATCTTGGACCCGTTGCTCTATCTTGCCAATCCTGGTTCTGTAAACCTCTTCCTTAGCCAACCAGTCCCATTGGTCTTGGGACGCTTCAGCAAATTCCCTGAGGTGAGGTCTTTTGGCTGGTCTTTCCCCTGACGTTTCTCCTTTGTACCAAGTAAGATATCTGGGTACAACCTCTCCTCTAGCTCGATCCTGCACACAAGTGTTTGCCTCCAGATACTGGCATTTGCTCCAGATCTGGCGAACCCTCGCTTCCGGGAATTGACCGTCGGGACCAATTTCAATAACATGGGTACTCAGGTCTTCTTCTTTGGGTACTATCTGGCACCTCCCGAGCTGTCTCAACACCCGATGGGGCGCATAAGGTTGAATGCTTTTAAGTCCCATTAAGAGAAAGGGGGACCTAGCTGCTGGCATGTACACGATTCTGTCTATCTGCAACCAACCCAACGTCCATTGTATTTGGCTTGCGTTGAGAGCCTGAAAGTATGCCCTCCATGCCAATGTTCCTTCAGGCAAGACGACCCTATCAATCCTTGTATAGAATTCGCTTATGCAAGTTTTCTCAACTAAACCATATCTCAAGAATTGGGTGCGGCGACACAGGTGCTCGATCATCCACATTTGCAGCAGTAAATTACAGCCTTCGAAAAAATCTCCCCCGGCTTTGCAGATTGTGAGGGCTCGATATATGTCCGATAGTATCATAGGAGCAAGAGTACTTTCGCTTTGGTCAAGCAAAGTACTGACGACTCCGGCTAACTTTATATCAATGTTCCCGTCTTTCCTCGGGAATACCACGAGTCCTAAAAAGGCTATCATGAAAGCAACTCGTCTGTGCTCCTCCCATTTCGGGCGATTACCCTTGCTGCATAATTTGTTTTCTGGGTCGTCGAAACCTCCCGCATGACCGTACCTTTGATAGATGAAGTTCAAAGTACAAAACCCTCGGGCTAGATCTGGGTTACGTACCGTCCTGGCCGTCTTCAGTGAGTCTAAAAACCGGTGTACAGCGACAACCCTAGGGGCGATTAGATATTGATGCCCCAATGGTATATCAGTGTTTCCAATGTATCCGGTCATTTCCTCAACAGTTGGGGTGAGCTCGAAGTCCGAGAAGTGAAAGACATTGTGCGCGGAGTCCCAATATGTGACTAAGGCTCTTATGATGTCCCCACGGGGTTTTATTTCAAGCAGACCCGTGAGACCTTTCAAATACTTTTTAACCTCATCCTGCCCTCCTTGGCCTAGATCATTCCACCATAGCCGTATTTGTACCGGGATTTTAGTCATGAGTGAAAAGGGTTCATTTTGAATCGTGCTCATCCTGCACATTTATTTAAAGAAAACGATCATTTTGGCTGGCAATGATTTTTTTGAAATTTACAGATTTTGGTATATATATATTTTTTTTTTTAAAAAAAATGGCAAGTTGGACCCGACGGGGGTTGCCTACGTATCTCACTTCCGGTGAGAATCAAACTCGCGTAGTTCGGTCCGTCAAGACAAACTATTTCTTTTATTGACCGACAAAGAAAACACACTTTGTTAAGAAACCCATTTTCTTTTATTGACCGACAAAGAAAACACATTTTGTTGAGAAAGCACATCTTCTTTTATTGACCGACAAAGAAAACACATTTTGTTAAGAAACACATTTTCTTTCATTGACCGACAAAGAAAACACATTTCGTTGAGAAACCCATTGTCGGCAAAGTCAACCTTCCATTGTCTCTTATTAACAAACTATTGATTCTGTTGGTAAGACCCATTTTTGTATTTTCTGAAAATATCTATTTGCCCACACTGTTTCCTTTTGTTTTTTTTTTTTTTTTTTTTTTTTTTTTTTTCGTTTCTTAAAAGCCGGTCAGCATGCAAGTTCGAATAGATGCTTGAAACAAACATGGCATAGCAGGATGGTCTTTCATTTCAGGTTGCCTGTCCTAGACGGACCCAACCCCTGTGTTGAGTCCCCTAAGTCAAATGCAGCGTGATGCAAATAAGTGTTTCCTACTAGGGATCCGGCATGAAGTCACGTTGTTCTAAGTTTAAAAACCTGGGTATGTGTTCTAGACTGTGTACCCCAGCGGACAACTCGAGTTGAGGAAGGAGCTCCTTTCCGGGAACCAAAAGGCCAGCCGGCTTAGAAACTTTCCGAGCCTCTTTATTATTTCGGGTTATGACACTAACAGAATAAGGAGTCTCAACCAGTGAGCACATCCCGGGGGTGAGAAGTGAAGGGTTTGCGGCACAGTTTTATATACAGTTCACGTAATATCAAAGCGGTAAACATAGAACAGTTTGTATGTACAGTGCAGCTAGTATCAAAGCGGTAGACGTGTAGCACGTTAATTAAACATGTAGTAAAATCAGATATAGACAAAACAACAATTTAACTGAGCTCGAATTCTTAAACCCTAAACCGAAGTTCAGAGGCATTGTCCCCAGCAGAGTCGCCAGAGCTGTCACACCTCCTTTTTCCGCACCCGCGAGGGCGCGATGGAGTTTTTCCAATTAAAGGACAATCGAGACGGGATTAGTTTATTTAATTCAGAGTCGCCACTTGGAAAAATAATGGTGTTCCAAGTCACCGGTTTAATCCCGAACCGAGGAAATTTATGGCTCTGTAATACAGTCTGCGAAACTAGAAATCTGGATAAGGAATTCTGTTAACCCGGGAGAAGGTGTTAGGCACTCCCGGATTACGTGGTTTTAGCACGGTCGCTCAATTGCAATTTTTGTTTCTATCTGATTCTTTTATATATTTTAACTATGTGCTTTTAATGCTCAGCTCTTATTTTTAGAAGAATTGCGACGTTACGAAAACACATTTCGAGCCGCACCGTAACCAGTACGCCTGCGACTCTAATGTATTTCAGTTTCGCCGAGAGTAAGATTTGGGTCACATAAATGCACACCCGTATTCGGGAAAGTAATTTTATCTCAAGTCGTGCCTAAAGAGTCTATCGTCTATTTACTTTGGGAAAAGGACCGTGAAATTCACTAGACGGTCCTTCCAAGTCTAAGTTTTCATGACAATTATTCGAGGGCCCCACAATGGTGTATTTTTGGCGAGGCTCGTCTCGTTTATTTTAAAAGGACAATCCTAAAGTGACTACATTTTTTCTACTAAGTTCGTCTCTAAATAAAAGAGAAAAGGTCCTAATTTATTGCATGTTTATAAGCTCGGACCTCTTATTAGTTATTAAATCAATGTGAACGGAAATTGCGCTCGAGCTTGCATAAGGGAAATTGTTTTATGCCTTATTCTACAAGCGAATAATACTAAAACTAAAATTATAAATAGCATACGAATTTGACAAAATATCAGAACAAACTAACCATTCTCTAATTAATTTAAACCGACAGTATTAGATGAATTGAGCCGATGGAGTTAACTATGTGTGATACAAAAGTCATTTTTGAACTTCATGCTAACGTTCATCACTAACATTAGTTACTAATTTTATTCAAATTGCTATTTAAAGCGATGTTATTTACTCGAGTAACCTAGTAAATTCCGAACTAGATACATCAAACTAACATTTTTGATTGATTATTTTTCCACATAATCCATTGTCTTATACGCAGTGAGGGTGTTGTGGTCTCGAAATAAAGGCGAAGCCCATAATCACTTTTGTTCTAACTAATAGAGCCTATCACATACCAAACTCTTCATGGCCTAACTCATGGATTGCTTATTGTATTTTGCAAAAAACCTAGCTGTAAATTATCTTCCTTAAAAACAATTGAACCTCTGTTTTTTCATTATCATAATAGAAGTATACTAAACCTTCAAATGAATGCTCACTCTATTATATTAACAATCGTTAAACCAAAGCTACTAACTCTTTGATTGTTAGCTGCATACTACTAAACATAAGAATCTATTACTAACATGAAACAGAACCAAAATTATCTAAAGTTCTGAAAACTCATTAGCGTTACAACCCAAACCCACTGTTAAAATAACGAGAAACTAATTACACATTCATCCGGACTTAACTCAAATCACTATGATACTATAAAGTACGAACTTCATAACATATTTCTTAAATTGATATCAGTTTGCAAATGAAAACAGTGAAGCTGAAAGAGATCCACAAAAGGGGGAATCGTCACTTCAATTTACTCCCGTAAAGCATGAGTTTACAAATGTGTACCTGGAAATTGTCAAAGATGAAAGGCTACGGTATCAGCTAGGCAGTAATAGCAACAACAGCGGCAGTGATCCAACGACAACAACACACCACAACAAAACAGCGAGAAAAACACAACAACGACAGCCGCAACTGTGTGCAGCAGCCGCGGGCAGCAACAGTATGCAGCAGCCGCGAAGAACACAGCAGCAACAGTAGGCAGCAACGATGGCAGCAACAGTGCAATAGCCGAAAAAAAACACAGCAGCAACAGCAAAACACCACAGCAAAACAAGCAAGCGAAACAAACACAACAACGACAGCCGCAACAGTGTGCAGCAGCCGCGGGCAGCAACTGTGTGCAGCAGCCGTGAAGAACACAGCAGCAACAGTAGGCAGCAACAACAACCCGAGAACAACAGCAACCAACCGACCACTATGCAATAGTATACACCGTGTGTATGTGTGTGTGTATTTTTGTTTATTCCTCTGTCTATGTCTTTTTTTGGATTCCCTTCTCTCTCAGATTAATGTTATATTTATAGCTCAAACAGACCCATCCCCCTAAATGACTTCTTGATTCAAGTTAAATGGTTCCCCATGCTTACTTGTTTGGTTCCCCATGCTTACTTGTTTGGTTCCCCACTAACACTTGTCTTTTCCTTAATTAATTCAAAAGTTATGGGCAGCATATTTAATTACTTCTTTTAACATCTTCCAAAGCCATTATGTCTTGTTCCTCACTAAGTATTAAACAATACCCCCTTTTTTAATGTTATTAGTGCTTAGTGGATAAAATACTTTAACATAAATAATTCTTTAAGTTTTCAATTTCCATATTACCCCTACTTCTCAAGACTTATTACATTCCTAATTTCTGTATTTTACTCCTATTTTAACACATTTTCAGATTTGTATTTAACAAATAGCCACAATTAAGTGACTATTGCTCAATTAACCCATTAACCCTTCCAACTACTTTAAATTCAGATTAATTCACTAATTAAAATCATCTTTCATCAATAGCCAACCTTAAGCAGTCTTACAAATACAGCCACTTATGATTAATTATCCGATTAACAAGACTCGAGGGAACAATTGATAGATGGTGAGTCTTATTACTCGAGCTAACTAGTCGCGATTGATTCTATTTAGTAAGAACACCTTAGGTTGCTACGAATTGTATGATTTCAACTATTGACTTAATGTGAGTCTCAACTAGTCTAAGGGACGAAATCACTAATCGAGCTTTAATCATTAACTACAGCTATAACCAATACATCCTAAATGTTATTCAATCATCGAATCCACTAATCAATCAATTAATCCACTTGAACTTTCAAAAACAGGATCAAACAAGTTCAAATATTTCCCATTATCAATGGGTCAACTAACCAAGACTTGACAAATTAGAAGAGCCAACAGAATTCAGAAAGAGGGCCATTTCCCCGACAAATAACAGAAACTAACAATTTAATAGATTCACAAGATATTCGCAATGCATTTAGTAGACTAATCAAATCGCAGAATACTTATTCGACCTAATATTAACAGAAAAAACTAATTAATACTAGTAAGTGAACCTAATTAATCTATTATCAAAATCAGAAGCATTTAACTCTAACAAAGATTAATACCAAATTAACCAAAACAAATCCAATAATCAACTAGTAATTCCCAACAATCAAAAATATGAAACATGAAACAATAAGTAATTCAAAATCAGAAATCGGAAATCAACAAATATGGTTATAATAGAAACTAACAATTATTCAATTAATTAGCAGAAACTAACATATCCTAGTAAAAATCAAAACCAGCCGTAAATCTAACAATCATCGATTCGGCGAGAACCAAACACGGACAATTATTAACAATAAACAAGAAACAGATTCAAAACTGAAACATCATATTAACAGATTCTAAAAAATGACGGAAAGAGACGAGGATCACTTAGTATCAGAACAACGGGAACAAATGAACACTATAAACATACTGAACGAAAAGAAATTGGATTCATATGCAAGATTGATAGGCAACAAAGAGAAAATAACCAAAGGATATTTGAAACAAAAGTAACAGCACGCAATTACTGAAATAATCGTAATTTGTACAAAACACATTGACACCACCTATACGAAACCAAAGCATCGACAAATTCGGAAAGCAATCAGTCAGAATTTTATGGTTACTATTTATTCTCTCCAATACCCTTTAACACTTTATAAATTTCTTTATTCACAGTATCAATTAAACAAAGCATTTGATCATCCAAAGTTCACTATAATCCCCTAATATGGACAACTTCAGATTACTCTAATGAGGAAACAAACACATCACCATATTGAGCAGCCCAGAACATGACTACAATTAGAGACAAATATGCAATATTATCAAATTAAAATAGAGGGGAGGAAAGAATGAACCTCAAAGAACAAATCATACTATCGAGGAACTCGAATAGAACTCAAATTAGTTCCGTGACTTTTGAATGGGGACTTCGACTCAAATTGGCGAGCAAACGAGGACCTCGAATTGGCATCGGCAACTCAAAACAATCCAGACGTGCCCTCAACTGAAGCTAAGCTTCATATCAGAATCGGGACTCGAAAATGATTCCAAATGCGTTTGTGTGCGCGAAGGGATTGAACGGCCAAGACCTTGACGAAACTCGAACTCGGTAACAGCAAACAAGCGAGCTCGATTCGGCAACAGCAAACAGCGATTCAATCGCTTCAAATTCTTAGGAGCTGTGAAGCTAAGACATGAAATCCGCTGTGTGTGTGTTTCTCGCTTGTAGTGGTGACGGAGCTCGTCGCTGGAGGCTTGCGTTGTGTGCGTTGAGGGTGCTGCTTGGTCGGCGGCGAAGTGGTGGTCTAGGTCTGGCCGCTGGCTTGGAGATGGAGGCTGGCGGCTGTTGATTGAAGAAAATGGAGGAGCCGACGGTTCTAGGGTGGTCGTTAGAAGCAGAAGCGACGGCTGTAGGAGATGGAGAGGCGACGGCGGCTGGTGTTGAGGGTGGTGTAAGGTTGGTTTTTGTTGTTCAATCTTCTGAAGAAGAAGAAGGGGTCCTCGGTGGGGATGGTTTCAAGTGGGGGCTGGGGGTAGGCGGCTACAGGGGTATATCTCTTGTGTAGTGTATTGTTATGTTATGAATGAAGAAGAAAGGGTTGGGTGGCCGGGTAGGGTTGGGGAGAGTTTATTTGAGTTGGGCTTTGATTTGGGAATTGGACTAAGTTAAGCGTTTGGGCTCGGATCTTTGGCCCAAATCCGATTTTCCTTTATTTCCTCTCATTTAATTTAACTCCTAATTTAAGAGAAAAATAAGATAATCAAATTAGCTAATACTAATTATACTAACAATCGTATCAATTAGACATAAAAATACGCAATTAGGCATTTGAATGCTAAAAATGTAAAAAACAATGAATTATATTTTTGTGATTTTCATTTTTGCAAGATAAAATTAATTACTCTTAATTTCAAAGCTAGAGGAGAAACGTAAGCACGACATATTTTTGTATTCTTTATTAATTTAGACACATATAATCACGCTCATACGAATTCAAACAAATACCAAAAATAACACAAAAATTCACAGAATACTGTGGGAGTAATTCATGTTAGGCAAAAATCACGTGCTCACACATTTCTATAAAATTAAGTTTCCGTTCTAGTAACCGGTAAAAAGTACGTAACTTTAAAATTATTGTCTTGACAATATAATAAATAACTTTTACCTATCTATGTATTACCGGTTGTAACAAGTTATTTTCTAAGTTACAAAATTAGGTTTATCGTACATAGTTACGTGTTATTTTGTGTGTATATATATATATATATATATGTATAAATATTTTGAATTTATAGATAAAAATTTTAAATTGAATTAAAATAAAAAAAAAATCTTTGTTATCACGTTATCACACTTAATTCGGCTAATGATCATATGCAATCATGTTATTATCTTTTTTTAATTATTTAATTACTTCTTCTCTTTTGGCAAAAAAACAAAAAATAAAAATAAAAATAAAAAAATACTTCATGTAACTATAATACTCATTCACATTTAAAATCCTATAGTTATAGTTCTTTAAAACACTATAGCTAGATTTGAATAAAGCGAATTTATTTTAAAATAAATGTAAATATACAGGGTACACGTCTATGTTTATCTAGAGAACAAAAAAAAATGTTTAAAAATCAAATAAAAGTTTACTTACAAATATAATGAAATAAATCTACATGTTGTAAAAAGAAATATCACAAAAATTAGTCAGTATTCAAAAAAAAATAAAAAAAATTGAAAAATGTTTGTTTGAAGAGTCAATTTATATAAATGGACATCAAACACATAACAAAACGTTGGCTATACAATTGCTATCATTAAATTTAATTTAGGACCTTCTAGGAATTGAAGGGTACAAAGCTGAAACCTCTTCATTGCAAGGGTATAATATTTTTTCGCTTGAAGAATATTAGTTTTGAATCATTAGACTATGTAAAAGGTATTTTTTCCTCGAATTCAACAAGAGGGGTATAGGTTTCTAATTGATAATTTCTATAGCGTCAAGTGTAACAAAAAGTTTATTTAAAAATCAGAAATAAGAGATGACAGTGAATTTCTTCGTCTTTTTCATCTTTGTTCAGTATAAAAATTTTGGAAGCTGATCTCATCAATTTCAAATATTTTTTTTCAACTCAATCACATAGATCATAAGATAAACATACTTTAGAATATATTTTTATTTTACATTGTGTGTCATTATTAAAGAAAAAATATTACTAACAAACTGATATGATATTCGAATTTGAATTTAAATGCAATTTGAATAGTTTGCATTGAGATAAAGTCATATATGGTGTCTAGAAAAAATGCTTGGTAATTTAAGATAATATATGCAATGTTATATAATAACAATCAACTAATTTAATATTTAATGAGTCAAAGAACAAAAAGTCTGTACATATAGGATATTCAAAATTTAAAATCTGTGGCTGGAGATATCCATAGACTCAAAACTTGCATCATTATAGAAATGATCATTATTGAAACATATATAAAGTTTTAGAAATTGAAATTTCAAAATAGATATATTTTTTGAAAGATAACAATATACCAAATAAGAGTTCAAGTTATGATAAAAGAGTCACGTCGTAACCAAAGAATCGTTCATATTGTGTCAACCTTTGTGCTTTTGCCATAAATGTGAGTTATTATTTCGGTTTGTGGCTATTTTTAGGTTCTAATGATACCAATGAGAATAGTGCAAAAATAAAATTATCGCTACGAGATTTGAAAAAATATTAATCTTTTTTCATGTAGTGTTTCTTAATTAATATTTAACGATTATCTATAATTATCTGAAGGTTTTAAATTTTAAAGTTATTTTCATATAATTCAAATGACTCAGATATTTAATATGGTTAATGTCAAATATGAAATGGAGTCATACTGGAAAAAAATTCATTGGCTAATTTTTTTTTAATTATATTTTTAGATAGCCGACTAAAATGAGTTTTGAATCAAGGATAATATTTTCACTTATATTATTATAAAAATAATTTTTATTGAAAAATAAAATTTAGAAACTAAAATTTTAAAATTGAAATATTTTTAATAGATCTTAACACACGAAATAAGGGTTCAAGTAGTATTTAATTGAGTCGAGTCATATCCAAAAAGTCCTTCATAGTCTCAACCATTGATTGTTTTGCCATAAATATGAGTTATTATTTTACTTTCTGGCTATTTTTAAGATTCAATAACACTTATATATATATATATATATATATATATATATATATATATATATATATATATATATATATATATATATATATATATATATATATATATATATATATATATATATATATATATATTATTTATTTACTAAGAGATCTGAGAAATTCTTAATCTTTTTTCATGTAGTGTTTCTTAATTAATATCCAATTATTATCTATATTTATCGAGAAGTTTTAAATTTTAAGATTATTTATATATAATCCAAATAACTCGAATGTTTGACATGGTTAAGTGTATGCACAGGTGCTAATACTAGTATGTATTATTTATTTACTAAGAGATCTGAGAAATTCTTAATCTTTTTTCATGTAGTGTTTCTTAATTAATATCCAATTATTATCTATATTTATCGAGAAGTTTTAAATTTTAAGATTATTTATATATAATCCAAATAACTCGAATGTTTGACATGGTTAAGTGTATGCACAGGTGCTAATACTAGTATGTATCTCAAAAGAATTAATAGAACTTGGAATGGAGGAATTATACTAGTGCTCCCACATTATATCTTTTTTTTTTTTATAAACAGCTTTCTATTCATTCCTTCAAAAAATATACACTACATTCAGTAAATGCTGACCATCTACTCACCTTCTTTTATAACTCTAGTCTAAGGTTCCTTCTTAAGCTACAACCATACATGACAATCCCAGTACTCTGAGACTATTTCACAAAGAAACTATTAAAGACTCTAGCATACTAAGGGTAACAGTTTATCTTCTGCAGAGCTTCTTTCCAATTCTGTATTGAGACCTCCTTCAAGTGTATGTGAATAGCTATTTCTTTGCAGATGTTGTTGATTATCAGTTTACCTCCCTGGAATCTCAGCTTATTCCTTTCTCTCCATATAGTATTCACCAGCATACCAAACACACAGGTAACTATTGCACATTGTCCATTTCTCCTTTTAACACTCTTTCTTATCCATTCGACTTCACTCTGCCAGTCACAAATAGGTCTATCATATCCCAACCATCTTAGCAGCCTCAACCATAATTCTCTTGTCAGCTGACACTCAAAGAAAAGATGATCAAAAGTCTCAACAGCTTGCTCGCAAAAGATACACTATTGTGGAGCTTGTACACCAAACTTCAGTAGCCTCTTTGATGTTGTCAATCTACTATGTAATACAGGCCACAGTATAAATTTGAATCTTGGATGCATGTGTAGTTGCAAGATAATGCTCTTCCACTGGACCTTTTGGTGTTGAGGGAATTAAAGCATGTACAATTTCTTTATGCTGAACAATTCACCCCTCTGTAGTTGGTTCAATCTATTTTCCAGGTCCCCTTGAATTCCTTGAAGCTCATTTAGCATCCCTCTTGTCTCAAAAATTTTCCTAACTACCCAGGCTGCATTCGTATGTATAGTCATATCTCCTATCTTATAGTTCTTTATGTAGTAAATGTGCATCTATTATATCCACAGACTATCCTTCTTTGCCACTGACCATAGATGTTTTGCAATAGCAGCTTTATCCCAGTAGAGCATGTTCATTACATTTAACCCCCTGCACTCTGTGGAAGACATACTGTTTCCCAAGAAATCAAGGCTCTCCTTGAAACGGTAGCTAAACCTATCCACAAAAATGATATGTAGATTGCCTCAATAATCTTTATCACTTTCTTTGGTAATAAAAATATTTGTGTCCAATACGATTACACACCAAATAAAATTGATTTTATCAATTGAAGATGCCCTACATATGATAATAATCTCGATGTACAATAATTTATCTTCTGAGTTACCTTCTCTACTAATGGCCGGCACTGAGAAATGGATAGCTTTTTGAAATCCAATGGCACCCTAAGGTACTTGGAATGTAGGCTGCCTTCAGAGAACCCAACTTTTGTAAAATTTCCTCTTTTTACCAAACTGAAACTCCAGTTATGTAGACAGAACTCTTGTCAACATTTGCTTGAAGACCAAATACCATAGAGAACTTATGGAAAGCCTGTTTTAATAGCCTGACAGATTGTTATCAGCCTTGCAAAACATTAGCAAGTCGTCCGCAAAACAGACATGTACCACACCTATTTTCTTACACCTAGGATGGAATTTGAAAATACTTTTAATTTGAGTCTCCACAAGCTATCTAGTGTGCTCTAGATTTTTGATGTAGAATTTGTTCCTCTATGCTGCTTCATTTCTCTACTTCCATCAAAGCCATTTTTTCTTGATCAATCAACCCTTGATCCATATGTTTGTTTTTTAGTTCACTCTGAATGGCTTCAAGTTTCTGCCCGTCCTTACTGAGTTGAAGCCTATAAGAAGTCATATAAGTGTTCAATTCCTTTAACTCAGTTTTCATACATTTGAGCTTATTCCACACCCTGTGCATGTTTCCCCCATTTACCTCTTGATCCCATACCTTTTTCACTATTCTTGCAAAGCTAGCATGATCTATCACAGAGCTATACAATTTAAAAGGTTTCGGTGGTCTGACACCTTTGGATTTAAGAAATCTGCTTCAATATGACTGTACTTCTGCATCCACTTAACAATCCCCAATGCCCAGTCAATTCTACTATATACCCTCTTTTCTGGTAGTTGTTTGTTACACCAAGTGTAGAACCATCCCAAACTCTTCAATTGTGTAAGCTGCAGGGTAATAATTGCATCTTGGAACCCCTTGATCTCACTTTATGTAACGGGAGCCCCTATCCTATCATCAGTGTGGAGGACATTATTGAAGTCTCCACTAAGTAGCCAACTCTCCTTAATATTTGCTCCTAATTTCACAAGTTTATCCCATAGATGTTGCATTTTGTTTACCTCATTACTTGCATACACCACTGTTATCAAAGTCTTGAAAGTGGAGCTTCTCTCTTGGACCTCACAATGTATTAATGGTTCATCAAGCATCAGTAGATGCACCTCAACATTTTGTTTTCATAATAACCAAATCCTACCATTTGAGTGTTCCTTGTAGTTACAACAGAATCTCCGATCACTGTGCACTTTATTCATTATCTTGTTAGCCTTTATTTCCTTTACTCTTGTTTCTAAACAACCTATAAACTCAACCTTATGTTTCCTCATAAAGATTTTTAACTCTTTCTGCTTATGTGCCTTGTTGAGACCCCTTATATTCCAAGTGCATAGGATCATTTTTGGGTGAAGCTGGATAGGCCATCGTCCCTTGGATCATCTTCTATTTGCAGAACTGAGAACCTGTTTGTGGACTGCATCATAACTATTGCATTTAACTGGACACCTTTCCCCTTCATTTTTTCACTATCAGTAAGCTTCTCATCTCCTTTGTTATTTGTTTGTTGCATGTCCCCTTCGGGTCTAGTATGTTGAATCACATTGTCCTTCCTTTTTTTCTTTTGGCATCCATTTCATGGTCCCTACGGGCTGTTGCTTCTTATTTCAGGCTTCCCTTGGTTGGGCCTTTACTTCCACTGCCTTTTCCTGCATTTCCTTAAGCCAACATTCGTTTGAATTATGCCCAAATGTAATGCAATCACAACAAAACTTTGGCTTCTATTCATATTCAATTTGCTGAATTATTACTCCCCTCTTAGTTTGCATTTCAAAACTATCTGGTAGTGGTTGGGATATGTCAGTTTCCACCAATACTCTTGCATAGGACACCTTTTCCATTTCAGCAGTGATCTTATCGGTGTACAAAGGCTTCCCAACAACACTAGCTAGTTTGTTGAGTGCTTCTGTAAACCAAAATCTCAGGGGTAGACCTGGAAATGTGATCCACAAAGGAATCATACTCACACTTCCTAGATCGAATTTGAAGTCCATTCTCCATTGTTGCAGCACAGAAGGCTTGTTGTGATATGTATAAGGCCCGACTTGGAGTACTAGGTCCCTATCTTCAGTATTTAAACCTAAAGATATAGTATCCATCCTCGTGATATAGAATTTGAGGCTTGTCACCTAGCAAAAACCCAATCAAAATTGTGCTCCAATAGATCTCATGTTCTTTCGTATCTTCATCTTCAATTTGCACAACAAAAGTATCATCCTTATAGCAGGTGGTACATAGCATAATGTCTTCCCTCTTTGAGAGCTTCAATTCTTCTGCATGGCTTCCTTTTTCCTCTCAATTTCCACTGGACATGTCATATCTTGCCAGATCTGCCCTGAATTTACGTTTGCTAAAAATTGCAATCGCCGATAGACTTGCGATGCTTCCATGGTTTCCTTCGACAGAGTTTGCTCTTCATTTTCTTCAATTTCTTTCCTAATTGGCTGAAATTTTTGTGGCAAAAAACTACCAGAAATTACTGGCAGTAAACTCTGTTGAATACCTGTGTCCGGTGTCACTGTCGTTCCGTCAATTTTCCCATCCTTTGCTGGTTTATGAAAAACTGTAGGTGCACTTCCCATCCCTGTTAACCAGCGACTAGGTTGATTTTGAGCAGGTGTTTCCTCCTTTCCTTTATATTCCTTAGCTTCCGATGGCGATGGAAGCTTCTTCTTATGTCTAGCCATGGCTGAAGCGTGGGTTAGCTGAACTTGCTTAACATGCGCCTTCCGAAAATTATCAATCAACTATCATAAAGGTATTAGTATCACTTTTCATAGGAAAAAACACAATAATAAGTGCTTTATTGCATAGAACTATTTTTTCCAGTTAGAATCCAGATTACATGTTGTGGATCCCATGTCCAATAAACCTAATTCTTGTTAAGAGACTTCATTGTCTCTCTGCTAAAGAATAGCGTCAAAGAATGTAGAGGAAAACCTAATAGTGATGACATCCTGCATCATCATTTATCTTTCTGTCTAAACCAAATGCACAGAGAACTATATATTTTGGGACATTAGAATTGAGTCAGTAATTTCTTCCATCGTCCTCAGGAGGCAACTGTGAAAGGATTAAGGAAGACAGCTTCTCCTTGCACGCATCATCGGTATGTATCGCTTAGGGTGATATTGATCAACAGCAAGAAGCATGAGCCAAGATGTAGTTGGCTGATGAACAAGATTGCTACATTAACAACACTTTCCATATCTTTCTCATATACACAAACAGAGACCATACAGCAAGCCATGCTGATATATATAGCAAGATCACACCAGAACCCACAAGAGTTCCAACTCCAGATAAACTAGAGAGAAAAAAGTAAACATTATTAGATTTCAATCAGTGCTCATGCAAGAGACTGAAAACAGAAAGTTACCTGCTATCTCTGGCTAGCAGGAGGATGGTCAATGCAGTCATCTGAGTGGCTGTTTTCCACTTCCCCAGGTTATTCACAGCTACAGCCTGAAAACTTTATCAGTTACTAATGCAACACAACTAAAGCAGGAAAGTATCAGTCAACAAAATACAATGGAAGGTGGGTCTTGAACCTCTGAAAGTTTACCACCCTGAGAAGCTGCCCATTCTCGAACTGCAGACATAGTAATCTGGGAAACACTTTTGCAATTAGATTTCTGAGGCACAAGAAAGAGACATATGAAAAGAAAAAAGAAAAATGTATCTCCAATTAGAGCCCATGTTGCTTGGACTCTCCGAAAATATCGTCGGGTACGTGTCGGATCCTCCAAAAGTAGTGCACTTTGGAGGATCCGACATGAGTGCGGTAGTATTTTGGAGAGTCTACGCAACACAGGTTACATCAACTTCCGTGTTAAATTATAGAAATGTGTATGACAAAGTGTTAGAGAGTGTGTCCTAAGGAAAGAAATAATTGTCGACCTAAAATTCAAACGGCAAGATATTGATGAACATTTCATCTTAACTGTTACCTAAGTTTCTCAAACTGTAGAATAAGAGTTTACATCCATATTCTCAAGAGTGTTTGCTATTTAACTTACCCGTCCACATGACTTTGAAGAAAAGCGTATTTCATTGTTGACTTGCCATAACATGAACAAAAAAAACAGTTCTAACCTTCATTTTAGTGCAAGGCTAAAACATCACTGACAGTAAAAGATACTACTACTTTTTTTCAAATTATCACACTTACCATTTTAAAATGTTTTAGCTTTACACACTGATTTTAATGTTGTCCTATCAATCAAACTTTTCAGCTATTAATTTTATACTTTCTCCCACTATCACTAATATGATATATATATATATATATATATAAATAACAAATTAATATCTTAAACTCTGTTTCCAGTCAAATTCATAATATTGAAGAAAGGTCGATGCCAATGTGCAAGCCTATAACCTAGTTATATCAAAAATGATACTACCTTCTTTTCCCAGAATATATCATAAAATCTTCCATTTTGTTAACATAAAGAAATTGAGATATGGGGAGGGGCACAGAAATTATTTGCTCTTTTGCACCAAAAAACCATTTGTGACAGATAAATTTCTTCTTAAGCAAAGCCTCACAGAGAGGAAATGTAGAGTGCTAATAGGATCAAAATCTTTCTAGAGGAACACTCACTTGTTTCTACTTTATAAAACACCTTTTTTTAAATTTAAGAGACAGAAATATAGCAACTTCCTTCAAAAAATGTTTGGAGAAAAAAAGTATGAAACTCAAACAACTCATTTTCCCAAATTGTTATTAAAACAAAAGAAATCGAAGATCCAAATCCGCTGTGGAAAGAAATTTATGTCATGCACACATGTAATCCTAATCTAGTGACTGTAAAGTATTACGGAATCCGTAATTAACTAAAGAAGGTCAAAGAAAATACAATTACGGGGACTTATACAGCATATCACTCACCTCCCTGCCTATTATCGCAATTGAAGGGACAGTTAATAGCCATGGCAACTGTCCAAACACACTGGACTCCAACGGTCTGGTGCACAATAAGATCAAGGTGGCAGCAACCATTAGCTGTTGCAGTCGAGAAGACAGTTATATAAATTATGCTAACATCATCCTTACAAGAAAACACACCATCATGTCTCATGCTTATAACCTGCAATTTTGCTGGTAAACTAACCAAAATTGCAGGCAAGAACAATAGAGAATACCTTATCAGCGACTGGATCTAAAAATGCACCAAAGGCAGTCCCTAAGTTCATCTGAGCATGTCAAACAATCTTAGATTGTGATATCCAAAATATGGGAAGTAAGAAATCCAGAAAAGATGATAATATGAAACTCAAAACAGCAGAAGTGAGAACCTTGCGAGCAAGGTATCCATCAAGCCAGTCAGTTATTGCTGCTGCAATAAATATGGCCGTTGTAGCAGTTGGGCCCCACCAGCTATCAACATAGAATGCTGGATTAAACAGAATACAAGATCAGTTTTCTGTATATAAAATACCAATTGCAAACAATGTATACTCTCATTTATCAGCCTGAGTTCTGCCACGAATCGAAGAATGCTACTATACAAATTAAAACAAATCTTATATTTTTATTACCTTCCATCAAAAAAAGAAAAACATATCTTTTATTTCATCAACATTTTCAAGACGGCTGGATAAACAGAAAGAACTTGCACAAAGGATTGTCAGTCAGTAAACATTTCAATGATCTACTCATGCATGAAGCCTGGCACTTGTCACCTATAGAGTTCCACCTATGTTAGCTTCATGCATAACTACCCTCCCCATACCCTATTTGTGGGATCAAACAGGGTTTTTTGTTGTTGTTGTTGCTGCAGCATAGCCAGTCCCAAACCTGGATAAAGACGAGGTCCGTGATAGGTTGATGGCCAGTGTATAAAATTTCCGAACAACGATGAGTCTCTGAATATTGAAGGAACGGGTTAAACATTATGAAATAGATTAAAGGACTTATATAGCTCGCCTAACTAGTTTGAGCTTGAAGCTTGATTGATCAATTGACTTGTGACCTAACTAGGTCTAGACCATGTCCAGCAAATTTCAAAAAGGAACTTATAAAGCTATACCAAATCAAACAGAACTATGCAAGTGGGAGCAGTGTTATCAAAGGCGCGCTTAAGCCCTGAACCAGAGGCTTAAAACATGTTGAGCGCTACGCCTCGCTTAGCGAGCGCTTCAGTGTTGTCAGCAAGGCTCTAACGCATACTTTTCCTTGCCAACGAGCGTAATTCGGAAGAGGCGACACTAAGCAATTGATATTTTACTTTATCGTTAATTTTCTTTAATTTTTTGTTCATATATTTGGTATTCACGTTTATAGATATTAATCTTGGACTACACATACATATATGTAGTTTTTCTTCGTTTGCGCCTTTCTTCATTAAAGCCAACACTTTATTTGCCCATTGCGCTTAAAGCCCCAACAGACTTTAGAGCTTTTATGTGCTTTGCGCCTTTGATAACACTGAGGGGGAGAAACTATAAAGGCATAGAAATGCCCACGAATGTATACCTATATGCAGTATGGTTGGATAAAGATCAGGTTACACAAGAAATTCACTAACTAGATGAACTTATATGGTTCCCGTAAATAGCCAACAAGAAACAACTACACTTTGGTCCCAAACAAGTTCGGATCGGCCATATGAATCTTCATATCATCCGGTCAATAGCCAACATAGTTTATTAATACTATACTTAATTGCGTACTGGAAAGCTTTGTGACAACTCAGAAGTGACCTGCACAACATAGTGCATAAATATCATCAATTTGCGGAATTCGACCGAGTTCGCTATTTTCTACTGAACTTAAACCGAAATTTGCAAAGGTGTCAGCTTCTCCAGTGTCTTAGATCATGTGCAGCCATACTTCAACAAACTTTGAGTAAATATTCCAGATAACTACTGCATTGTTTTCAGACAAGAACAAAATTTGTGATATTCGAGGGACTAGCAAATCACGATAATGCTAGGTTTATTCCTCACTCAACACCAAAATAGACCCCTCAAGTGGAAGCATTCCGTAGTTCCAAAGTTGAAGGTCTTTACTATTTATGTTGTGGTGTCTAGGGCCTCTAGGCCAGTGACGGAACCAAAATGTATGCAATGAGATCCAAAAAAACAAAAAATTAGGATATCATAGTTGGGATTTAAACCTATAAGGCTATAACCAAAAGTAACTTTTGAACCCCATACTAACTTTTCTTCGTGTCAAGTGGAACCAACAGCTCACATATAGCCAAATATATCATTTTTACCCTATTTGCATATTGCAATTTTTCGGCGAAGCGGGTTCGGTTGAACTCCCTTCGTACCATTTAATTTTGCCACTGGTCTACGTTAACTTGTACACCTCGACTATTCTATTAATACTACTACCTTTTGCCATTATAGGCACCGGGCTCTACCTACCAAGCAGTGTTGTCAAAGGCGCGCTTAAGCCCTGAAGCGAGGCTCAAAACATGTTGAGCGCTTCGCCTCGCTTTGTGGGCGCTTTAATATCATATCAAAACTCTAAGTCATACTATTTCTTGCCAATGAGTGTAATCATGAAAAGACGACATTAAACAATTAACATTTCACTTTATCGTAATTTTTTTCCAATTTCTTTGTCCATATATTTGTTATTCATGCTTATAATTATCAGTCTTGGACTACATATACATATTTTTACTTTTTCTCCAGTTGCGCCTATTTTCATTAAAGCCCATACTTTATTTGCGCTTTGCGCTTAAAGCCCTAACCGGCCTTAGAGCTTTTTTACGCTTTTCGCCTTTGATAACACTGCTACCAAGGTTTAGGTGGATGGGAATAAATTATTTAGTGTTTTTTGCCTTTACTAGAATTCCAACCCTCATCTCCAAGGCGAAACCTAATTCACCAACTGCTAGGCCACTCTCTCGGGTGCTTCCATTGTTGGTCTTGTATCGCGTTTATTGATTAGGTGCTTTAAGAATGTATTAGGAATAAGAATATCAATAAATGACACTCTCTCAATCAGAAAATTGTTGTCCTTATTGCTTACTAAGGGTCAAAGATGGTGATCTTTGATTAAAGAATTTAAATCTATAATGCCGGTATTTTGAAATAAAAAAAGCATTACAACTTATAGCACTTTTCATGCTATGTATTGATACATTATTTAAGCTTCAGAAAAAACTTAACAAATTATGGCAAATGTAAGACCCAAACCACTCAATTGATCCACCTACTGTAAAAAGGACCAATATTATGGAAAGAGTATATTTAGGCCAAAGGCGTTCTCATTTCAACAATCCAATTTCAGTTATGTCTATTATCCTCCATATCTATCCATCTCGCTATAACCTTTGTGTATTACATTCCACATATAATCCATAACAAAAAGACCAGATTTAAGTTACTTCACCGAATGTCTCTCCCACTAAAGTCAATTATGACTTTATCCACAAGTATTTGCTTAAGAGAAATCTAAATTCATCAATCATCAAAGAGCGTACACCGTTCAAAATTTATCCAGCAAAAATAGTTGAGAAACTTACTGCTTACAAGAAGCGGAACAGCAGCCACGCGGCCAATTGTTAAAATAGTGGGCAATGTCAGCAACTTCTCAGACTTCGACGGCGGTGGTGGTGAAGGAGATGCTTTTTCACGGCGCAGACCATCCTCCTTGTGATCAGATGCGGGGCCCATTTGAGTAGTAGAAATACTTCTCAATGGAAAGTTAGCATATCCCTTACCCAAAAACCCTAACAATTTCTGGCGGTGACGAAAATCACCGGACGCCGGAATTGAAATTGAAGTCACCCGCCAACAGCGGCGCATGTGAGGTGACACACTTGCGGCGGCGGCGGCGGCGGCGGCGGCGGAGGTAGAGGTGCCGGTGACGGAGGTAAAAGAGCGGAAGAAATTGTAGGGCTTGTGAGAATAAATAGAGGACACAGCGTTGAGTTTAAGACCACCGGGCATGTTGTTGTTAGTACTAATAATAGGCGACAGCTGCTAAGGTTAGTAAAGTTGGGGAGTCGTAACAACTAAACAAATATCGAAGTCGTTTGTTTCTTCCAATTGAAGAATGGGGTGGGGACAGACAGTTATCGTCCTTCACCACCTCTGCTTTTTCAATTATACTCTAACATGTCCAAAAATTTGTCCTTTACTCATGCTCATATGTACACCTTATTTTCGTGAAGTAGTAAATCTATATTATATTATATATTACTATATTAAAAGCACTAAAATTCTTTGTGAAATTTTATTCGCCTTTTTATTATTTAAATTTAAATTTTATATCGAACAAAATTATAATTTATGTTATTTAAAAATTAAATCAAGATTAATTAGTATTCATACGTCGTCTTGGATTTGGTATTTACTAGTAAATTTATGTTTAATTAGGATTCACAAACAAAATCATGTAAAATTAGGATTTTTAGTATCTAGTCAAATTTAATTTTATAGTATTAGTGTTGTTACATATTTTCTACTGTAAAGAGGTAGTTACAATGTATAGAGATTCAAGATTTTATGAGATGTGAAAAATCCTCCTACCAAGTTCTCTCCTTATTTTAATAAATTTCGTTTATATAGCCTTTGTTGAATTTTTTTGCTTGTGCCTAAATTGTTCTTCGGGGTATTTCAATTCTTCAAATTGGTATCAGAGCCTGTGTGAGATTCCGTCAGAACCGGTAAGAGATCAAAAAATTATGGATACTCTATTATGTAAGATTGTCCTATTTTTGTGTTTGATGGCAAAAGTAATTTTTAAACTTGGTATCAACAAATGAAGCTTTTCAAAGAAAATTGATTTGTGATCCACCATTGATGAAGGATTTGAGGAACCTAAGGCACAACGTTGATGGGTGATGCAACTAAGCAATTGGAGAAGAAGAGACATTTAGATTATAAGGCACGCTACTATCTCGCTATAAGGTCGATTGCATGTATTTAAAAGATACTTGCATGCGAAATTATCAAATGAAGCTTGAACAATCTTGGTGAAGTCATATTGAAAAGTTGTTAATAAAAATAAGGAGAAATTGCAAGAGTTTATGAATCAGTTTGAGTTGGTTCGTATGAGACCAACATAGTCTGTCATAAACTTTTTTTACAATAATTGAAAAAATAGTCAATGTCTAAGGAACAATAGAGAAGTATTGGAAGAAGTTAAAATTGTTGAAAAATATTGTCGTCTCTCACTTTAAAGTTTAGCAATAAAAAAATAATTCTTGAGGCTACTAAAGATCTTAGACTCTCAAACTTGATGATATAAAAGAGGAAATAGCGACATACTAGAGATCACTGAATCAACATAATTAGAGGAGGCATCGCAAAAAAAAGGATGAACAACCAAAAGGAAAAGAATGCACACCAATAATGACGGAAATAAATCAAGAAGGTCAACATTAAAAAATATAGGAGAAAAGAAGGAGGTACACATAATTTTTATGTGATAGAGATTCCGGTGAAATGAAGAGAAGTCAAATAATGTTCAAATTGTATGTCAAGAATTTCTGCGATTGTTCAAAAGGACAATTTAGTTGCAAGGGATGCCCGTACAAAAGTGGTTGGTGTTTCACCAGAAAAATTATTTGAAAGTATTAAAGATAAACATAGTAATAAAAGAAGCATGATGATTCATCAAGAGAAAGTTTCTAATGATCCACCCAAGTTTGAGGCAGAAATAGCTTGGGATCTTGAACCACAACACATTACTATAGATATTGAAGATGAAATAAATTTTGTGCCATTGTTTGAGATTGCATGTTTTAAGGAGCACGAGGAAATATTTATTGATGGCTTTATTCTACAACTTATAGAATGGCAAATTGGAGTTGAATGGGCATACAAGCCCAACTACAAGGCAACGGAGAAGTAGATGATTTCAAAGTAAAGGAAAAGTATGGTGATGATATTTTGAAGGAATTTACCATAAGTAAAGCCAAATCATATATGACCAATATTGAAGAAAAATTGAAGTTAACTAAAGATGATACTCGTGATTATGTTGATGCTACATATTTTTGGAAATTTGTGGAAAGTCTTAGGTACTTGAATTCTACAAGGCCTAATGTTACTCATTGCATGCTCAAGTTTGAAGATCTTGGTTCAAAGGAGGTCGTTGGAAATTAAACCAAGATTAATTAGTATTCCTACGTCGTATAGGATTTGGTATTTACTTGTTTATTTAATTTATATATAATTAGGATTCACAACCAAAATTATGTAGGAATAGGTTTCTAGATTCTAGTCAAGTTTAATTTATAGTATTATATATAATAACAATAAAAACAGCACAATATAGTCCCACAAGTGAGGTCTGGGGAGTGTAGTGTATATGAGAGGATATTTTCAATAGAAACTTGTAGACGCAAAGACAAAAGGAAACAATATATCAGTACCGTCATGGAAATAATAACGACGACATAAGAACCAGTGAATAGATGAAAGGCAGATAATGATTAGTAAATAATGCCCAGCACTATAAAAATGGAAGAGTAGTGTAAATACAACACTGACCACTAGCATTCTAAGACTAAAACCTATCAACCTAGCTCCACACTGCAAGACTAAATATGCTCAACTACCTCTTAACTCACAACCTTAATGCTCAACCTCCACATCTTCTTATCGAGTGCCATGTCCTCAGATATCTGAATTCTCTCAATATTCCGCCTGATCACCTCTCCCCCATACTTCTTAGGCCACCCTCTACCTCTCCTCATACTCACCAATGCCAACCGCTCGCACCTCCTTACCGGGGCATCCAAGGTCCTCCTCTGAACATGCTCGAACCATCTAAGTCTTGCTTCTTGCATCTTGTCATCAATAAGAGCCATGCCCACCTTCTCCCGAATATCTTCATTCCTAATCTTATTCATCCTAGTGTTCTCGTACATCCACCTCAATATCCTCATTTCTACTACTTTCATCTTCTGGATATGTAAGATCTTAACTAAACAACACCCAACCCCATACAACATGATTGGCCTAACCATCATTCCATAAAACTTACCTTTGAGTAGTAGAGGCATTTTCTTGTCACACAAGACTCCAGATGCTAAACTTCATTTCATCCACCCACTCATATACGGTGTGTGACATCTCGTGGATCTTCCCACCCTTATGGATAACTAATCCATGGTACTTGAACTTCCTTTCTTGGAAATGACCTACGATCCAAGCCTCAAGTCCATGCCTTCTTCCGTCGGCTCAGCATTGAACTTACATTCAAGATATTTCATCTTCTTCCTGCTCAGCTTGAAACATTTTAACTCAAGGGCATATCTCCAAACCTCTAACCTCTTGTTACCACCACTCTACGTCTTTTCAATCAAAGTCATCAATGAATAACATACACCATGGCACCTTTCCTTGAACATGGTGTGTCAGTGCATCCATCACATAGCAAACAGGAATGGGCTGTGATCCTTGGTGTAACCCATAAAAATTGAAAAATGCTCAGAGTCGCCTCTAACTATCCTAGCCCGAGTCTTAGCTCCATCATACATGTCCTTAATCGCACTAATGTAAGAAACTGGCACACATTTAGCTTATAGACATCTTCGAAGAACCTCTCTAGTAACCTTGTCATACGTTTTCTCCAAATCAATAAACACTATATGCAGATCCTTCTTCATATCCTTGTACTATTCCACCAACCTCCTAATAAAGTGGATAGCTTCCATAGTAGAACAAATCAGCGTGAACTCGAACTGGTTGTCTGATACAGACACCGTCCTTCTCACCCTCGCTTCAACTACCATCTCTCACACTTTTATGGTATGACCCAATAGTTTGATACCCCTACAGTTGTTGCAACTCTAGATGTCATCTTTGTTCTTATACAAAGAAATCACCGTACTCCACCTCCATTCGTTCGGCATCCTCTTTGTCCTGAAAATAAAATTAAACAACCCTGTCAGCCACTCGAGACCTGCTCTACCCACACACCTCCAAAATTCTACCGGAATCTCGTCAGGTCAGGTAGCTCTACCCCTGCTATAGTATTATAAATAGGGGTGCTATTAAATAATTTTTATTGTGAAAAGATAGTTACAATGTTGAGATAATCAAGAGTTTGTGAATTATGCAAAAGCCTCCTACCAAGTTCTCTCCCTAGTTTAATAAATATCTTCTATATAGCTTTTGCTGAATTTTTTGCTTGTGCCTAAATTATTCTTTGAGATATTTTAATCCTTCATATGTTACTTTCTTAATATTTAGGAATTTGGAATCAACTAACATTTATTATTAAGTCTTTTCTTATTAAACTAGGTACAAGTCCTAATATTTAGAACTTTAAAATTGGTATTATACCTTATATAGATTATACTAATTCAAAATGGATTCATATTTGCAACATTTAGGATGCTTAACATGATAAGCATCGTTTACTAGATCATAACCATTGAGAAAAATCGTATTGTAATTAAAATAAATAATTTATATATGTGCAATTAAGCCCCAAAAATAATTGATTCATATGCATTAATATTTGTGTTATTTGAAAAATCATTCAAGAGTTGAAATAAAATTCTAGCTATTAACTTTATTTGTGTATCCTCGAATAGATTTGAGAATAACTTTTCAAAAATATCTTTAGAAAGACTTTTAATTTTTAAGGGCTATGTATTTTTGCCGAAACTTAAAAAAAAGCATGATGACTTGTGAAATTAAATTGATAAAATTATGACATTAGAATAATGTTTAAATTGAATTTGAGATAAAGTCTCTTCCTTTACTAAGTTAGTTATATATGACCAATATTCATCAATTTTAGGAGCTTCTATTTTTATTTTATTGCTCAAACACAATTTTTGAATAGTATTTATGTAACTTTTTAACCAAAACTACTCATTAAGATGAGAAATACATGCAAAGTATAAGTGGAGAGGAACTCAAAAAGATTTTGGTGATTTTTCATTTTTCTGTAAATTGGTGAAATAACTAACATTTTTCTATAACTAATGCAGTCATCTGGCCCTGCTCCTCAACAATAGAATCTATCACTGGATTCACTAATAGTGCAACTAAGGCAGCTCTGCGATGCCCTCATCGCCTACCTCAGACAGGTGCCCTCCCCCAGCCTCTAGCAATGGGAGGAGAAGCTCATCCTGTTTCTAGAACGTAAGTCGTACACGTTCTCACCATCTCTGAGATAATAAAAGAAGGAAATTTAGCATACCATCAACTGCACAATACAAGATAAATAATGTCACGACCCCAATCCCGATCGTGATGGCGCCCAACACAATGCTAGGCAAGCTCGACCAATTCAACCTTATTAACCCCTCAAGTATGGTTCATTACCAACTCACAAAGTTTAAATATTAAATTAACATGATTATAGAATATGAAACGATAGGTAAAACTTGCAAAATGAAGAGATGTCACTACAAATCTCACTGATCTAGTGTCACGAATCAAGAGCCTCTAATAAAATTCTGAGTAGCAGCCTATACATAGGATAGTCTAAAATGCAGAAAAATAAAGGGGATAAGGGAAGAAATCGGGTCATGCGGACGCCATGTAGCTACCTCGATGACTCCGATGAAAACCTGAACAGCAGCATGAAGCTCAACTATGCCTCCGGAATACCTGTATCTGCACACATGGTACATGGAGTAATGTGAGTACTCCGACTCAATGAGTAATAACAATAAATAATATCTGACAGAAAGAAAACTCGTAAAAACACTACGCAATTCTATATTAAAACAGTAAGAGCATTGAAACAGTAGCTAAATGAAGAAGTCGGGTAAATGTCCCTTAAACCAGTACTCAACTCATTTACTCACAATAATCGATGGTATGATTATATCGCTGCGCGGTGCAGCTTGATCCATATAGTATACTGTTGCGGCGTACAGCCCGATCTATATATATATATATATATGTGTGTGTGTGTGTGTGTGTGTGTACATACTGCTGCGGCGTGCAGCCCGATCCAATAATAATAATCAACTACGCTCACTGTGGGTGTGCAGACTCCGGAGGGGCTCCTACAGCCCAAGCGCCCAAGCGCTATACTATTGCGGCGTGCAGTCCGATCCATATAGTATATTGTTACGGCGTGCAGCCCGATCCATAGAATATACTACTGCTGCGTGCAATCTATATATACATACACACATACACACACACGCACACACACACTGCTACGACGTGCAGCCCGATCCGTAATCTATCAAATACCCTCACTATGGGGGTCCTCAACCCCTCTCAGTCAATATAGACTTGGCCTCTCGGGCATACTAAGATAAGACAGGGTTCCTAGCCCACAAGTTATTCTCATTTGGATTTATCAATTTCTAAAGCCGATTCCTATTATATTTAACAGCTAAGAGCATGACTGAGGGTATGATTTCAACAAGTAAAGTGAGGTTAACCAGTGCAAATGCCCCTAAGGGTTCTACAGGACGGCACAAGGCCCCAACATGGCAATTAGCCGAGACTACAATGATATTAATAAAGTCTCAGTCAAAAATATAGTAGAATCATCAATCGGGATGGACCAAGTCCGAATCCCCAGCAGTAACAGACCCCACGCTCATCATGCAGCATGTGTCTTACCTCAACATGGCACTACATTGTGCAAATCCGGTATTTCAAACCCTCAGAATAACATTTATAACCATTACTCACCTCAAACTGACTGAAATCCTAGCTCGTTATGCCCTTGCCTCACAAATCAACCTCCTCGAGTGTCGAATCTGATCAAAACCACAAGGAATACGTTACAATAGGCTAAGGAAACACAACCCAATCGAAAAGACTCAAAAAATATTAAAAATCACGAAATTGGCAAAACCCGAGCTCCGGGCCCACTTCTCAAAAAATTATAAAATTGACATCACAGAATTTCTTATCTCGCCACGAGTATACAAAATTTACCAAAATCCGAGCTCAAATGCTCCCTCAAAGCCCAAATTTTTATTCAAGAAATCAAGCCCTAATTCTCCCATTTTTAATTAAATTTTCATGAATTTAAGTGTTGAATCCACAATTAAATGATGTTTCTAGATCATAAGACTCACCTCTAATCGATTCCCAGTCAAACACCTTTTTAATCCTTGTCAAAAGCTCTCAAAGCTACTCAAAAATGGTGGAGATAGACTAAGCTTCACGGAACAAAATGAGCATTAAAACCCTTCTAATAACAGGGATTTTCTCATTTGCGATTCCGTTTCCATATTTGCGACCATCGCTTCTGCGGTTAAAATTCCTCTTTTGCGGATCCTCACTTAAAATCATAGACCGCTTCTACGGTCGCCCTTCCGCATCTGCGGATCCCGCATATGAGGATAACCGTCTGCTTCTGCGGGAACACCTGACTCTGCCCCCTTCGCTTCTGCGACTTACCAACAACATCTGCAGTTCCTTCCTTCCAAGACCATGACCGCACATGCGATTATTTCCTCCGCACCTGCGCAACCGCATTTGCGGTTCCTTTATGCAGATGCGGAAATACCAGATACCAGCAAGAACCTACAATCTCCCAACTCCAAATTTCATCCTGTTAGCCATCTGAAATCACCCCGAGGCTCTCGGGACCTCAACCATAAGTGCCAACCCATCCTAAAACATGATTCAAACTTGTTTCAATCGTCAAAACACCACAAATAACACCAAAACCATCAAATTACATCGGATTCAAGCCTAAGTTCTTCTAAAACTTCCAAATTACGCATTTGATCAAAAACCCGACCAAAATACCTCTGGATGATATGAAATTTTGCAAACACATCCAAAATCACCTAACAAAGCTATTTCAACTCTTGAAATTCTATTCCGACCCTCGAATCAAAATCTTACCTACAATCGGCATTCGCCAAAATATTAACTTCGCCAATTCAAACCTAATTCTATACCGGACCTCCAAAATCAATTTTGATCATGCTCCTAAGTCAAAAATCATCCCCCGAAGCTAAAAAAATCACCAAAAATCACATCCAAGCCCTCTAACTCATAGGTCAACACCCGGTTGACTTTTCCAACACAAGTCTTCCTTAAAGAGACTAAGTGTCTCATTTCCATCTAAAACCAATCCAATTCGACTCGTTCAACCAAGACTCTTACAATATAACATAATGAAACAGAAAATGGGAGAAACTTGGTGGTAACTCACGTGATGACGAGCCGGATCATCACAAATAAAGAGTAGTTTTCTAACACCGTATAACCTCTCGAAGATAAGTACAGACGTCTATGTACCAATCCGCAAGACTCTATTAGGTCTGCCCATCACTTGTGATACCTACGTGAACCTAATGCTCTGATACCATGTTGTCACGACCCAAACTCTATTATAGATTGTGATGGCTCCCAACACCGTTGTTAGATAAGCCAATATTGATCAACTAGTGAGATCTCATTTATTTTATTAAACAATCTCAACATTACTCAACTAAAATTTAAAACATTCGATAAATAACAAATTTATAAGGCAAATGAAACTGAAATGATTAATGAAAATCATAATTGTAGGAATACAGCCCGAAATCAAGTCTACTAATAAGTGCTAAGGATCTAGTGTCATAAGTGTGTGGTCAACTAGTAGAATATACAAAAAAAGACTACCTGATCACGCCCAAATCTAATCCTAAAAAGGATAAGTGGTCGCTACAAATATAATCCAGTCTAAAAGTCCAAAGTCGAATCTCATAGAGAACTAAGGCTTAGCTACAATTGTTTAATATCGCTAAGAAATATAAGTCCAAATAATTTCTTAATTATAACTTATTATAATATTTATTTTTATCTAATTAACTAACAAAATACTAGAAATCACTAAAACTAGCAATTAACAAGGATAAGGGTTGGAGGAAAGATTATGGAGGTCTAGAGTTATAATTTCCCAAATTCTTGGAATCCTTCCCGGTTGCCTTCTATACTTTTACCTAAGTATTCTCTACCGACCGTGAGTACTTTGGTTGTCGTAATTCTCTCTCGAGAAAGTATCACAATTTACTAGATGTATTCTCTTAAACTATACTAGCTGGAACTAATTCACCGTTCACTACGATCGCACCAAGGTTTCGTAATCTCTAGTCCTGCCTTTAAACCCTCTGTATTGATCTCTCCCATACGTTAGGAGTGATGCTGCTGAAAAACCTAAATATGTACTCTCTCTCTCTCTCTCTCTCTCTCTCTCTCTCTCTCGAGCAGTACACACTAAACAAGCACAGTCAATAGATAGTCATTCAATCAACAACGACAAACATATAGTTGAACAAATAGATAAATTCAAAGGCTAAATTATATTAAGACATAACAAAGATTCATCCCCCAAAAGTTTCTATCAAAACTATAGATAACAAATTATCTATTCATAAAAGTAAATAAAAACAAAATACTCAAATTCATAACCAAAAATAAAAATAGGAAGAAGAAGGGGAAAAACTCGTACTTGAATCTTCCTCCTTGCTCCTAGCGTGTTCTTGCCTCCAAGGGTATTGTCTAACCCTAAATTAGTGACTCCTCCACTTAAATTTATGTTTTAAGATGTATTTATATCAATTAAGTTTGATGAGGGCGGGATTTTCCAATCCAACTTCTGATGGGAGAAGCTGGAATTCGCGTAACGTGCGACCTTTGACGCACATTTAGCCTTTCAAATTCTTCCATTTCGCTAAGCTATCCGTGCCTTTGCTTTGCTTCACTATTTTGTGCCTTTACTTTTCTCCTTTTTCACGTCCGTCTTCGTGCCACGTACGAGAATAGACGAACACCCAATCCTTCAATTTCTTCTTTTTGTGTCGAATTATCATCTTTTGATCATTTATCATTCAAACTCATTCCTATACATAAGAAACATATAATGAGTATATTTCACTTCAAAAACCATGTAACCTCCCACGACTCACATAAGAATTAATATGCAAATATACTTAAAAATATGTACGTTTCATCATTATCACCACCCCAAATTTACTCTTGATCGTCCTTGAGCAACTTAAAATTAAGCGCATAGGAAAGAAATACATTTCAAATATACTCAAGCATCACACTAATGACAATGATTTATATCAGTGCTTATAACCCGACATAAGGACTCTTCATACTCCCCTTATTTTTATATTAATGCCAAGACTATTTAAAATATTTGTGTGATTTTTCTAACATCCTATCCTCAAAAATTGACTCCACTATATTCCTTTTTGCGACTCACTTCTTGTGCAAATTAAAGATACGAATTCCTTACCAATCCATTGTAAAGCGTGTGCCTTCACCAGCAAAACAAAGAGAGTAATCTATCCGCACACTTAAATATGAATTCAAGTATAACTTAAGGACTCACAAAATAAAGAATTCACTCACTCTCGCAAAAATACTCATGTGCCCCCAAAGGTCGTACCATAGGCTTGTTCGTAATGTAAGTCTCTACTAATTTAAGCACGCAAAGTCTAAGATCAATTAGGTCTTCATGGATTATAATGTAGGCTACGGGACGGGTAAGATAGATATGGATAATAGTGACTAACCATCCTAAATACTTTTAATACAATACACATTAACTTTTAAGCACATCCTCTTCATGGTCACTCAACATATTGCTACAAAGCCGTAAATAACGTAGCCTATTGACTTTAAGCACATCTACATAAGCACTAGCACATATCAAAGTGAATTGGATTAAAAATCTTTTCAACATCCCCCATAAATTAGTATTTCCAGCTGGAGACTTTCTCAATATACACATGCACCTTTTGGCCTTTCTATGGTTCCACACAAAAACTATCAAATCTCTTTTCCTTCACTTCTAGCAACTTAAGTGCTTTCAGAGGTAAATGTTCAACAAGATTTCATTAAGAACAAAAGGGATCCGTCTTGTAATGTGGGTACCAAAGAAAAGGTTTACAGGCTCAAATGGGCTAGCGAAGGATAATATTTTATCACTGCTAGGCCAATAGACTGAAGGATCAATCAAAGAAATACCTATATCGTTTCTTAAACTCACAAGACTTTATTTCGCTTTGACTCGCACACAGGGCAAGTTCTAGACTAACAAGAGATGGCACAGAGTACAACCAAAATTTCACCTCACACAATGCACATGACTTACTCAGGACGGCTCAAATCCCACTATCAAGTTAAAGCAACAACCACAGTCATGAAATAAACTAAACACTTGGAGTAATAACAAGAGTCAATAGACGAGCCCAAACGTCAAAAGAAACACATATACACTCAAGGTATATAGAATCAAGAAGAAAGTACTCGGTGCAAATGCTCCAGTTCTAAGCCCTAACATAAGACATGTCAAAAATCATAGATACTCTAGTTCTTCCTATTCCATTATCAGTTGAAAAAAAAATCTTTTTGTATTTTTTTTAGACTTTAAACCCTTAAGAAAACTGTCTAGGAAGTTCATCGTTGGAAAAAGTCCAAAATGTTTTGAAAATTCTACTTGAAAAAAAAATGCTTCCCGATTCACATGCCATCCCTTGGAAAAGAACCATGGCCATAAAAAAACAAAGAGGGATTATTTTTACCTATTTTTTTGATTTTTTACTTTTTTAATGCACATAAAATAATGCAAATAACATAGAATACTACCCAAATAGTCTCTTCACCCAGCACTTAAATATATGCATTGTTTCTAGTGCGCACCATAAATAACAAGAGGATGACTGAAACTCCCTAGTAGGCCAAAGGGCGAAGCATCAACAACTCATGGGAAACTCAAAATTCTCTGAAGCTTGATTCTTCGTGCATGTACCTCACACTTAGTTCCAACCATCTGGTTTGTTGTTGCATCCTTCCAATAGCTATGCTTTCCATGCTCTTAAAAAGTCAAAAATTGACACTACAAAATTATATAATTAAAAAATAAAAAAAAAAATAATTGAAAGCAGTAAAGCTGGGTTGCCTCCGAACAAGCACTCGATTTAACGTTGCGACATGACTTGAATTACCTTCTGCCTCCATCTTGAGCTTATGAATTGAACATCAAGTTTTTCTTCAAGCTTATGATTATGCTCTTGGGGCGGTACAAACTATTTCGAGCCAAAAATTTGATAAAGTATTATGTATTGTTTTGCTCTCGACCGAGGAGTGTCACCTTGCTTAGACATCCTTGAGAATTTCAAAATATAAGGCTCGTCTACCTCTTCCACAGACTCCTTTTTTATGCTGGTAAGAATCCATTCCTTTTTTATCACCCAAACATAATGTAGAGAAGTGTTTGGAATGAGGTCCAACACGCTCAAATACATGAACTTTATGATTTTTGACCTCCTTAACACCAATCACACTTGAGTCAACTAAATTTGTATCTTCGATGTCCTTGGCTGACTCTAGTGTTACTTCTTGAACATCGGTATCCTCAAATTGTAGTTGGAATGATTGTTGGTATTCTACTCTAACCTCCTCCATTATCTCCTCAATTTCACTATCTAATTCACACTCTTCTTGACTACTATCTTCAATATTGGCTTGTTGAGCATTAAATATTTTAACTAATCGACTCACTTTCGCCTCCAGGTTGCGAATAATAGCATCTTGCCTTCCTATCTGCATTTGTTCTTTCATCATTTTGTTCCATAAAGTACTTTAGCATATCCTTGTTCTCTTTTAGGTTATTATCCCCGGGTTCTTTATTTCTATTAACTTCACAAGAAAAAGTAGAACCATCAAATTAAGGGGTTGGGGAAAGATAAGATATATAAGCACAACCATGAAATTGACCATCTCGACCACCAAACATATCACGTACATTCTATACATAAGATTGAGTGGATGCACATTACTAACTCTCGGGAATATGTAGACTATTTTTACCAGGTGGTTTGTGCCACGATTCACACAAGGAAGATCAATAATAGAATTACCAACATCAAAATTCTAATAATTCGAGAATGTCATGTTTCTCAAATTAACAAGTAAAAAAAAATTTCAAATACAACAAAACAAAAATAAAGTTCAAACTTAAAATTTAGCAATATATACAATTATAACTACACCATTAGTTCCCCCGCAACAACGCTAAAATTTGATCACACCCAACTCTAGTCCTAAAATGGATAAGCGGTTGCAAATATAATCCGGTCTAATAGTCCGAAGTCGAATCCACGGAGAATTAAGGCTTAGCTACAATTGTTCAATATCGCTAAGAAATACAACTCCAAACAATTTCCTAATTACAAAAGATTATATTATTTTTATCTAACTAACTAACAAATAATATAAAGCAGTAAAACTATCAATAACAATGATAAGGATTGGAGACAAGATTAAAGAGGTCTAGAGTTATGATTTCCCCAATTGTTGGAACCCTTCCCTCTTGTCTTCTATACTTTCACCTAAGTATTCTCTACCGATCGTGAGTACTTTGGTTGTTGTAATTCTTTCTCAAGCATACAAAAAAATAATTAATTAAACCAACATTGTATTCATGCTTTTATAATAATATAGAATATATATATATATATATATATATATATATATATATATATATATATAAAAATTTATTCTTTTCAAATATTTTATGCTAATTAACATGATGTACAGGTGCAACACACATATACTAAAACTAGGTACAACAAAATCTTGAAGTAACATGTAGTAATTCAATACTTATGATGCTCGGATGTGTCTCAGAATAGTTACTTATTGCTAGTATAATTATCAGAAATTACAACAACAAAAAGTTTACTAATTAAATTAACCATTGGTTGCAAAGTAAGATCAAAATGGAGTCTCATCAAGAGTTATTGCGTGTAGCACGTTTAAATTGAACTGAGTGGATCTCAAGGGGGCAAGAGTAGGTTGTGGCCTTGTGGGTGGGTTATTAAAGAACCCGCATCTTACCAACTCTTTACCCATATTCGTTTTGGACACTATAATTTCAACTTTTCCCCTGCCTAGTGCCTACTCCTAACATATAATCCTACATCCATTTTGCTTAAATTTTTAATACGATGGGGATGATGATGATGAAATTTTAGGGAGAAGTAGAGTTATGGTGCCTAGATGCCACTTGCTTAAAAGTAAACATAAATTTGACAGTGTTCCTAAACATTGATTTTGTACAATTCATGACAAAGTTATTCGTAAAATACGTGCTTACTTGACCAATAGCCCCACCATATGTCGATACTTATTGTTTTAGAGATCACCCTCAAGGTTGTTTTAGAAAAATATTGCACAATGCAGGGACAAAATGCTGATAAGTATTAGGTGCTGAAAAATATTTTTAAGTGTTGAAACTGATTTAAAAAATAAGTAGTTATGTATTTGGATAAAAGTGATGAAATTAATAATAAACAACTAAAGAACTAGGTATACGAAGAGTTTTGTTCGAAAAAGAAGTATTTTAGGTATAGAATAGTAAATATTTTGGTCAAACATAAAGAGCTTATAAGCTGAAATTTGATAAGTTGGGGGAGACCAACTTATGACTTTTAGCTTTTTTTTTGGCTTATAAACACTTAACTTATAAGCACTTTTAATTTTATCAAACGCGTAGATAAGCCAAAAAGTACTTATAAGTTAGTTTGACCAGCTTATAAGCTTAGCCAAACACCCTCTAATTAGGTTTTTGATAATGTAGTCTTCTGTTTTAAAAGGCAGAATTGGAACTCGCCCGGGGCTCGCCTTGGGGCGGAGCACTCGTAAAATGCCCCTGGGCTTATGTGTGGGGCTTAGTTCCATGAGACTTACACCTTGGCCATCTAGGGTTACGCCCCGAACACGCCCAACTCCCAACGCCCAGCATACTGGACTCACCTAATAGAACTTTATGCAATTCAATATAACTAACCTTATAAATTCTCAAATTTGCTTAATAAATCGTTGAATATTCAAAATTATTTTTTTGTAATCATAAATCAATTAAGTTGAGAGTATTTTATGCCATAGTTAAAATAAAAATCAATGCATATTATCTCCATGTTTTCTTTGACAAGGTTGCTTTCTTCTAAAATCCCCAAATCACCTCTGCTAGGGTTACGACCGAAGGAGGATTGGACAAAAGTTACGACCGAAGGAGGATTGGACAAAAGTTACGACCGAAGGAGGATTGGACAAAAGTTCCGACTTTCTCTCTCTCTCCATCCTCTCTGTTTTCTTCTCAACGGTCACCCCCCTCTGCCGCCTTCACCCTCCTCCCAGGTAAGGTCACCTCCCAGGTAAGGTCACTTCTCATCTTTTCTCTCTCTCTTCTCTCCCCCCTCCCACCCACAGTCCCCCTGCACAGCCCCCCTCCCCTCCCCACCTCAGTTTCTCCACCACCCTTCCCCAACTCCGGCGAGTTTGCCGGCAGCCCCCCCTCGGCCTTCCCTCTTTCTCCTCACCTCTCTCTTTCTCCCTTCCCTCCTCCCCCTCCCTCTCCTATTCCCCCACCTCCCATTCCACTTTCAGGCAGTCCCTATCCCCGTATTTTTGTGGGGTTGGTTTTTGTGTTTGTGCAGGTTCTCGGCGGGACGCAACAGAACTACCCGTTCCGGTAAAACTCACGACAGGCGACAAGGCGACTTTGCGGCGTTTTGGGAGCGAAGAGCTAAGCAACACTGGACGGGACGTGCAAGTGGAGGCAGCACTCGAACTCGGGCGTCTATCTTCAAGTTTTTCCACCGGGAGTTGGTACCTCCCGCCCCTCGTTTAAATTGTAAACCGTTTTTCGTGCTCTCGTTAGCATTTCTTGTGGGGTTCTCTCTGTTGCTATCTAGTTTGCATTCTGTGGTATCTCCCTTTTGTCCGGGTGTGCGTCTCTATTCCCATAGTCGGTTGTAGGGATAGTGGCCGCAGCGGGGGATGTAAGTGCAAGGTCATGTCCTCGGGGGGTGGGGGCGGTGGCGGGGGTGAGTAGGGGGCAGGGAGAGGTTCTGCGGGTAGGGTGGGAGGTAAGGGTGGGAAGAGGGTGGCGGACGCTCATAGATTAAGGATCGGGTCGTGGAACATAGGCACTTTGACGGGTAAGTCCATTGAGTTGGCGAAGATTCTTCAGAAGAGGAGGGTCAACATAGCCTGTGTTCAGGAGACTAGGTGGAAAGGGACGAAGGCGCGTGATGCAGACAGGTAGTGGTACTCCGGGGTCGTGAGGGGTAAGAATGGAGTGGGCATCCTGGTGGATAATGACCTTAGGGAGTCCGTGATGGAGGTTAGGCGAGTGAACGATAGGCTGATGTCTATTAAGTTGGTTATCGGGGGCTGCGTCCTCAACGTCATCAGTGCCTATGCACCGCATGCGGGCTTAGATGAGGAGGTTAAGAGGCGTTTTTGGGATGACTTGGATGAGTTGGTGTGTAGTATCCCCCAATCTGAGAAGTTGGTCATTGGAGGGGACTTTAATGGCCATATTGGGGTGGATGCTAGTGGTTATGGTGAGGTGCACGGCGGCTTTGGCCTCGGTGTTAGGAACGGAGGAGGCACTGCGCTGTTGGATTTCGCTAGGGCTTTCGAGCTTCTGATTGCTAACTCGACATTCCAGAAGAGGGAGGAGCATTTGGTCACCTTCAAAAGTTCGGCGGCGAGGACTCAGATCGATTACCTCCTTCTCAGAAGGAGCGATAGAGGTCTGTGCAGGGACTGCAAGGTTATTCCAGGAGAATCCCTCTGTATCCTTCATAGACTCCTAGTGATGGATGTCGGACTCTGGGTGAAGAAGAAGCAGAGGGGTGCTCGGGGTCGACCGCGAATTAGATGGGGTGCTATGACTAAAGAGAAAGCCCGGGAGCTGGAGAGGAGGTTAGTTGATGGTGGAGCTTGGAGAAGCTCCGGGGCAGCAGCCGCAATGTGGTCAGAGACGGCGAATCTGGTTAGGGAGGCAGCGCGAGATTTTCTTGGGGTAGCCAAAGGCTATCTAGGCAGACATCAGGGCGACCGGTGGTGGGACGACGTAGTACGAGGAAAAATAAAGGTGAAGAAAGCAGCTTTTGCGAAGTTGGCAGGGAGCACAAGCGAGGAAGAAAAGCGGGTGAACAGAGAGAGCAATAAGGTGGCAAGAAAGGAAGCAAAACTGGCGGTCACGGAAGCTAAAAACGTGGCTTTTGGTCGCATGTACGAGGAATTGGGGGAGAAAGGCGGGGACAAGAAGTTATTTCGGTTAGCCAAAGTAAGGGAAAGGAAGGCGAGGGACCTGGATCAAGTTAGGTGCATCAAGGATGAGGATGGTAGAGTCCTGATGGGGGAGTCTCAAGTCAAACAGAGATGACAGGCATACTTCCGAGACCTTCTCAACGAGGAGGGGGACCAGAGTATAGAACTAGGGGAGCTGGGGCACTCAGAGCGTCGTAGAGACCTAGGATACCGTAGGCGCATTAGGGTGGAAGAGGTCGTGGGGGCTTTGCGTAGGATGAGTAGAGGTCGAGCGACCGGGCCGGATGAAATCCCGGTGTAGTTCTGGAAATGTATGGGTAAGTGAGGAGTGGAGTGGCTCACCAGGTTGTTCAATGCGATCTTCAGGACTAAAAAGGATGCCGGAGGAATGGAGGTGGAGTACAGTGGTGCCCTTGTATAAGAACAAAGGGGATATCCAGTGTTGCAGCAACTATAGGGGCATTAAATTAATAAGCCACACCATGAAGGTTTGGGAGCGGGTGATCGAGGCTAGGGTGAGGGAGTCGGCATCTATTTCCGTGAATCAGTTCGGTTTCATGCCGGGTCGGTCCACTACAGAAGCTATCCACCTTGTCAGGAGATTGGTGGAACAATTCAGGGATATGAAGAAGGACCTGCACATGGTGTTCATCGACTTGGAGAAGGCGTATGACAAGGTCCCTAGGGAGGTGTTATGGAGGTGTCTAGAGGCTAAGAGCGTGCCAGAAGCCTACATCAGAATAATCAAGGATATGTATGATGGAGCTAAGTCTAGGGTCAGGACAGTGGGTGGCGACTCAGACCATTTCCCGGTGGTTGTGGGGCTCCATCAAGGATCTGCGCTTAGCCCTCTCTTGTTTGCCTTGGTGATGGATGCTTTGACGCGGCATATTCAAGGGGATGTGCCTTGGTGTATGCTATTTGCTGATGACATAGTCCTGGTAGACGAGTCGAGGGCCGGTGTGTGACGACCCAAAGGGTTATCACTTATTTTTATTAATCATTTCGAGTTTCTGAGGCCTTGAAAACCTCATTCTATGTTGCCTCGATTTATGTGCACGATCCGAGCATGTAGCCGGAAAGATTTTGTGATAGAAAATATGAATTCTATGAGAAATTTGGATAAAAATGATATTAATATTGATATGGTTGACTTCGGTCAACATTTTTGATAAACGGATCCGGACCCGAGATTTGATGGTCCCGAGAGGTCCGTAGGAAAATATGGGACTTGGACATGCGTCCGGAGTCGAATTCTGAGGCCTAGAGCCCAAGTTATGAATTTTTATGTGAAATTGTTTTTGATGCAATTATTAAAGGAAATAAATTAATTGACCTTGGTATCGGGCTCGTATTTTGGTTCCGACGCCCGTTACAAGTCTTAAATATTATATATGTGATTTCTGTAAAGTTTGGTGACATTTGGATGTCGTTTGAGATGTTTTGGACCTTGAGTCCCAAGTTTGAAAGTTTTGAAAGCTAAAGGTGTGAAAATCATGCATTTGAGGCTTGATTTGATGAAAACGAGGTGATATTGGCGATGTGATCGCACGAACAAGTTCATAATGTGTTTTTGAGGTTGTGTACATGTTTGGTTTGGAGCCCGGGGGCTCGGGTAAAGATTTGATAGGCCGTTGGATGAAATTCTGAATTTTTGAACTGCTGGTTTTTCACCCAGCTGTTGGCTTCGCAATTGCGAAGTATTTCTCGCAATTGCGAAGGGGACAGGCTCGCAAATGCGAACATTCATCGCAAATGCGAAGCCCCCTTTGGCCCCAGCCTTGTTCGCAAATGCGAACAATTGTTCGCATTTGCGAAGGTCCCCAGTGCCTGCCTATGTTCGCAAATGCGAACCAAAGTTCGCAAATGCGAACATTCCCCATACTGCCTTGGTTCGCAAATGCGAACCATTGTTCGCAAATGCGAACACTGCCTTATAAGACATGTGTTCGCAAATGCGAACATTAGTTCGCAAATGCGAACATCCCTTTGTCTGCCAGTGTTCGCAAATGCGAACAAATGTTCGCAAATGCGAACTTCCCAGGGTTCGCAATTGCGAACCCATGTTCGCAAATGCGAACACAGAGACTTGAAAAACACGAATTTCAGTCATTTCTTCACATTTTACAAAACCAAAACACCCATTTGCGATTCTTCGAGGATTTCTTCTTCATCAAAACGATTGTAAGTCACTTTTTACTTAATTCTTTCAATTCCTAACATCATTAAACATGTTTTTCATAAGAAATCAATGATTTTCATGGTAGAATTCTTGTTTTTGTTAGAAAATAGGGTTTTTCATAAATTGGGGAATTGGACCTCGAATTGAGGTCCGATTTTGAAACAAATTATATATATGAACTCGTGGGGGTATGGGTAACCGGATTTTGGTCCTAACCCCAAATTCCGACCATGTGGGCCCGGGGTTGAAATTTACTATTCATGGCAGAATGTTGTAAAAGTTGTATTTGGTCTTAAGAATTAGTTTGTTGAGTAGAATTGATGATATTAAATCAATTGTGTATAGATACGGTTGGATTGGAGCCAAATTGAAAGAAAAGACATTTCCACGGAGTGAGTTGTTCATAAGCATTCGAGGTAAGTGTTTGTTCTACCCTAGCTTGAGGGAATAGGATTATGTGTTATGTGTTATGTGATCGAGTGCGGTGTATGGGCTGTGGTGACGAGCATCCATACACTGGCGTCTAGTATGACCGTGAGTCGTTGAAAAATGATTATTTTGAGATATATTACGGATGAATTGTTATTGTTCTCCCTTGTTGGGACTTGTTGTGAAGATAATTATTGATTGCCCTTGATGGGACGGTTTATGAATTACTGTTTCTTTCTTTGCCCTTAACTGTGATTGTTATTTGGGTGAGGAAGAGTGATAATGCACGAAGGGTGATGTCGTGCCATGTTTATTTATTTATGCACGAAGGTTAATGTCGTGCCATGTTTATTATTGATTATGCACGAAGGATCATGCCGTGCCATGTTTATTTATTTATGCACGAAGGTTAATGCCGCGTGCCATGTTTATTATTGATTATGCACGAAGGATCATGCCGTGCCCTATTATTGATTATGCACGAAGGATCATGCCGTGCCCTATTATTGATTATGAACGAAGGATCATGCCGTGCCCTATTATTGATTATGCACGAAGGATCATGCCATGCTCTGTTATTTAACCATGTACGAAGGATCATGCCGTACTATGGATGTGAGGATGAGAGTAAAAGCACGAAGGGTGATGCCGTGTAACTGCGCTTGCTATTTCTTGAAGTGATATTACTTGTGTCTACATTATACTTTGTTTTTCCTTGTGAAATTATTAACTCTGTGATTAATTGTTGAATTCTTTAAGGTATTCATTATTGTGTTAATACTTGATTATTTCTTGTTATTTTGTGGTACTATATATATATATATATATATATATATATATATATATATATATTGAATTGCACATGTTTATGTGAGTGTACGGTCCTAGGCTTGTCACTACTTGCCGGGATAGGCCAGGCACTTACCAGCACATGGGGTCGGTTGTGCTGATATTACACTTCTGTGCGTTTTTGCACAGGTCCAGGTTACGATCAGGAGCAGCAGCAGCAGTAAATAGATTGCGTGGGAGTTGATCATATTTGAGACCGAGGTAGCTTGCACACGTCCGCAGGCCCGGCGTCTCTCTCTTTATTTATGTTATTAGCTGGAGTCTCTTTGTTCTGAGACAAACAGAATTGTGTTATATTTCTTTCAGACTTTTATGTGTAGTATTCCATAGTAGTTCGTGAGTTGGTGACTCCACGTCTTGGGTAGAGGATTTCGGTATGATTTTCACCTTATGAATTGTTATTTCCACTTTGATAAAGCATTCCGCATTTATTTAATTAAAATTGTGTTAAAATCAGGATAGTATGAATACAGTGGCTTGCCTAGCTACCACGAGTAGGCGCCATCACGATCCCGATGTTGGGGGAAAAATCCGGGTCGTGACAAGTTGGTATCAGAGCTCTAGGTTACATAGGTCTCACCACTCATGAACAAGCTTAGTAGAATTTGAGAGGTAGGTACGGAGACGTCTGTACTTGTCCTCCAGAGTCTATTGAGTTAGGAAAGAGTCTCTCATTTGTTCTCTCTTGTCGTGCGACTTGTTCCTCAATTACTGATTGAATTTCTATTCTGTCCTTTCGCAGATGGTGAGGACACGCGCTTCTTCATCCGCTAACCAGCAGCTTGAGCCCGAGGCAGCTCCCGTGAGGGGCGGGGGCCGAGGGCGTATCGGAGGCCGTGGTAGGGGCAGAGCTCAGCCCCCTGCAACTATTCCAGAGGTGGAGCCTCATACTGTGACTAGCGAGGAGGTTCCAGTCCCAGCATCTCCAGTGGGCCCAGCTCAGGTCCCAGGAGAGGCCTTATTTACCCCGGATCTTCGGGAGGGTTTGGTCAGAATAGCGGGATTCATGGACAGCATTGCCAGAGCGGGTTTATTATCAGTTGCCCCAGCTACTTCTCAGGCTGGAGGAGGGGCCCAGACTCCTATTGCTCATACTCCGGAGCCAGTAGCTCCTCAGCCTCAGGCACCAGTAATTCAGCCAGCTGTGGCTACTCAGTCAGGTACCACGGCTCATGCCGGTGATGGAACGGCCATGACTTCTGATTCGTTATGGAGGCTTGATCGGTTCTCCAAGTTATTTACCACTACATTCAGTGGAGCCACATCAGAGGATCCTCAGGACTTCTTATTCAGTTGCCACGAGATTCTCAAGACTATGGGGATCGTGGAGACAAACGGAGTTGACTTCTGTACCTTCAGGACTTGCAGGATCCGCCAAGACTTGGTGGAGAGATTATTGCCTGACTCGACCAGCAGGGTCCCCAGCTCTATCATGGGACCAGTTTGCGGAACTATTTATGGAGAAGTTTCTCCCTGCTACTTAGAGGGATTTACTTCGGAGGCAGTTTGAGCGCCTCCATCAGGCACTATGACAGTTACACAGTATGAGACGAGATTTATCGACTTGGCTCGTCATGCAGTGGTGATACTTCCCACGGAGCGGGAGAGGGTCCGCAGATTTATAGATGGGCTTAATCAGCCGATTAGACTCCAAGATGGCTATGGGCGTGGGGAGTGACATATCATTTCAGGAGGCAGCCAATGCAGCACGCAGAGTTGAGATGGCTCTTGCTAGGGGAGGCGGTTATTCTTCGGATAAGAGGCCTCGTCATTCAGGTAGATTTGGTGGTTCTTCCTCTGGTAGCAGAGAATCCTTTGATAGAGGCCAGTCCTCCAGGCCTTTTCATTCCGCCCTTCAGGCTTCACAGGGTGGATCAGGTGATCGTGGTTTTCGGGGGCATTATTCAGACCAGCCTACTATTAATGCTCAGCCTCTTCAGAGTGTTCGTGGAGGCCATTCAGGTCGTCAGGGCCAGCAGCCCTATCAGTCTAAGAGTTGCTACGGTTGTGGTGACCCAGGTCATTTTATCAGGAATTGCCCTATAGCAGCGGGCAACTCTCAGCAGCGAGGTCCTCGTCCTATGATTCAGGCCCCAGCTGACCCTCAGCCTGCCCAGCCAGCCAGAGGCGGGGGTAGAGATTATAGAGGTGGAGGTCGAGACCGTAGAGGTGGAGACCGTCCAGCGAGAGGTAGAGGTCAGCCAGTTGATGGTCGTCCTAGAGACGCAGCTCAGAGGGGAGGTGCAGATCCCCGATTCTATGCTTTACCAGCCAGGCCATAGGCAGAGGCATCAGATTCCGCGATTACAGGTACTATTCTTGTGTGTGGCAGAGGTGCTTCAGTATTATTTGACCCTGGATCTACATATTCATATGTGTCTTCCTACTTCGCACCGTATTTGGCTGTGCCCAGCTATGCTCTGAATATTCCAGTTTATATGGCTACACCAGTGGGTGACTCCATTGTAGTCGATCGGGTGCACCGTTCATGCGTAGTTATATTTGGGGGTCTTGAGACCCGTGTTGATCTGTTGCTCTTGGATATGGTAGATTTTGATGTCATATTGGGGATGGACTGGTTGTCCCCATACCATGCTATTCTTGATTGTCATGCTAAGACGGTGACCTTAGCCTTGCCAGAATCACCCCGACTAGAATCACCCCGATTAGAGCCACTCCGTTCGCACTGTTATTTCCTATGTTAAGGCTCGACGTATGGTCGAGAAGGGGTGTCTAGCTTATTTGGCTTATGTTCGTGATTCCAGCGCAGAAGTTCCTTCCATTGAGTCGGTCCCTATTGCACGGGAGTTTCCTGAGGTTTTTCCTTCAGACCTGCCGGGCATGCCACCCGACAGGGATATTGATTTCTGTATTGATCTGGCACCGGGCACTCAGCCCATCTCTATTCCACCCTATCGTATGGCCCCGCCGGAGCTAAAAGAGTTGAAAGATCAGTTGCAGGACCTTCTTGAGAAAGGCTTTATCAGGCCCAGTGTTTCCCCCTGGGGAGCACCTGTATTATTTGTAAAGAAGAAGGATGGCTCGATGCGGATGTGTATCGATTACCGGCAGTTAAACAAGGTGACTATCAAAAATAAATATCCACTTCCGCGAATTGATGATTTATTTGACCAGCTTCAGGGTGCCAAGGTATTTTCAAAGATAGACTTGAGGTCAGGCTACCATCAGCTGAAGATCAGGGCGGCTGACATTCCTAAGACAACCTTTCGCTCTAGATATGGGCATTATGAGTTCTTGGTCATGTCCTTCGGGTTGACCAATGCCCCAACAGCATTCATGGAGTTGATGAATCGGGTATTCAGGCCTTACTTAGATCTGTTCGTGATAGTCTTTATAGATGACATCCTGGTGTACTCCCGCAGCCAGGAAGAGCACGAGCAGCACCTCAGAGTGGTTCTTCAGACTCTGAAAGATAACCGACTATATGCCAAATTTTCTAAATGTGAGTTCTGGCTGAGTTCGGTAGCATTTCTGGGTCACATTGTATCAGTGGAAGGTATTCAGGTAGACCCAAAGAAGATTGAGGCGGTCCAGAATTGGCCTCGACCAGCTTCAGTGACTGAGATCCGGAGTTTCTTGGGATTAGCAGGTTACTACCGTCGTTTTGTAGAGGGGTTTTCTTCTATTGCAGCCCCGATGACCAGGTTGACCCAGAAGGGTGTTCAGTTTCGGTGGTCGGAGGAGTGTGAGGCGAGCTTTCAGAAGCTCAAGACAGCCTTGACCACCGCACCGGTGTTGGTACTACCTACGGGTGCAGGGCCTTATACAGTTTATTGTGACGCATCTCGTACAGGGCTTGGAGCGGTATTGATGCAGGATGGTAAGGTTATCGCTTATGCTTCGAGACAGCTAAAAATACATGAGAAGAATTATCCAGTTCATGATCTTGAGTTAGCAGCAATAGTTCATGCCTTAAAGATCCGGAGGCATTATCTATATGGTGTGACATGTGAGGTGTACACTGATCACAAAAGCCTACAGTACTTTGTTCAAACAGAAGGAGTTGAATCTACGACAGCGAAGATGGTTAGAGTTGCTAAAAGACTATGATGTTACTATATTATATCACCCGGGTAAGGCCAATGTGGTGGCCGATGCATTGAGTAGAAAGTATGCCAGCATGGGTAGTCTTGCATATATTCCGGTCAATCAGAGACCATTAGCTCTAGATGTTCAGGCCTTAGCCAACCGGTTCGTGAGATTAGACATTTCTGAGCCTAGCAGGGTGTTAGCCTCCACGGTCGCTCGTTCTTCATTATTAGAGCGTATCCGTGAGAGGCAATTTGATGATCCTCATTTGCGTGAGTTGAGAGATACAGTACAGCGGGGAGGTGCCACACAGGTAAATCTAGATGATGATGGGGTATTGAAATTGCGGGGTCGAGTTTGTGTACCCAATGTCGAAGGGATTCGAGAGTTGATCTTAGCAGAGGCCCACAGTTCGCGGTATTCTATTCACCCAGGCGCCGCGAAGATGTACCGGGACTTACGGCAACACTATTGGTGGCGCAGAATGAAGAAAGATATCGTTGCGTATGTCGCTCGGTGTCTAAATTGTCAGCAGGTGAAATATGAGCACCAGAGACCTGGTGGTGTATTCCGGAGGATTGAAATTCCCGAGTGGAAATGGGAGCGGATCACTATGGACTTCGTTACTGGACTTCCTTTGACTCGGAGAAAATTTGATGTTATTTGGGTCATTGTTGATAGACTGACCAAATCAGCACACTTTATTCCAGGATCTGTCTCCTACTCGTCGGAGAGGTTAGCGGAGGTTTACATTAGGGAGATTGTTCGTCTCCGTGGGGTGCCGTATCTATTATCTCCGATCGGGGTATGCGGCTTACCTCGCGGTTCGGGAGAACGGTTCGGCGGGAGTTAGGCACCCGGGTTCAATTGAGTACGAGCATTTCATCCTCGGACGGATGGCCGGTCGGAGAGGACTATTCGGATCCTCGAGGACATGCTTCGAGCTCGTGTTATTGATTTCGGAGGCTCGTGGGATCGGTTTCTACCATTAGCGAGTTCGCCTACAATAACGGTTACCAATCTAGCATCCGGATGGCTCCGTATGAGGCATTGTATGGTAGGCGATGTCGATCACCGGTTGGATGGTTTGAACCGGGAGAGGCTCGGTTGTTGGGTACAGACTTAGTTCGGGAGGCCTTAGATAAGGTCAAGACTATTCAGGAGAGATTGCGTTCAGGCTCGGTCTAGGCAAAAGACTTATGCGGATCGTAAGGTTCGAGATGTAGATTTCATGGTTGGTGAACGAGTATTGCTCCGAGTGTCGCCTATGAAGGGCGTGATGAGGTTTGGGAAGAAGGGCAAGCTCGGCCCTAGGTATATTGGCCCATTTGAGATTCTAGACAGAGTGGGAGGGGTGGCTTACAGACTAGCTTTGCCGCCTAGCTTATCAGCCGTGCATCCGGTTTTTCATGTATCTATGCTTCGGAGATACCACGGCGATCCCACACATGTGTTAGACTTCAATACTGTCCAATTGGACAATGATCTATCTTACGAGGAGGAGCCGGTGGCTATTAGACCGGCAGGTTCGACAGTTGAGGTCGAAGAGTTATCCTTCTGTACGTGTTCAGTGGAGAGGTCAGCCTCCTGAGGCATCGACCTGGGAGTCCGAGTCTGATATGCGGAGCCGTTACCCACACTTGTTTCCTGACTCAGGTACTTCTTTCTTTTGTATTAGCTGACTAGTAGTGGATCGGGCTGCGCGCCTGTGACGACCCAAAGGGTCATCACTTATTTAATTAATCATTTCGAGCTTCTGAGGCCTTGAAAACCTCATTCTATGTTGCCTCGACTTACGTGCACGATCCGAGCATGTAGCCGGAAAGATTTTGTGATAGAAAATATGAATTCTATGAGAAATTTGGATAAAAATGATATTAATATTGATATGGTTGACTTCGGTCAACATTTTTGATAAACGGATCCGGACCCGAGATTTGATGGTCCCGAGAGGTCCGTAGGAAAATATGGGACTTGGACATGCGTCCGGAGTCGAATTCTGAGGCCTAGAGCCCAAGTTATGAATTTTTATGTGAAATTGTTTTTGATGCAATTATTAAAGGAAATAAATTAATTGACCTTGGTATCGGGCTCGTATTTTGGTTCCGACGCCCGGTACAAGTCTTAAATATTATATATGTGATTTCTGTAAAGTTTGGTGACATTTGGATGTCGTTTGAGATGTTTTGGACCTTGAGTCCCAAGTTTGAAAGTTTTGAAAACTAAAGGTGTGAAAATCATGCATTTGAGGCTTGATTTGATGAAAACGAGGTGATATTGGCGATGTGATCGCACAAACAAGTTCATAATATGTTTTTGAGGTTGTGTACATGTTTGGTTTGGAGCCCGGGGGCTCGGGTAAAGATTTGATAGGCCGTTGGATGAAATTCTGAATTTTTGAACTGCTGGTTTTTCACCCAGTTGTTGGCTTCGCAATTGCGAAGTATTTCTCGCAATTGCGAAGGGGACAGGCTCGCAAATGCGAACATTCATCGCAAATGCGAAGCCCCTTTGGCCCAGCCTTGTTCGCAAATGCGAACAATTGTTCGCATTTGCGAAGGTCCCCAGTGCTGCCTTGGTTCGCAAATGCGAACCATTCATCGCAAATGCGAACATTGTTCGCAAATGCGAACACTGCCTTATACAGCATGTGTTCGCAAATGCGAACATTAGTTCGCAAATGCGAACTGTTCGCAAATGCGAACAAATGTTCGCAAATGCGAACTTCCCACCCTTGGCTTAATTTTCAAACTCCAGAAATTGGTCGGGGTTCGCAATTGCGAACCCATGTTCGCAAATGCGAACACCGAGACCTGAAAAACACGAATTTCAGTCATTTCTTCACATTTTACAAAACCAAAACACCCATTTGCGATTCTTCAAGGATTTCTTCTTCATCAAAACGATTGTAAGTCACTTTTTACTTAATTCTTTCAATTCCTAACATCATTAAACATGTTTTTCATAAGAAATCAATGATTTTCATGGTAGAATTCTTGTTTTTGTTAGAAAATAGGGTTTTTCATAAATTGGGAATTGGACCTCGAATTGAGGTCCGATTTTGAAACAAATTATATATATGAACTCGTGGGGGTATGGGTAACCGGATTTTGGTCCTAACCCCGAATTCCGACCATGTGGGCCCGGGGTTGAAATTTACTATTCATGGCAGAATGTTGTAAAAGTTGTATTTGGTCTTAAGAATTAGTTTGTTGAGTAGAATTGATGATATTAAATCAATTGTGTATAGATACGGTTGGATTGGAGCCAAATTGAAAGAAAAGACATTTCCACGGAGTGAGTTGTTCATAAGCATTCGAGGTAAGTGTTTGTTCTATCCTAGTTTGAGGGAATAGGATTATGTGTTATGTGTTATGTGATCGAGTGCGGTGTATGGGCTGTGGTGACGAGCATCCATACACTGGCGTCTAGTATGACCGTGAGTCGTTGAAAAATGATTATTTTGAGATATATTACAGATGAATTGTTATTGTTCTCCCTTGTTGGGACTTGTTGTGAAGATAATTATTGATTGCCCTTGATGGGACGGTTTATGAATTATTGTTTCTTTCTTTGCCCTTAACTGTGATTGTTATTTGGGTGAGGAAGAGTGATAATGCACGAAGGGTGATGCCGTGCCATGTTTATTTATTTATGCACGAAGGTTAATGTCGTGCCATGTTTATTATTGATTATGCACGAAGGATCATGCCGTGCCATGTTTATTTATTTATGCACGAAGGGTTAATGTCGTGCCATGTTTATTATTGATTATGCACGAAGGATCATGCCGTGCCCTATTATTGATTATGCACGAAGGATCATGCCGTGCCCTATTATTGATTATGCACGGAGGATCATGCCGTGCTCATTTATTGAACCATGTACGAAGGATCATGCCGTACTATGGATGTGAGGATGAGAGTAAAAGCACGAAGGGTGATGCCGTGTAACTGCTTGCTATTTCTTGAAGTGATATTACTTGTGTTTACATTATACTTTGTTTTTCCTTGTGAAATTATTAACTGTGATTAATTGTTGAATTCTTTAAGGTATTCATTATTGTGTTAATACTTGATTATTTCTTGTTATTTTGTGGTACACACACACATATATATATATATATATATATATATATATATTGAATTGCACAGGTTTATGTGAGTGTCTGGTCCTAGGCTTGTCACTACTTCGCCGGGATAGGCCAGGCACTTACCAGCACATGGGGTCGGTTGTGCTGATGCTACACTTCTATGCGTTTTTGCACAGGTCCAGGTTACGATCAAGAGCAGCAGCAGCAGCAGTAAATTGATTGCGTGGGAGTTGATCACATTTGAGACCGAGGTAGCTTGCGGACGTCCGCAAGCCCGGCGTCTCTCTCTTTATTTATGTTATTAGCTGTAGTCTCTTTGTTCCGAGACAAACAGAATTATGTTATATTTCCTTCGGACTTTTATGTGTAGTATTCCATAGTAGTTCGTGAGTTGGTGACTCCACGTCTTGGGTAGAGGATTTCAGGTATGATTTTCACCTTATGAATTGTTATTTCCACTTTGATAAAGCATTCCGCATTTATTTAATTAAAATTGTGTTAAAAACAGGATAGTATGAATACAGTGGCTTGCCTAGCTACCACGAGTAGGCGCCATCACGATCCCGATGTTGGGGGAAAAATCCGGTCGTGACAGGCCAGTCGGAAAGACTTGAGGCTGGACCTTGTTTCGAATCTAAGGGCTTCAAACTAAGCAGGTCTAAGACAGAATATCTGGAGTGCAAGTTTAGCGCCGATCCGAGCGAAGTGGGAGGGAGCGTGATGATTGGATCTCAGGCCATAGCCAAGAGGGATAGTTTCAGATACCTTGGATCGGTGATTCAGGGGGACGGGGAGATAGACGGGGATGTCACTCACCGTATAGCGGCGGGGTAGTCGAAGTGGAGGCTTGCATCAGGGGTCCTGTGTGATAAGAAAGTGCCACAGAAACTCAAGGGGAAGTTTTATAGAGCTGTGGTTAGACCTGTCATGTTGTATGGGACGGAGTGTTGGCCGGTGAAGAAATCTCATGTTTAGAGGATGAAGGTTGCGGAGATGAGGATGCTTAGGTGGATGTGCGGGCTCACCAGGTTAGATAAGATTAGGAACGAAGATATTCGGGAGAAGGTGGGGGTGGCCCCAATGGACGAGAAGATGCGAGAGGCGAGGCTTCGGTGGTTCGGGCATGTGCGGAGGAGAAGCCCCGATGCCCCGGTGAGGAGCTGTGAACGTCTAGCGGTGGTCGGTGTGAGGCGCGGCAGAGGGAGGCCTCAGAGATACTGGGGAGAGGTAGTTAGGCAGGACATGGCCAGGATGCGTATTTCTGAGGACATGGCCCTTGATAGGAAAGTCTGGAGGTCTAGTATCAGGGTTGTAGGATAGGGGCTCCTAGATTTGGGTTACTAGATTTTTCGAACTCCTTTCCCGGGGTGGGCGAGGTGCGGTAGGGCCACCCATAGAGAATTAGTTTGCGTTCTCTTTTGGTAGTCATTTCTGGTAGTTACTGTTTTAATACTATTGCATGCAGGTATATTTACGGTACTTATGTCTCGTATGTTTAGTTAATTATTTATGCGATGTATGCTGGTGTAACTAATGTTGTTTTTATTTTTGCTTTTGTTTGCCTTTCTCTCCACTGCGCCGAGGGTCGATTGGAAACAGCCTCTCTGCCCTCTTGGGTAGAGGTAAGGCATGTCTACATATTACCCTCCCCAGACCCCACTTTGTGGGAATATACTGGGTTGTTGTTGTTGTTGTTGTATCTATTAAGACTCCTATGATAGGTAATTTTAAATAAATCTTTCATTTAAAAGGTATTTATTTATTAACTTTCTTACGTGTTTACTATATAATCCATATATTTTTTATAATTTTTTTTGAATATTTTTATCACTTTCACGAGATACAATACTTATTAATTTAATAACTCGGTATTAGCTAGTAACTACTTACAAATAATTAGTTATCATGGTATTGTATGGTAAATTATGTGTCATTTTATTAACTTGCTGCAACTTAAAAATAAATGATGCTAGAAATTCATATTTAAATTATGAATTATGTTTTTATACAAATTCTCTTTCAAATTCAAAGCATATTAAATAAAAAGGAGTATTTTAAGAAAAATATCAAATTATAATATCGAAATTCTTTCAAGATTCATTACTGCTTAATAGATACATATAAAAATTAGTATCGAATATATTACTTTTTATGTTTGAGTTGTAACGACGTTGCAACTATATATATATATATATATATATATATGTCATACTTTTCATTTTATTCATAGTTGAATTATAATTTATAAATATTTAAATAGATTATTGTTATAATTTTGTAATTTTAATGTAATTTTTATAGTATTTTTTTATTTGATACTATCTTAAAATTCTTTAAATCGGTAAAATTTGAAGCTCTATGGGACTTAAGCCCATGTCTCAGGGCTTACACCTCGCCTCGTCAGAGGTAAAACGTCTTATCTCGCGCTCCTGCCTTTTAAAATACTGGTGTAGTCCGCGTCTTTAAGAAATTTAAGCCTCCCACTTTTGTTACTACAGGGTTTATGAGAGAAATCTTCTAGAATTCTACAAAGCCTATGAAATTGAGTACTAACAATTAACTCCAAAAACTCCAATTTCCACTAGAATGAACTCTGAGAATTGTAGATAGCAGTAAAAGAAAAGATAAAAATCTGTTGTTTTTTGTGTTATAATTTGTTTTGGACAGGCAAGGGGCATTTATAAACCATCTAGGTATTTGCTAGAATCAACATACTCAACCCTTGCGAATAGGCACCTCGTGCACTTAAAAACAATAGTCACTTTTTCAATTTAAATAAATTGTTAAAAGCAATTTAATAATTAAAAAAACATCTTATTAAATTATAAAAATAATAGATGACTGAAAATATTAATTTCGAACTACTTAATTGGCCCAAGAACCGAAGCGCTCAATCTTGACTATTAATAATATAGTCAAACTCTAATTTCCTTCCGAATCAACTTTCAAAATATTCAAACCATAGAAGACTTTTTCTATTTTTCCAACGAGGGACAAGTTTCCTCGTCTTAAAGCTAACCCATCAACATTAACTGATCTAACAGGTTGATCTTCAGTGCCCCAGCTACTACAAGGAGGTCAAGCAAAGTGTTACACCAAACCACCTGAAAAACCTCAACTCACAGAGACAGTATGTAGAAAGGGTTATCATTAAAACCATCACTGGAAATTCTCAACTTACAGAAACAGCATGTTTGCACTATCAAAGCCATCAGCTAAGTAAAATATAAAAAAGAATACAAATCACTACGTCTGGATCACTTCAATTACGTCAGAATGTGTTAGTAAGGAATGACTATGCCTAAAAGACGTTTGCTTGTTACATGACTTCTGGTTCTGCTCTGGCAAACAAGCAAAATATCTTCAGAATCTAAATGTTGAAGAAGGGACATGGCTTCTAATTCGGCTTGAGCGCCTTACCGGGATGATGACTCTTTCCTTTCCACTTGCATGCTTGCTAGGAACCCTCTCGTATGTAGTGATACTTCCATAAAAAGGTGAACCCATCGAGTACTCATCAGACACAACCAAGGACTCTCTCCTATTACTCTTTCTTGGTTTCTTCTCTATGCTCTGAGCTTCATTATCATTTACTGATTCGGGGTATTTCTCTTTATAAGTTGAACTCATCTGAAAGCTGCAGCTCATTTCTGAACTAAAAGAGTACTCCCCTGAGACATCAACCTCTGTTGGCCAATTTTGAGCGGAATATTCTTTCTCTTTGACAGCATTATGTTCTGTCACATTAGGAGGAACCATTATTGGAGAGCCTGACGAGAGCCCGACCTTGGACAAAGAAAATACATGTATAGAAGGAAGCCTGTGTAATATTACTAATACATGTATTAGTTATTCCATCTTCTACCCCGCATAAAATAATACACAGATTGACTCATAACTTATACATGTACTATTTATGTAGAACTGTAAAATGACAACCAAACATGGTATTAGTTATGCTGAATTTTGTACAAAATAACTAATGGCAACCAAACATTGTATAAGTTATGTTGCCCCCAATACATAGATAACTTTTCTCCTAACCAGCTACCAAACGACCTCTTACTGTATGATTTCGCTAGTATATCCACATATAATATTCTATAAACTATCAATTTGATAATAAGCGCAGGCAGATGCTAGTGAATTTGAAGTTCATCTATAATTTTCTTACTTGAGACTTCATCTACGGGATGCAGAATGATCTTATCACATCTCCTCTTTAGATAGAGCTGGAGAATTGTCGCAGCTAGCAGACCCAGGACAAGTGAGGATGAGGAAATTCCCAGTATATGGAATGCTCCAACATTACCTCCATTTCTATCAATCGGAGATCTCTGAAGCATTTCCAAAGGCTGGGCGTCTTCAGAAGCAAAATCGTCTTTCACAAAGCTTAAGCTTTCAGTATTAATGTGGTTAACTGACTCAAGTACAGAACCAAAACTGATAGCCGTTTCAGCCAACTCAAGCTGAAGATATGAAGTTGTAAGACGCCCTTGGTCTAGATCCCTTTCTGAACTATCAGAGTATTCATTCCCCCCTGCTAATATAACTAAAGAAACTTGTTCAATCTCCAAGTCATACTGTCCTTGTTCTAGATCGTTTTCTGAGCTATCAGCCTCATTTACCTCAGCTAATGGAGAATCAGCAATTGATACAACAAAAGCAATCATGAGTATCACCAACAACAGAGAAAAGAACTTCAATATAGTTGAGGACCTCAGTTTTGTTCTCATTTTTGCTTCATCTATTTTTCCAACGACAGGTATTCTGACGGTATTGAGGTTCAAAAATTTTAGGCTCCTTCTCTTCTTCTTGATGAACTGCTCTCAAATATGAACCTGAAATTTATATCTTTCAAAACAAACTTCCGTTGTATACACACCTCTTATGAGTGGGAAAATCAAAAAGGGGTCCACTAACTAATGCAAGTTTCATGAGATGATTGGCAAAATCCTAACAGAAACCGTGTAAGTAAATCACACATGTTCAAGGCCAGCCTTAAGTGATATATGACGATGACAGAGGGCTCGGAAGGATTGCTTGCTTTCCCAAAATATTTGCTATCATAGTTGGTTCATATATGTAATCCTTCAAATTCTATACACACAATACACAGAGACAACAATTTGTGAAAATATAGATTTATAGTACATTTTTCAACAAACAACAACAACAACAACCCAGTATATTCTCACAATGTGGGGTCTGGGGAGGGTAATATGTAGACAGGCCTTACCTCTACCCGAGAGGGCAGAGAGGTTGTTTCCAATCGACCCTCGGCGCAGGGAAAGGAAAAGCAAACAAAAACAAAAACAAAAACCGCATTAGTCACACCAGCATACAACGCATAAAAATTATCTAAACATAAGAGACATAAATACCAATAAATAAGCAGGCATGCAATGATATCATAACAGTAACTACCAAAAATGACTACCACAAGAGAACATAAGTAATCATCTATAGGCGGCCCTACCACGCCTCACCCACCCCGGGCAAGGAGAACGAAAAAAAACTAGAAGCCCCTATCCTACCACATGATACTAGACCTCCAGACTTTCCTATCAAGGGTCATGTCTTCGGAAATCCGCATCCTGGCCATATCCTGTCTAATCACCTCTCCCCAGTATCTCTTAGGCCTCCCTCTGCCTCGCCTCACACCGACTACCGCTAGCCGCTCACAACTCCTCACCGGGGCATCGGGGCTTATAGTACATTTTTATTAACTTCAAATGTAATTCAAAGAATCGATACCTCATTAGTTGATTCCAAATTCTCTTATTATGCTACTAAGTTATGATTTCAAATTCTCTTGTTATGGTATCAGGATTTAAAGGGATGGGGTTTCCAACCAAAAGGCAAAAATGAAACACAAGATAAATAGGCTAACAATACTGTCCATTTTAAGTAATAATGTACCTTATATTTCCTGAATGATAGATGAGTATATCATAGAACAACAACAACAACAACCCAGTATATTCCCACAAAGTGGGTCTGGGGAGAGTATATCATAGAACACCTGGAAAAAATTGGTATTCTACTGTTTCAGGCATACCATCAAACACCTTGAACCAGATTGGCAAACCAGACAGACTTCTTTCAAGTGGACGATCAAATACCAAGTGACAGTTGTGTCCATAGCTATTACATCAAACTTACTGTTTCTTTCTGATACCAAAGCAAATTAAAGAACTTGCATTGTGCAAGTTATAGCTCCTACTTTTTGATTGCTTTGCAAGACCAAAAAACCAAAACATAGCAACTCGCACACTTGGGAAGAAAACACAGAAAAAAGAAGAGAAACATCGGGAAAAGGGAGTTAAAGTTTGATATTTCAAAAAATCAGATTTGTATCCTCAAAATCATGCAATTGGGTATCTATTTCGAAACATGCATGAGTAAATCAGATGTGATTACTGACATACATTGGATTAAAAACAGAAACCAGCAAAATCCCATTAGCAAATAGCAACAATCGGGATGGAGCAAAAAATACTCACCAGAATTGAGAAGTACAACCCACACATCGAGCCCAAGCAGGAGCTAGATGGGGAAACTTTGAGAGGAAAACAGGCAAGACCAACAGAGGAGAAGAAATTGAGTGAGAGACGGAGGAGCAGGGCGAGAGAGCAGCTTCTGAATGTTTCGTCCCAATTACTAATTTGTCCACGTGACAGAACATATATATAAGGGTATAATAGACAATCCATTCAGATGCGGACTCGTTTCATCTTGCCTCAAGTTGGCCCGGGGTCGATTGAAACGTAGTACATTGAGATATCGGAAAGAAGTGAACATCTAGTCAGCTTTCGGACACATAATGAAAAAATAGTCAATATTTATCAAGTTATAAAAAATAGTTAATGTTTATAAAATTATTAAAAAATAATTACCATTTGCTGTAACAGAGAAAGTTCCAGCCAGTATTTTAAAAGGCATTTTTGGGACGAGCTCCGGAGCGAGGCGTACCAAAAACGCCCCGGAACGATGGTGGGGGCCGAAAGTCTCGTAAGGCGTACGCCCAGAAATTCGAGGCGTATACCCGGGCGAGTTTTCTGGTTGAGGCGTAAGCCCAAGAGACATCTTTTTAAAATGGAATTAAAAATATTAAATTTAAAAGTAAACTTTTTAATATTGCTAGAAGCCTAAATTATATATCTTTCCCAATTCTTTACGCTAGTCTGCCTCTATCAAGAGCAACGATTTATCACTTTTTTTTGCAACAAAAACCTCATTCTTCTCTGTATGTCAAATTCAATAGGTTTGTTCCTTCCTCCATGTAAAAACTTTATTATTCACTGTTAGTCTGTAAATATTAATTAATTTTTTAAGTTCTTGCTATATATGAGATTATATGTATTGATTGGATTTATATATAATTTTACTTATTTATTTAGAATTTATAATTTCATTATATAATATGGGATTTCACTTATATATATTACTTACTTACTTAAAGTTTTCTTTTTCAAAATTTTATGCAATTTTACCTATTTAATACTAATATTTTTTTATAATTATATTATTTTATAAAATATTAAAAATTAAATACCTATGGGGCTTACGCCCCACCGAGGCATATGCAAAACGCCTCGTTTTATGCCCCCGCCTTTTAAAATATTGGTTCCAGAATACTATATTGGATATTGGAGCACTTGTGTATGAACTTCCAACATATTATATTGGAACACCAACACATGGAAAGTTCCAGATTGGAGCACTTGTGTATGAACTTCCATCATATTATTATGTTGGAACTCCAGCATACGGAAGTTCCACCATAATACATTGGATATTAGAGCACCTGTGTATGGACTTCCAGTATATTATATTGAACTCCAACACATTATAAAATTTTAGCATATTATGTTAGAAATTCACATATAAAAAATTCAAACTCCAACATATTATGCTGTAATATTTTTCGGATTTTGAACAATATTTTTATTTAACTTTATCTTTTACATAAAAACTGACTAAATTTTGATAACTTTTGAAACGATACCTATTTTTCAATTACCACTATCCCAGAAAGAAGGGTCCCACTAAACCAACTAACTTATCAAGAACCAACCAATAAAAATTCGAATCCCAATTACTTGATTATCCAAACGCACTAAGACCACAGAAGAACATTTCGTCTTCTTGACTTATAGAAATATATCAATTCATTTAGAGAGAAAACAGTCCAAGCAAAGTTATGGCTCAGTCATTGTCTCCAATTGCAGCAGCTACGACATTGGCCTCAATATCAACCAAGAAAAGTATCCCTTTGGCTTTTCATGATAAAAAATTGGATACAACTCTTCTCTCTCGCAGGAGTCTTGCGTTGGGCTTGGCCGGAGTTGCGCTAAATGCAGGTAACAACAATGCAAATGCTGCAGCAAGAAGGCCTCCACCACCCCCACCCACATCAGAGGAGAAAAAGGACCCAAATATGAGTGGTGTCATGGCTAAAGTATTAGCTAGCAAGAGAAGAAAAGAAGCTATGAAAGAATCCATAGCCAAGCTAAGGGAGAAAGGGAAGCCTGTCAAAGAACCATCTCAATAGTAATTTGTAACCAATATGTATTAAGACAATTGATGTATTGCATGCTTGCTCTTCTTTACATTCTTGAAATTTTTAGAAGTCAAATGCAATCAATAATAAGATCAAAATATAAGAAACGTACTGCATTCACTTTGTTTATACTCATGAAAATGAAAAAGAAGATTTTTGAATATTTTATCGGGAGAAGGAGGGAACTTGTCCCTGGTACGAGTTGAGTAATGAAGGATTCTGCAATTATTCTATGCTAAACATTGATCATTTAATTTTGGGTAAATATGCTAAATTATTCGATGTCCTGAAACCTACTAAAATTATTCTCCAATATATTAAAAAAGAGAAATCTACTTAAAATACCCATTTGGGAGAAACTAATTACCCGCTTCAAACTTTTTACATACTATACATATGCTGTCAAAAATATTTACCCATACTTTTCCTTGACATTCCCTTTTTCCCATTAATTACTCTTTGTCTTTTTGTACTTTCTCTTTTCTGTTTTTTCTTTCTATTTATCCTAACTTTTCTCTGACTTTTCCAGTCTTTCAGTGATTACTTTATGGCTTTTTAAATTTTTCCTCTCCTATTTATTCCTACATAGTTTATTCATCTCTTTCAGCATATGTGCTTTTGTTTGAACTTTGAAGGCTTTAGGAGCATCTTTGTACTCTTTTTCATACATTCGTAGATCAAGATCCCCTAATCCAAAATGACTCGTTCATGAACTCCATGGATAAGTTAACTCTTCAACCACATATAGAGGCGGATTCATGATTTAAATTTAATGGTTCAACTTTTAATTTTAACATTAAACTCGTTATACTGTTAAAATTATGGGTTCAAATCTAGTACGTGTTGAGATTTTATTAGGTTCTTACAATAAATTCATACATTGTATCGGAAGTTATAGATTCAATTCAACTCGTATCTGAAAGGCTATATCTATCCTTGACCATATACTACGATTATCTAACTTTGAAGATTATTATTACTATGACTTATTATATGGTACACAATCTAATGATAAAGAAAAAATGAAATAAAATAAGATTCTTTTAATTAATAAAAGAGCTAACAAAACGATATATTGTAATATATGAAATATTTCAATTGAAACTTGAATAAAAACGCATTTACCTAACAGTATACCACATCGGTAATCAAAATATACTGTAAGAGCATACAGTTATACTGCAACAATATACTATAATAGTATACATATATACCATAACGATATAATATAATAATCTACAATTTCAACATAAATTTATATAAAAGCACAGTTACCCATCAGTATACCGTTACTATATCACAATATGATTAAGGCTATGGCTAAATTTTGAGTAACTTTGGTGGAGATTTTCAGAGTAGATTTTGAAATTTTGGTCAATATTAAATAGAACTAGCAAAGAAGATAAAGTTGTATTGTATGCCAACATGTTATACTATATGTTATGTTGGTATATAATAATTAATTCAAAAGTATATCATTAATTATAACAATACACCACTAATTTTTTTGAAAAAATAAACTAGTACTATATGATACCTTGACAGTATATGATATATGCCATATGAGTATCATAGAGGACCAATGACTGTTTGTTTTTAAGAATGAACCAATTCTCTATGATATCGTGTTAGTATATGATGTTTGGTGGAGATTTTGAGAATAGATTTTAAAATTTAGGCCAATATTAAATAGAACTAGCAAAGAAGATAAAGTTGTATTGTATGCCAACATGTTATACTATATGTTATATTGGTATAAAATAATTAATTCAAAAGTATATCATTAATTATAATAATACACCACTAATTTTCTTGAAAGAATAAACTAGTACTATATGATACTTTGACACTATATGATATATGCCATATGGGTATTATAGAGGACCAATGACTTTTTTTTAAGTATGAACCAATCATCTATGATATCGTGTTAATATATGATGTATACCAGGTTGGTATCATAGAGGACTGGGTGTCTTATTGAAAGAAACAGACAAGACCTTTATGATACTCTATCAATATATGATATTTTGTTAGTGTTTGATATATACCATGTGAGTATCATAGAGGACTGATGAGTATTTTGTTTGGTGAAGAAATGATTAATCAACTATGATACCCTGTCAGTATATGATATATACTATGGGTGTCATAGTATGTTCCAATAACATACTTCAACTATTATTAATATATTATTTTATATGCTACAATAAGTTATTTTTTAATAATTAATGCATAAAATTTTAATAAATAAAAGATATACTACATCAATTATCATTTGTTTATATAGTGAAAAAAATAGAGACAAAAATAAATAGGAACAAAAATAAAGGCTCAAAATGAAAAAAAATTAAAAGAAAAAATAATCAAAATAATAATAAATGAAAGTACAAAAATAAAAAAAGAAGAAAAAAAGAAAAAAAGACGAAGAGAAAATGTATAAGTTGTTCTTATAACTAACCTACAGAAAAGAAAATGGAAAAAAGCAAGCCATATATATATATTATATCAACTATATTAAAAAAGGTGAAAAAATACTTATTATATTAATTATCTTTTTATTATTGCACGAAAGAAAAAGAATAAAAAGGAGCAAAAAAAATGAATAGAATTAGATCATGTAAAAAAAAGGAAATAAACTAACAAAAGAATTAAATGAAAGTAGAAAAGAAACAAGAAAAAGAAAAAACGGGAAAAGCCAAAACTGAGCAAGGAATAATGATTTTGGTGGAAAAAGAAAATAAAAACTAATTGATTGAAAAATATATAAAAGGAGAAGAAAAAAAAGCAAAGCATAAACAAAACGAGAAAAAAAGAGAGAGGCAATTACCCACAAATATTACCATAGATATGAATGGTAATTAGTTTGATGGGTAGAAAAATAAATAGGTAGGCAAGGGTAATTAGTTTGATTTTTATGGGTAAAGCTATAAAACTCCCATTAAAAAAATCTTTTCCGTTGTGATCAAATTGGGTTTGTTGTGTTGTGTTGATATTGAAAAAATCTTTCATCGAATTCTTAGAGGTCCTTTTGGTACACGCTCATATTAACTAAAACTTTGACATGTGGCATTAGACGTGGCCTTATAACTCAGCCTAAAACCCACTTAAACTTACCTTTTAGTTACCGACTTAAACTATTTTATGTCCTAAAAAATTTCAACTATACTTTGTATATACTAATAGCCCTCGCTGGGTGTGTACGTATAACTATATTAACTTATGGTTTGCACTACATTTTATGTAGCTTACTCATGTTATATTACTTTTGGATGAGAGATAAATTATAGGTATTCTGGCCAAAATAGGATCTAATGCAATGTGTTATTTATAGTTTTAATCGTGGTTGTGTTTTTTGCTAAATTACAGTTGAAAATAAGCCCTTATTTGCATTCAATTTGAAGGAAAAATAAATAAATGAAGGTATACAGTGTTGCATTTCTAAAATCGTCTTATATTATTATACAAATAAGATTTACACAAAGCCATATTTTACGAATAAGAAACCAATTGGCCAACAACTATATTCTCTAATTCTATATTACATAAACAAAGTTCAATCGATTTAACTTTATTTTCTATAAGGATTAGGTTTAATAAAAAGATTTAATTGGGTGTTCTTCCAATAATGCAAGTAAGAAATAAAAGATAACTAAAATAAGAAAGAGAATAAATAATTACAGAGAATATAGGAGAGGAAGATTTTTTTTAAGAGGGAACCAATATGGAGATCAGAAGAAAAACCTAGAAAAATATCTCTACACACACGAGTCAGGTCATTTTAATAATCATAATACCAAAATATTTTGGCGGACAATAAGTACGTGACTAATGACTTCATGCCATAATAATGACATTATTTTCTTATATCATCTCAAACCTTCTTTTAAAGATGAGTGTGGTATATTCACTACCACTAGCACGTTCATATTCTTTGAAGAATGAATATGTATTCATAAATAAGATGTTATCACATTTAGGACCATAATCATCTATATGTGCTTTATAAAATATCATATCAAATCAATGACAAATATTACTTTCACAGAGTAATGGATTATTTTGAGAATCCTTATAATTCTCATTATCATAATGATGCCGATTATAATTTCGTCTATTGCTACATCAACATTCATTGATACCTTCACGGTAATAATTTTGTCTTCTTTTAGACTTATCACATACTGCTATCACATTCTCTAAAGAGAATGAGAATGGAGTAAAGTCAATGGAATGAATTTTTAATTCTTTGCCTACAATCATACATGAATTTAATCATAGCACGCCATAGAAATTTTATCACTTTGGGTGGTTATAATTTCTTTCAAACTCCATTAGAGTTGCAAATAAAATTTATTGTCTTTGCTTGTATTTAAAATCAAATTATAGAATGTCAATAATTTAAAAGAGAAAAGTAAAATACTTACCTTAAATCCAGAATTTAATCATGAAGGAAATTCATAGAATAATTAACAATCATTATGTCTCAATTCCAAAGCTACTACTCAATTGATTGGAGTCTCGTGCCAATAACGTATTATAAAATAATAAAAGAACAAGAGCAATATTGCAGAGAAAAAGAGAAATTTTTTTATTGAATTTTAGGATGATATACAATGGATTAAGACCCCTCTATTTATTAAAGAAAAAATGATTTAGTCACAAAGTAAAACTGTGTACAAGATAAACATTCAATCCAAATACAATTATATTCTTAACGTAACTATTCATGTAGATCCGCCACCGCTACTAGTATTAACTATGTGAGAAAGAAACGTGCAAATAGAAGAGAAAGAGCAATAAAACCAACACGAAGAAATATAGGAAGGGGTAGGTGAAGTGTTGCGAAAAATTAATTTCACCTTTCTTCAGAACTTATCCAACATTTTGTGCCCACTCAAACACTTGATTCCTAAGAATTAAGATCTCTGAAATCTCAATACATATTTATTTCTTTCTCTAATGTAGAATTCACTCTCACTAAAAATAGGCTTTAGAAATTAGAACTGAGAGTGTTAAGCAATCACCTTTTCACATGTCATCATAACGTGACGGTAATCTCGCATTTCCCATGTGACGTGCCCATCCCCACCCCCCCTTCTTGACCCCACCACCCCACCCCACCCCCTCTAACCCCCACACTCAGGGCTTAAGCATTGAGTACGGACTGAACCCACCACTCTTTAATTGAAACTGCACTCTGTAATGGAAGACCAAGTTTTGATATTCTAATCTTCAAGTCAGAAATTAAAGACCCTTTTTCTTGATTCGTCTTTTTGTTTCTGTTGCGGAGAAAAGTAAAAATAAAATCCATATAGATATTTTTGGGGAGGAAAGATCTAGGAATTTTTCGGAGTTTGAACAATTCTTGGTTGATCGTTTCTACCGACAATGAAGGCAGAAACAACGGTTTTGAATCCACCTCTCATCTCTTTTGACAACAAGAGGTACTCCTTTAAATCTCTCTTCCCCTTCCACTTTGTCAGCTCGATCCATGACTCATGCTGTTTGGATTCTTCATTATTATTTATATCTCACCAGGAATTGGAAAAAAATAAAATATTTACTGCTCAGATGAACTTCCTCTGATTTTAACGTTTCTATGAACATCAAGTTTCTCTTTGATTGTAAATTCAAAGTGTGTTTTGGTGACTGAGTGAAATGTAGTGTGGTGTGTAGTAAATCAGACTTTTTTAGTCCACTATTCCACTATACCGGTAATATTGTTAATCAAGGTCCGTTTAGGCAGGTAGAAAAAAATGACTTAGCATGTTTTGTCTGCACCAATATCTAAACCCCGGTCTACAAGGTTTTCGCACACTTCATTGACAGCTAGGCCACACCTTAGGTGTGTAGTAAAGTGATGGTGATAAAATAATAAATTTGAGCTTTGTTCATGAAAATGTTGGATGTTCTAATTTGTGTTAGCAATCTCTAGAAGGTAATGGCATGTATAGAAGGTAAACAGTGAAGAAGTACGTAATCTTGTTCTTAATGAAGAAACTAACATGACAACCACTAGACTGCAGCACCTCCACTTAAAAGGGAAAAAGGACTTCGGTTGTTTACATTAAATCAATTTGGTCTATTGTGAGAAAATCAATTTTTCACCTATTAGCCGAATGCGCTTAAAACAAAGTGAAAATTTAAATCAATTATCTGACGACCGCTTTTGCAAGTAATAGATTTAACTTAAATAATAAAACCAACTAGGTGTTAAATAATCTTCATTCACTTTTTGGTCTTAATGGGCTTGTTCTCTTTGAGCAATCAATGTTTAACAAGCTTTGGCATTCTTATTTCAGTTCTTGATATGGTAGATCATGATAAAAATGAAGATAATTTATCCTATTTAATATGTACTAATATAGTACCAAATAGGGACAAGAGAGAGAAAGAGAGAGTACAAGAATGAAATGAGGAATGGGTGAAACTGAGAAGAACAAAAATGAGAAGCGAAATTATAATAGTAAATAGAAAACGATAAGAAAAGAGAGGAGAGGAACTGAAGGGAGAAGGGGTAGAAAGAGAAATTATAGTAGTAAATCAATTAGTCATATATAATACAGAGAATTTCAAGAAAATCATGTGAAGATTCTATTTATAGCATAGGGAATTCTAAACTAATTAGAACTTTTGAAACTACTGTAACTCTATTTATTGCAAAAAAGATAACATGATCTTTAAATTAAGATTTTATTTATTTCATTTCTAACTAATAGATAAAGTGTTGACGTACAACTTTTTTACATTTTCTTTTGACTTGTCACAAAAAGAAAAAAAGGGTGAAGTGATGAGAGTTAAAGAGGTGCGGAGAAGGGAACTCAACTTATGTAGCAGCTGCAATTTAAGCAATGGAGATGCGGAAATTAGCAAAATATTACTTCTCCATTGTTGCTACTTTGCAAATATTGGGTTTGATTCTAAACCTATTTGGTGTATAAGGGGCAATTACAAATAGTATGAAACAAGCTCCGGAGTGTAGGAAAGGGCAAAAGATGAGAAAGGGAATGAAAGCAATATGGAATATTGTCCCTTCTTACATTCTGTGAGCTATTTGTTGTGAAAGGAATAAGAGATGTTTTGAGGGGGAAAATAAGGCAATACAGTATATGTTTTTGACAAAGGAGGTTATGCAATATTTAAAGTACAGGTACTTACTGTTTTGTGCTTGTGGTGTATAATGCAAAATGTAGATGAGTGTGGCTCTCTTTAGGCTTCATGTCCTTAAGAGTTTGTAATTAAGTTATTTTTAACTTAGCACCTGCTTGGTGTTGTTTGCATCAATAAAATACCTTATCAGAACAAAAGATTAATTATTTTAAGTGATTATGATATCCTCATGATCTCATTATTCTCTTCCAATTGGACAAAATTCGATACAACAAGTAAGATTGTTTAGTCTGACTCTCAAAAGATCTGAGTTAATATAATGTGGTTGTTGATCCTTTGATTGAATAAGGTACTCGTGAAAACCACCATACTGAAGTGGACGTACAGCTTAGGCCATGAGTGGCAGATAAGTATTTCAAGTGCAAAGAGTGTATTAGTGTGATGCATAGGAACTTGTGCTTCAGTACCATATTGATGTTGTACTGATAAGTGTTGGGAGAAAGGTAAGCACAAGATATGAGAACTGGGAAGAAGAGAGAAGATATTGTAAGAGAAGAAATAGAGATAAAAAGGAGAGAGGGGATGGAGGAATAGAGAGAGGGGACGTAGGGAGAAAGGTTAGATAGAAAAATTGTTACACTTGATCAATTCAACCAATTTTATTCATGTAATTTAAACAAGAATATGGTGGCCCTATATGTATATATGTCGGGGAATTTTGAAGAAATAAGAGTTTTTGAAACTACTAGAACTCTATCCTAAGTCCTAACAAGAAGTAATTAATAGAAAGTAAATTTTTTATGTCTAATAAGATTTTTTTTGATTTTATTTATCTTATCAAAAAAAAAAATCTTGATTTTTCTCTAACTAATAGAAAAAGATAAGTAATATGCAGTGATAACCATATCATCACAGCAGTACATTAATATTTTTCCTGGGAACTTAACCATGTCAAGATTTATGTTTCCATAAACTGTTTCTTGATTTTTTTGTTCCCACTAATTAGTGTCATGGTTAACAGGGATGCTTATGGATTTGCTGTACGACCTCAGCATGTACAAAGATACCGTGAATATGCTAATATCTACAAGGTACTCTTTTGTTCTTATTGCTGTTTTACCAGTTAATGTACTGTTTATCTTCTTTTTTTTTTTGAAGAAGATTAGACAAGAGACCAGGGGGTTGGCAGAAGAAAGGGAAGACCAAAATAAACAATTTCTCTGTAATCAGCTGAAGCGAAGCTGCAAACATCTTGTCTTCTGTTTATTTTATGTCTACCACACTTCTCAGCAATTAAGCAGTGAATATTTCCTCATTATCGCACTTTGTGTTTGTTTCATTTTTAGGAAGAAGAGGAAGAGAGGTCTGATAGGTGGAACGATTTTTTGGAGCGTCAAGCAGAGTCTGCTGCTCAGTTACCCATAAATGGGATATCTGCAGACAAAAGTTCTACTAATCCTGGTGCCAAACCATTTAGTCAGGAGGTAAGTTGTGATGCACAGAACGGGGAAGAAGGTCAACTTGAAAGTGCAACTGAGAAGGATGTCACACTGACCTCCGTGGAGAGGAAAATTTGTCAGGCTCAGATGTGGACGGAAATTAGACCCTCTCTACAGGCAGTTGAGGATATGATGAGCACTCGTGTCAAAAAGAAAGTAAACTTAGCCAAACAGGAGCAAGATTCTGGTCCGAGGAAGCACCTTCCTGCAATTGAAGAGTCTAGACCCACAAAAGGAGTATCTGAGGAGGATTCAGAAGATGAGTTTTATGATATAGAAAGATCAGAATCTTTGGACAAATCTGAGTTAGATTCGATGCAAGACATTCCGTTAAATGATACTGCTGGCCATTTGGCTAATACTAGTCAAGAGTCTTTGCCTCCTTGGAAAGAAGAATTGGAGTGTCTTGTTCAGGGTGGAGTACCCATGGCTCTTAGGGGAGAGGTACATAGAATTTTTTGAAATTTCCTTATGATTGTGTTCTTTAAAGTAATCTGAGTTCATGCACTAGCTTTATTCATGTAAGCTTAATATTGGAATCACAGCTTTGGCAAGCCTTTGTGGGTGTGAGGGCACGCAAGGTGGGGACCTATTATCAAGATTTACTTGCATTAGGCACTGGATCTGGTAATAATACGGAGCTTACAAGCGTGGAATCAGAGGACTGTGGAAGTTTAGTGGACGCGAGCATAGACTGTGTATCTATACCTGAAAAATGGAGAGGGCAGATTGAGAAGGTTATTGAATGTGCTATATCTCAGCTATTCTTTTGAGTTCCTTTTGCATTCTATGTTACTGCTGGTTTTTCCATTTCGGGTCCAAGCTTATCTTGTAGTTTATTGCAGGATCTACCACGAACATTTCCTGGACATCCTGCTCTAGATGAGGATGGGAGAAATGCCTTAAGGCGTTTACTTACAGCCTATGCTCGACACAATCCCTCAGTTGGCTATTGTCAGGTATTTCTGTCAGCATAACTCTTTTTTATGTACTCGTCCTTTTCTCCTCTTTTTCCCCTCCGGTAATTTGGAAATTGTGGGGGAAGCTAGTTATGTTTGTTAATATTTTTGAAATTCTGTTTGACCATGTTGCCAGAAGAAAATTGGGTTACCAACATTATAAGTCGGTTGTTGATTCGATTTTGCCCTAAAATAATAGTTGATGAATTACTACGATGTGGAGAACATTATTATTTGAATATTTGCGTTCTTGAAATAAGTGAGAGATGGCAGGATTACTTTCGGGACCTGCTTAACGAAGAGGGGGATCGAGTCTTAGAGCTAGGGGAGCTGGGGCATTCAGAGTGTCCTAGAGACCTCGGGCACTGCAGGCGCATTAAGGAGGAGGAGGTCTCGAGGGCGTTGCGTAGGATGAGTAGGGGTCGAGCGACTGGGCCAGACGAAATTCCGGTGGAGTTTTGGAAATGCATGGGTAGGTCGGGAGTGGAGTGGTTGTCCAGGTTGTTCAATGTGATCTTTAGGACCAAGAGGATGCCGGAGGAGTGGAGATGGAGTACAGTGGTTCCCTTGTACAAAAACAAAGGGGATATCCGGTGTTGCAACAACTATAGGGGTATCAAATTAATAAGTCACACCATGAAGGTCTGGGAGAGGGTGATCGAGGCGAGGGTGAGGGAGATGTCATCTATATCTGTGAACCAGTTTGGTTTCATGCCGGGTCGCTCTACTACAGAAGCTATCCACCTTGTGAGGAGGGTGGTGGAACTGTTCAGGGATAAGAGGAAGGACCCGCATATGGTGTTTATCGACTTGGAGAAGGCGTACGATAAGGTCCCTAGAGAGGTTCTGTGGAGATGCTTGGAGGCGAAGAGCGTGCCAGAAGCCTACATCAGAGTGATCAAAGACATGTACGATGGAGCCAAGACTAGGGTTAGGACGGTGGGTGGCGACTCGGACCATTTTCCGGTGGTTATGGGGCTACATCAAGGATCTGCGCTAAGCCCTCTCTTATTTGCCTTGGTAATGGATGCTCTAACTCGCCATATTCAAGGGGATGTGCCATGGTGTATGCTCTTTGCTGACGACATAGTCTTGATAGACGAGACGAGGGTTGGTGTTAATGCGAGGTTGGAGGTCTGGAGACAGACCCTCGAGTCTAAGGGTTTTAAACTAAGCAGGTCTAAGACGGAATATCTAGAGTGCAAGTTTAGCGCCGAGTCGAGCGAAGTAGGCTGGGACGTGAAGCTGGGATCTCAGGTCATAGCCAAGAGGGACAGTTTCAGATATCTTGGATCAGTGATTCAAGGGGACGGAGAGATTGACGGGGATGTCACTCGCCGTATAGGAGCGGGGTGGTTGAAGTGGAGGCTCGCATCAGGAGTCTTGTGTGACAAGAAAGTTCCACAGAAACTCAAGGGGAAGTTTTATAGAGCGGTGGTTAGACCTGCCATGTTGTATGGGGTGGAGTGCTGGCCCGTGAAGAACTCTCATGTCCAGAGAATGAGAGTTGCGGAGATGAGGATGCTCAGGTGGATGTGCGGGCTCACCAGATTAGATAAGATTAAGAATGAAGTTATTCGGGAGAAGGTGGGGGTGGCCCCGGTGGATGAGAAGATGCGAGAAGCGAGACTCAGGTGGTTTGGGCATGTGCGGAGGAGAAGCCCTGATGCACCGGTGAGGAGTTGTGAGCGACTGGCGGTGGTTGGCGCGAGTCGAGGGAGAGGGAGGCCTAAGAGGTATTGGGGTGAGGTGATTAGGCAGGATATGGCTAGAATGGGGATTTCCGAGGACATGACCCTTGATAGGAAAGTTTGGAGGTCTAGTATTAGGGTTGTAGGGTAGGGCCTTCTAGAATTCTTAGTACTTCGTTAGGGGCTGAGTGGGGTTTGGTAGCGATCTCTTTAGTTAATTAATGTATTGTGTTGTGCCTCTTATGGTAGTAACCGATTGGTATTATTGCATGTCATTCTACTTTTGGTTTTATGTTTAGATAATTATTTATTTGATTTATCCCGGATTTACTAATATTGTTTTGTTTTGTTTTGTTTTGTTTTGTTTGTTGATTTTCTCTCTCTTTTTCTGAGCCGAGGGTCGGCCGGAAACAGCCTCTCTACCCTTTCGGGTAGGGGTAAGGCCTGTGTACGTATTACCCTCCCCAGACCCCACTTTGTGGGAACATACTGGGTAGTTGGTGTTGGTGGTGTGGTGAAATAAGTGAGAGATGCAGAATATTATCATCTATTTAAGTGTGTCGGACATTGTTCCCAGACAGTTCTAAGAGGTGCTGTAGACATGGTGTTATTTCTCTTCTCTGTGTATATCAGCATCTCATTCTAGGGTTTATTTCCAAACTCTATTTTCTTTTATATATTATCTGAGCATACTAATGCAATATTTCTAGTTTGTGAAAAATCTGTTTCTTTCATCTTATGCTTCACCTATTTAATAATCCTTTGGTGTCGATCTAACCACACTTTTTGTCAAATAATGCAGGCCATGAATTTCTTTGCTGGTCTGTTATTGCTTTTAATGCCGGAGGAAAATGCATTTTGGTATGTTTTTCTTAACTTTGTTGGCATCTAATTTTCCAGAGGAACATCTTAATTTATACGTAGAGGAAGGCTTCTACTCACAGTTCACAGTTCAGAGAGCATTGGTGTTCTTTAGCACATCACACTTGTAGAGTTATTTGTTATGGAGTTGTAAATTATAAAATGAGCTTCTGTATATTTTTGGTTGCTTTGTCTCATCAAAATCAAAATGTTGAAAAACACTTACAGGACTTTGATGGGGATTTTAGATGATTACTTTGATGGATACTACTCAGAAGAGATGATAGAGTCTCAGGTAAAAAAAGTTTTGGTTTTTGCTTGCCATAACTTGGTGCTACATCTTCGTCCCCACTTCATTACTTTGGTATGTTTCAGTTGCATATGAGAAATATGAACATATCCACAAAATTTTATTTACTAGTGTCTCTTATCAGGTTGACCAACTTGTTCTTGAGGAGTTGGTGCGAGAGAGATTTCCAAAGTTGGGTATGACTTTTACTTTAATTTTCTTTTGTGAAGCACCTTTCTTCAGGTTATCTGTCAGTCTGTTGGCGGTAATCATTATTATTTGTTGACTTTTTGGTGTCTTATTCCACCTATGCTTTATTGCAGTTAATCATCTGGATTACCTGGGAGTGCAGGTAGCATGGGTAACAGGACCATGGTTCCTCTCCATATTTATGAACATGCTTCCATGGGAAAGTGGTCGGTTTCTCTCTCTCATGAAAAATTTAAGCTGTATAGTGGCCGATAATGTAGATATAACCAAGTTTTAAGTTGTCATTGTGCTTAATTTTAGGGCACTGTTCTCAGAATCTTCTTATTTGCATCTTGATCATCTTACTTTTTTTGACGCCCTTTCTCATTAATTTTCCTTTGCTTTAGTCCTTAGGGTATGGGATGTGCTTCTGTTTGAAGGAAATCGAGTGATGTTATTTCGTACAGCGCTTGCTTTGATGGAATTATATGGTAATCTTTGAGTTCTCAAGGGTTGACAAATTGCAAGTTCTTCTTCCTTGCAGCTTTATTCTATATACAAATTTGGGTTGCACAAAATTGATGTAGTTTGGTCTTGCCCAGGACCTGCATTAGTTACCACAAAAGATGCTGGGGATGCAGTCACCCTGCTGCAGTCGCTTGCTGGCTCAACATTCGATAGCAGCCAACTTGTTCTGACTGCATGCATGGGCTATCAAAATGTCAATGAAGCTAGATTAGAAGTACTAAGAAATAAGCATCGGCCAGCCGTGAAGGCTGCATTGGAAGAGAGGACTAAAGGGCTCCGAGTTTTGAGGGATTCTCAGGGTCTAGTATCTAAACTGTACAGTTTTAAGCATGATTCTGGATCTGCAATTTTAGGAGTCACTAAAACAGATCAAAAGGCTGATGCAGAGACAAATAGTGATGCATCTCATAGGGATATTGCATCTGCTAATATGGATGAACTTTGTATGAGCCTGAATGGGAATGTGGAAATAGATTCTGTTCCAGATCTTCAAGAACAGGTATCTTTCGGTCATATCTCTCCTAAATTATAATATATTTCATTCTCCTTTGAACTTGGATACCTTTCCTGATCAACTTCTAATAGCCATGTTCTACCCTGCTTTATTGTCTCATTTAACTTTCTAAACTAGCACTTTAGAATTATTCATGCAGCTTACTGAAATTTGTCGTATTTTTGTATCGAGATGTTTTGGAAGTGAAAGCTTGAGATGGTTATTGATCTAATTAAGCATTTTGGTCCAAGGATACAACCCTCTTTAAGTAATTTTTCCTGTTTCAAGGTAAGTGACCTGGAAGCTGCTTCCAGAATAATTAGAGATGTACCCAATAGTGAGCTTGAATGGTCATTTTTTTTAGCAGAATCCTCCTTGGTTAAGAACCTTCATTGGAAAGTTCAGTGAATGTACATGAGGCAGGAACTTCAGCTTATGATGTCAAAACACTGATTTTAGCTTGGTCATAACTAACATATAAAGGACTGGATGCAGAAACAGATTGGAAAATCGCTGTAGTTACTGGACTTGTAAGCTTAGTGAGTGGTTGTTTGTCGGACTCTTGTTATTTAAAGTGATTCAGTTTGCCATTCTTTGATGGGCAGTTCGTTAGTCACAGCCTGATATAGTACGGATGGCGATGTTCTTGTTAGTCTCTTTTGACTAGGTGCTGAACTGAAGGTGTGCAATTGCAGGTTTAGTAGCTGAACCTTCTGGAGAATTAGGGAAGAAAAAAGAGCAAATGAAGTAAGAAAAGACAGTCCTTGGATTTGTTATGCAGTAGGGGTAGGCTTTGGCTGTTTGTTGATTAAGAAAATGATTTCATAGTTTGTGTTTCTGAGCATAGATTGTGAAGAAACTGCCACATATGGGGTTTTTTCAAAGATAATTGTTAAAGAATGGCAAGGAACTTTTTTCAGAAATGTGAAATTAGGGAGAGCCTAATGAGATATCTGACTTGTTTGTCAGATGGTTTGGCTTTTAAAGGAAAGATACAGCCTACCAGTGTACTAACAACATGAAGTCTTTTGAGTACTGATATATGTGTGTATATAAAGATATATACACACAGAGTCAACATCATCACTCTAGGCGCTGTCTTATCAAAAAATAAAATCATCTCTCGGGCGTTCTGATTTATTTTAAACTGTTGTGTCGAAAGCCTGTTTATCAGAAAACTCTGACCTTTGGTTCAAGTACGTCTCCTGTCAGATTTTCGAATATCTTTTCATCCAATAAAGCTAGAAAATCCATGTAGTTTTTCTGGGAATATAGCAACATTCTATGGTACTGTCCAGTTATAATATTTGTGCCTCCATAATGACATATCCTCCAAGATACCAATAATAAAGGAGGAATCCTTTTTCTTAATCTTGCCTTTCAAAAAAATAAAAATAAAGGATGTATCATGGTTTTTGTCAAAATTAATCACCTAGAGTGGGTGTGAGTTATCTCTATTTGCCATAGTATTTAGGAGTCTCAGGCTCTCAGCACTGGATTGACAAGTCAGTTGATTTACCTGGGAGGCCTCAAGTCGCCTATTAGCACCTGCGGAAGGATCTTTATAGAGACCTGCAAAGCAGAAAAAAAGAAGATATATTGAATCACTTATACACATGCGCACACGTGTATATTACCAACCCCGCGTGACTTTACTGCAAATGAACATGTTATGTGCACTGAAGTGTCATGTAGCTCTCACGTCTAGTTTACATCAAGTACTATGATGAAGTTAATACTCACTGGCTGTAGAAGACTTTTGAAATATGATACTACACAGCTGCATCTATGATTTTCAATGCTATTTCTCTTGTCTGGCTTTTATTTCATATTTAATCATACAGTATTACCTGCTATTCATGCCTGATGTAAGGTAATAGAATATGTTTTCTAAAGTATTACTCTCTCACTCACATGATTCCTCTTTTCTTTTCATTTTATTTATCTTTTCACCTCCCATCTTTTCATTTCTCTGTTTTCCGTAATTTCCCTACCTTCAACTCCAATTTAGTCTTTATCTTTTCTTGTTTGATTTGATTATTATTCTTAGAAATTTGTGGAATTTGATTGTTAGTTTGGATATTATCAAAGTAATATTTCAGATAGCTTTGAATAGTCTGTGAATGGTCATAAATTTTTCTGCTGTACCTTCACTTTGCATATTTTAACATATGATTTCAATGCAGGTGGTTTGGCTGAAGGTTGAGATGTGCAAATTGTTGGAGGAGAAACGATCTGCCGAACTAAGGTGCACATATTAGATGTTAATGTTAATGTTGTATTACTTTGCATTTTGGATTTTGTCATAGTTGCTCACTCCGAACTGTAACTTCTTTACCTTATACAGTTGATTGATATTTTCGTGAAACCTTTATGCTACAACAAAGGTGTGGCCTTTTTCTGAATTATTCTGTACTTGCAGTAAGAATCACCCTCGTTTTTTTGTTAATTTTAAGAGGCAAAGTAAATAACAAATTTGAAACCATGGATCCTCCCATCCAGTTGAAACCCACCTCTTTTGGTTCTGCTACCTTTTCTCCCTATTTTGTCCTTTCCTCTGTGTGCCTCATGATTCAGGGTGGGGAAAGAGTAACCAAGTAGCAAAAGGTGGTGTTTTGATGCCTCAAGTTTCTGCTCTGATCAGTTGTCTCAAAGCATGAGGGAAGTATCTGAGAAAGTAAGCCAATCTCTGACAGCCTAAGGTCACCAAAAGAACTGCAAAATATCTATTCAAAACTAAAGTAGTGTGTATTGTTTTTAAAAAAGAGAGAGAACCGCGATGCTTAGAATTTGGTAGTTTAACTCTCCCTTTAGAGAGTAGTCTATCAAACTTGGAACTCAATCTAATATTTATCCTTACCTTATAAATAATGGCATTGAACATTCTCTATTTTTGCTATTTGTCTGTAGCACTTTTTTGGTCAAGATTTTATACCTATTCGTGTGTGTGGGTGTAGAAAACAAAGAAAAAAGAGATATGAGGGGGACTAATGGTTTCCTTTTGTGTTTTTTCCATGTATGCAGAGCAGAGGAGTTGGAAACAGCATTGATGGAGATGGTCAAGCAGGATAATAGGCGGCAGTTGAGCGCAAGGGTACTTAAGAGTTTTGTTTATGCATGAATTATATACTTCCGCCTGAATAGGAAATCATATCCCTGCATTCATAATTCTCCTCCCTGGATATCAAAAGACAGTGAAGACCCCCAGCTTTCTGGCATTTTACTCAGCATGCTTTGATGTGCTTCTTATAAGCCTGTGATGGATTTGGTCAAGTGAAGCATCTAATTATCTGATTGCTTGTGCCATCCCCACACCTGTATCCGTACTAGGATCCATATCCTCCAATCTTAGAATTTACATTTCGAAGGATCCGACCTCTACATCCACACCCGTGTCGGACACCCTTACCCGCGTCCGAGCAACTTAGAACCATGCATTCTTCAATGAATTAAACATGTGCAACCTTGAATACTCTCGGTGTTCACGTAGAATAGTCAATTGTCTAATAAGGGGTTACAATTGTCTTATCATCCTGGACCCAGTTTGGTTTTTGGGATTGTAGGGTGGATAAGTAGGGGGTAAAAAATCCCTAGGTCTTTCGAGATGATGGACACCAGTAAACTAAGTCTCAACCATAAGGAGGTGCCTCAAAATCCCCAGGGAGCGTTTAAAATTTTCTTTTTTTTATCTCTTCTTCTCTGGGGTTTTGCTTGATTGTTTTTTTCTCCTTTTTATTTGATAAGTGGTTTTGGTTGACTGTAATTCTCTGGTTCAAAAGCATATTTTCCCTATGATTCACAAGTTTCCCTAATGTCTGCCTCTGTACATCTTTTTGAGCACGGAAGAAAAGAACTTCCTACACTTTTTAGATGGTTGGCACAATAAACTCTCTTTCCAAAACTTCATTGATAAATTCCACATATGTTTGTTAAGCATAATCAGTCTCAAGTTAGGATAATGGAGGAGGATCCCTGTAGGTTGACGACTAGCACTTAATTCAGTGATGGATCAATTATCAGAATGTTCTAGAAATGCAGACACTAAGAGGGATGTACAAGATTGGACATGATTAAATGATCACATCCAACAGAAGTTGCAAATAGCATACATAGAGGTTAAAATGAGATGCCTTAAAGAGAAGTGGCTCATGTAAGAGCCTGCCAACTTCCAACCAAGAAGTTTGGAGTTCGAATCACCAACTGGGGAAGTGGAAAGAATCTTGAAATCTCTTTGAATTATAGTGGACTTAGCAAAGCGCAGAACACAAAGGAAGCAAAGAATCTAGATTGGCAATAGCAATTTGTTGTGATTACCAGTAATCTGAGTAGGGATAAACGGGAGATCTAGAGAACTCCCCTAATTGCCTAAAAACAAACTACTGAGTAGTAGAATGAAAGTACTTTGGGCCTGAATAAAGTGGAAATAATAAAAGAGCATGCATACAGCTACCTCAACTAATTTAATGATGGGTAGGGGCATAGTTTGGGCAAACCCGAAATCTAAATTGTTTGAATTTTTGGTTTGGATTTTCAGATTTTGGATTGGCTGGTTAGATTTGGTACTTCGGATTTTTGGATATCCAAAGATCCAAAATTTTTATACTTTATATTTAGTGCTATCCATTAGATATTAGTCCATTGGTCATGCCAACCATAATCAGCCCAATATCCTACCCATTAGATATTATCTCATATATTTAATACTAATGACCAAGTTCCTGTCAGAATACTTTCTATTTGGGTATGGTTTTACTATTGCTAATTCTTATCGGCCTTATTAATGTCTTTGTTGTATTTCTTTAATAATAATTTCATTACTTGAATAATTTATTTGGGATTACGATGGGAATGAGGAACTTTTACGGCAATTGAATATGAATACTTCATTTGGATGTTCATTTTTGTAAGAATAAGAAACAACTCAACATATAGACTTAAAATCGAAAATCCGAAATATCCAAATCGATTAATTCGAAGCTGAACTTAAAAAATCCGATCCATTTTGGGATTATTTGGATTGTCATTTCTTCTATCCGGAAATCGAAAATCCAAACTTAAATTTCATATCTAATCCAAACTGCCCGAACACCCACCCATAGACTGATGGGGCTTAGTTGATTGGTTGGTTTCTTCCCTTCTTTCATAATGGATTATTATTTTTGGGTTGTTTTTCTTTTTCTTTCCTTAAGTGAAGATTAAATTTCATGATGACATTTGCACACTGGCATATCCCCATGATTTAGGTTGAGCAATTAGAACAAGAGGTTGTTGAGCTCCGACAGGCACTTGCTGATAAGCAAGAGCAAGAGAGTGCCATGCTTCAGGTGACAATTCTCATTAAATATTTGATGATAACATATCTGAATATTATCTAATATGTTCATCCTAGCTTGCTATGGTGTTTTATATGAATGAAATTGCTTTCTAGGTTCTCATGAGGGTTGAGCAAGAACAGAGGGTAACGGAAGATGCTCGTAGATTCGCTGAACAAGAGGCAGTAGCTCAAAGATTTGCCTCTCAAATGCTACAGGTTTTTCTACTGATTGAATTTCTTGGTGAAACATTTTGACTTATATTTCATGTTCTTCAATTTTATTTATAGTAATTAGTAAACTAGGTCGATCTTTTTCTGCTTATTTGGGTGAAACATTTTTAAATCAAGTGATTGCCTCTTCGGGGGGGGGGGTTGGAAATAAATAAATAAGTCTGTCCTATTAAAATCATTGGATTTGACGCCCTTCTTGTCCATTCGGAACAACAATGTTTCTCCAATGACTTTTTTTTTCTTTGATGATGTAATTGGAAAATAATAAAATAAATGGCTAATACATTGGATATCTCATGTTTACAATTACTATGCAGGAGAAGTATGAAGAAGCCACGGGATCCCTCGCTGAGATGGAAAAGAGGCTTGTTATGGCTGAATCAATGCTGGAGGCTACCTTGCAATACCAGTCCGGACAAAATAAAGTATTACCTTCTCCAAGGTAATAGTTCCTTACATATGATATCCTCGTGAGGTACTGATCGACACACCATTTGTACCTCCCCATCGGGTTATCATAGTGTTTTTCCTGATATTATGTCCTGCGTTATGAAGTCCTCCGATTATTACCATGTCTTCGTCACTAGTAATGCAAACCACATACAGTAATTTCTTCAAGCATATCTTTATTTCTCTAAAATGGATGAATACGCTCTTCTATAGATCCACACAGCTTTCATCTCCGGTACGGGGCAACCAAGATTCATCACCGGAGATACCCGCTAGGAAGATCAGCTTGCTGTCGGTACCATTTGGACTTGGATGGCGTGACAAGAACAAGGTGAGTCCATAACTTTTTAATCCAATTTTTGAGATGTTATCGACTAAATTAAAATTTTGTTAGAACCTCCTGTCAAAAGACTAGCCTAGTTTACTGCATTTGTAAGAGCATACAATTTAAGCTGTAGATATTAATATTACCTTCACTGGTATTTCATCATCCACTGGCCTCTTTCAGACCTGTACATATTAACTTTTGAATAAAGCTTTATGTGCTCCATCTTCTTGCTTTGTTAGACCAAGTTGTCTAGTTTAGGGGTGATAAGGACATTCTATAGAAAATGCAGTTGGATTTTGTCGAGTCAAGTAACTACGGTCTCTTAACGCCAGTTGAAGCTCTCATAGTGTGGCTTCTATAGGAGAGATACCCCCCCCCCCTCAAAACCGTGGGCTGCCGTACAAGTATCTCTTTGTTCCTGTTTTAATGTAGCATACTTCGTCTTTGAACTGCCAACCGAACGTGATTATACTTGCCAGTATTAAAATAATTGAATGATACAGGGGAAGCCAGCCGAGGAGGTTATTGACAACAAGCTAGTGAATGAGGAACAGAGTCCAAACACTCAGCAGAAGGAAATGAACGGCCATCAGATGGAACAGAAACTGCAAGAGGTCTAAGAAGGGCTGCTGCTGGAACAAATGTCATCTGTGGCCTGGAATTCAAAAGGCTAGATATGAGATGCCCTTTTTTATATTGGTCACAAAAGCGACACTTTTTGTATTTTTTTTTTATTAAATCCCCTTAAGAGCATATAGTCAGTTTATTTGTTCATCAAGTGACAATAATAGTGAGTTATAAGATGATAGTGTAGAAGAGGAAATGTTCTTTTACTATCTTGTTAGTAAAGTGGCGGGTTTTCAATGTATAATGTTGATGGAAAATTTATTATAAGAATGGAAGAAAAGAATGTAGTGGGTTGAATTTGGATACACACTGCTCTTAATGTATGGGTAAAGTAAGGACCATGTATACCAGACTCTTCTTCCGCTGATATGAAGGCAGTAACTTTACTTTGGCTTAATTTTGCTTAGAAAAGATCCTTCCTATGAGATCATAGAGAATTTGAATCTTAATTTTGCATATAATGATATCGTTGTTGACAAAGTTTACAAATAACTTCTTCATTAACGTTATCCTACGTAACCATTGTTAAAAAACTGATTATTTTTTACGTTCAAGTGGTTGTCTAGTGGGAGGTAACGGAACATCAGCTCCTAATTGAGATTGACTCTGAGTTGGAGCTGCATGAGCAGTATTAGCGGGTTTTTACCACTTTTTCCTGTTCTCAGTCTGTACTGAGGATATGCTTTTTGGCAAAGCATCAGCCATCAACGGATTTGATGAGTCTTTACCAGTTGTCGTTTGCACTGGACTAGTTGTATCATTACCCGATACAATAGGTTTTTTACCCGAGCTTTCGGATTTTGATGGATCCATTCTTCGTCCTCACTCAAATTTTCATAATTAGCATATTGTGTTGGTAGTGTTTCGTGATATGGTAGTTGATGATTAACATTAACATCACGTTAGACAGGTGTTTCATCTACGTGAGTGAATCATCAAGAGGATTAGGATTACTAGAACTCACATTGCCCTTCGTCAATTTTTCAAATACGTTTCTTACTGTTTTAGGATCCATTTCTAATAATAAACAATAAAAATAAAAATAAATAGCAATACAAATATAACAAAAATAAATACAAAAATTAATAAAAGTTATTCTGATTTTCACATTGATCTCAACCATGCTCGGAAAATCTTTTTCAAGTCTTCTCCAGGAAGATTGACTCGACAAATAAAGCACTGAATTGACAAACTATTTCAGAATATAGAAATGCCGAAAACGAAGAAGGCCAATTTGCTCTTGAACAGAGTTCGTCTGCTGATAAGAAAATTCCGTAAGATTCGGCCAAGAGTAACCTTGAAAAACTTCTGCTTTACGAAATGAATGTACCAAACGCCAATGTATACACCGACATATAATTGATGTTGATGGACTCCAACTAGCAGTATAATGTCAAGAAAAAAGTACGTCGTCGTAGAGTTGTTGCTGCTGATGCTTGAAAAAGTATATAATAATAATAGAGTGCTAGAATGTCAATTGCAATTAGAGAAAGAAAGAGATAAAGAGAGTTTTGTATGAAAACTGAAAGAACCAAATGGGGAATTTAAAAGACGGAATGCCTTCCTGGCCACCTAGACTTGTAGGGCATTTGAAAGCCAATATAATCATTTGAACACTCAAACTCATAACTCCCTTAACTAATAAACATATTTGAACGTTTAATTGCAATTAGAAATACAGAGAGATAGGAGAGTTTTGCGTGAAAACTAAAAGAATGAAATGGGGTATCTAAAATAGGGCCTAAGTATATTTTAATAAACTTAGGGGCTAAAAACATAAATTGGGGAGAGAGGGGGGAGGGGGAGAGAAGGGTGTTAGGTGGGCTAGGGAGGCAAAAATAATCCTTTTTTGGTCGTTGCTAACGGCTATTTTTTAGAACATAACTGTTATCTCACAACCAAACAATGGCGGCATTAAAAAGAACGTTAAGTGCACCGATATCGGTTCAGTACTTTAAGGGTACCAACCGGATCGGTTATACTAGTACTTTTTTCGATATCCTCCCAGTACTCGTTTCCTTTGCCTAAGTCCTCTACCTCTATCCCAACCGGACAGGGAAAAAGTGATACCAGTATCAGTACTGACCAGACCGGTTCCGGGTACTTTGTGGATTTTTTTTTCTTTTCAAATTGTCTTCTCCTTTCAATAGGTGTTGATATATTTGCACAAATTTGGGCAAAGAAAATGCATAAAGTACTGAAACTGCAGGTAATTTAACCAGACCAAAATCAGTTAAGAGGAGCAAAATTTCTTCTCTTAAAAAAAGAAAAAAAAACGACAATACTGCTGACGTACAACATAGTTGTAGTAAGCTAGCAAAACCATAAATCACTCAAATTAGCTTGTAAATATCATACATATTAATTGAGTATTTGCTCTTTATGCATAATTGGTTGGATTTTTAAGGTGTGAATGGAAAAAGCATCTTTTGGACAATCATTCATCTCTTATCTACATTATTTTTTCAAAATAAAAGTAAGTATCAAGTGTGATTTGTTTCGTAGTCATTTGAGTTTGCCAAAGTTCAATAATTTAAAGTGTTGTTATAACAGGATAATTTTCTTTTATTCTATCCTAGAAAAAATTAATCTATATCTTGGACAACAGTAAGAAAATTATATTCCTTAAGGACAGCGATGAAGTTTTTGCGCTTGGAATAATTTCTTGTTTCTGTTTTAACTAATGCTCTACATTATTTTTATTTTTTCAGTTTATTGGTACTCTAGTTTACTGATTTTAGAACAAAGATTCTAACAAGCTTAAGAAATTTAATTTATATTTCTGTGTTCTCTTCTATTCAGTTGGGGGGGACTAAATCCTAATGATTTCTACTCCCGTTTTGGAAATATCTCTGAATTTTCTACATTCTTCTTGAGATTAAAGTCTTCGTGAATTTTTACTCATTTACCTGTATTAAAGTATTCATGACTTTTTACTTATTTTTATACTCGGTTAAAGATTAAATACTTTAATTTATTGAATTTATTTGTTTAAACGTTTTGTGTTAATTGAAGCTTGGAAGCATTCTAACTATGCAAAAATTATATTCTTAGTTATTTGAAAGATGATTTGTGCAACGTTTAGAGTATCTTGGAAACTTTGTAAGAATTATGGAATGCTCTTGAAAAGTAATATTAATTTTTTCAAAATTGTTGACACCAAGTTTACCACGTGTCAACTCTAAAAACTGCTACTAATTAATTTATTATTAAATATATGGTTATTTATCACCGATGACGAACGCAAAACCAACCTATAAAATTAAAGTTCGTCAGGCAAATATAATATAAATTATCTATCGTCTTCACATTGATTGAATTAAATAATATTCAAATAATTTCAAGTTAAATGCTTTCCAAGATGATCAATACTTTTGATTTGAAATAATTACTAAGTGCGATTAACTATTCAATTTAAAGTAATTAACAAATTCGATAGAGAGCTAGAGAGTTGAGCTAACCGGGTTGTTATCAATATGAGAATTAAGGATCGCGACAAGATAGGCGTAAGATAGTTATTGGGGATCTAATATGTTAAAATTCATTTTTAATATTCTAATAATTCTCACAAATTCACAAATTTCACTTGATAATTAGCTTAAATGTAAGGTCAAGATTCCTTTCTCGATTAAATCTGAACTCTATAGGATAAACTAAAATGAAGTACCGTAAAGATATGCAAGAACATATTAATGGACTAGTCTTTAACAAATCGTCTCTCGAATATTCTCCTAACTTGATTAATCAACAATTCAACAAGCTCTTTCGATTAAGGCTGTTCAAAATCAAAGCGTAATTGTTAATCGCACCGTAAGAAAGGCTTACTGGCTTATTGGTATCCGATTATCGGGGTAATGGTTGGTGAACAGTTTGAAATTTTATAATTAGAGAGTGTTTGGATAAGCTTATAAGCTGGTCAAACTGATTTATAAGCACTTTTTGGCTTATCTACGTGTTTGGTTAAAGTGTTTATAAGCCAATAATAAGCCAAAAGTCATAAGTTTGTCTCCCCCAACTTATCAAATCTCAGCTTATAAACCATTTGCTATAAATATATTTGTTGTGGCAAGAGTATAAAATCATTTGCTATAAATATATTTGTCGTGGCAAAAGTATAAAATCATTTGCTATGAATATAGCTACAACACAAAATATTCGTAGCAATAAGTATTAATCCTTAGCCACGGGTCATGTAAAGTTTGTAGCTAACTTTTAGCTACGCTACATTTTGCTACGAATGCTACGAAAAAAAATATTGTGGCTAAAGTGTTTAGCTACGAAAATTTTCATAATTAGCTACATTATGTTTTGTAGCTATAAATACATTATGTTGTAGTGTGTGTTTTCATAGATATACAATCAATAGTAAATAACATCAATTTTAAGTTTACAAATTAAAAAATCCCGACACATATAAATATTGTAATAAAGTCAATCAATGCTAAAGTTTTGGAAATATATGTATCCACATAAAAAGGAACGTGAGTCGTCTAGCAAAAAATCTAAGCGGCCTCGGGAAGAATCAAAAGAAAATATATCTAATGAGGAGAATTCAAGATGTAATAAACGTCAAAGGATATCAACTTCATTTGGACTAGTTTTTTTATATTCTTACTGAAAAATGAGCCTCAAACTTTTAAGAATTTCGATTTCAATCAAAAAGTCTATCAAACCTCGTCCAAATGACTTGAATTTTTGCACACATATCAAAAATGACACAACAAACCTACTCCAACTTTCAAAATTTCATTCTGACCCCTATATCAAAATCTCCACCACGAACCGGAAAATGCCAAAATTCCAATTTCACCAAATCAAGCCTAAATCTACTCCGGACCTCCAAAACATATTCTGATTACGCTCCTAAGTCCTAAATCATCCCCGAAGTTATGCGAATCATGAAAATCAAATTCCGAGATCGTATATTCACAAGTCAACTTCCGATTAACTGTCTCACACCTTTCCAAAATCATACCGAATTAAAACCGACCAACATGATACCATATAACATAGATGAACAAAGCATAAAGAAGCATAGATGGGGGAAACAGAGTGGTAACTCATGAAACGACCAGCCGGGTTGTTACAGTTATGTATAACAAAAAATCTTGTCACAATGAAGAAGACATAAAGTCGTTAGTTAACTGCTCTCTAGTGAAATTATCACAACTGGAAATGTAAAGTCAAAAGATAATTTATCATATCCACTTAAAAAGGTCTAACTAGAGTGATTGTCGAGATACTATATAGGAGAATTGGACTATGGAGGAGGAGAAGTTATCATAGGGTGACTATCTAGAAGACTGGAGATTCCAAGATCCAGGCTCAATTTGAATTCAATATTGTCAAATATGATTTTGCGTTCATTCGTGCGATGATAAAATGTTAGATGATGATGATAAGGCATAAGGTTTTTCTAATAATTTTTAAGTTTGACATGAGATTATCAAATAGTATATGTAGGAGATTAGACGTTTAGGAATGACCTATATAATTGAAAAGTATTAGCCGCTTACTGATTTTATTCTAGTTTACTGATTTTCGAATACAAATTCTACCATATTACATACAAAAATTCATCATACCAAATAATCACAAAAGAAAAGTGATACATTACTTTTCTTTTTTTAAAAAAATTAGCATCTGAGAGGACGGGACGCTAGATACAAGCTTTCATCATTACTGTCCAACTGCCAAATGGCTCTCTAATTTACATATATCTTAAAAGTAAGAAGAGAAAAAGAACCTAAAATAATTCCTAAGAGAAAACTAAAAGCAAAGTCAAGAAGTTGGAGCCAATTTTTCTTTTTCTCTTTTTTGCTTTTATGGGCATTCAACCTATTCTCTTTTCATCTTGTTTCTCTTCTGTAAGACAGGAAGAAAGATTTATATACTGGCAGTGGAATGCAACCATCTGCTGCAAATGAGTGTGATAAACAGAAAGAGCCAACTCTACATCATGGAAATTGCATCTATCCTAATCCGGTACTTTCCTGAGAAGGGCTAAAATCATGTACTTGTCTAATTCCAATGTTTGATGTTTATCATTCACTGCAACAATCAAAAATCCCTTCTTGGTCTCAGAGTCGATGCGCCTGAGCGAGGCCTTTGGACTGGTTGAGTTCCAGGGTCATAATTTTGGGAAGCAAGATAGTTTAGGGCTGTAACTACGTCGGCTATGAGAGGGCGCATGTTGGGCTGCTCCTGGACACACATTGCTGCTACTGCAAGAGCTTGATACAAGCCTCTAACCGGATACTGACCTTGAAGCATTGGATCAGCCATTTGTGAGAACTTTCTACGGTCTTTGAACAATGGTCGAGCCTGCAAATATTGAAATTTAGCTCTGAGTATAAATTTCTTGCCCATAAGTAGCCCTTGACCAACTAAGAGTTCTGAACAAGAAGGCACTTAACAACGCATCTGAAACAAAACTCTTCCACGCAATTGAGCAGCATATTATATGACATAATTTAGAGCTAAATAATTAGCAACACAATGACACTTCTAGCTATCTCTTCTAAAAGCAGAGAAGCAAGAACTGGATGAAACTAAATGTACTTTAGGTTGGTATGCATGGGATTCCAAGAAGCAACTAACTGGATAGGGCACCTGTACAACTAATTGATTATAGAAATGTAGATGACTTGATACTAAGTGACACTGATATTGAACAAAATTACAGCGAACATTGGTGTATTTCCTAGGGAATCATATCTTTTTGAGGTTCTCTAATACTTTGTATTACTAGTATGCTTTGTTCCCAACATTAAATAAATAATTATTTACCTTATCATAAAATAAAATAAAATAAAAAGATATGGAAACATGCTGTAATGACTTGAAGACAGCCTAGAGATCAAAATAATGGAGAACAGCAAGAAATGCCCAGAAACCAAAACGACGACATGCTATATTCAAGTGCAGGTGAAGTGTTTGAGTGATTGATTCTTGAAAGCAGGCAAAAGAGACATTTCAGAACCTTAGGACATACTGAAAATCGCAACAGATAAGGTAGTTCAATATATCAACTAGTTGAAGATTTATGAAAAGACACAGATTCCACATCTTAACTTTAATAGCAAATATATTTTATCTTACCCATGCAACCAGATTCTGCTCCCCAGCAGCTCTTGATGTGTCAATTGCCCTTCTACCAGTAATAATTTCTAGAAGAACAACTCCGAAACTGTAAACATCAGATTTAAGTGTAAGCTGCCCCGTCATTGCATATTCTGGTGCACAATAACCATAGGTTCCCATGACTCGTGTGGAAACATGGGTTTTGTCGCCTACGGGGCCCAATTTAGCCAACCCAAAATCAGACAGCTTGGGGTTATAATCTTCATCAAGCAAAATATTGGAGCATTTTAAATCCCTGTATATAACAGGTGGATTCGCTTTATCATGCAAGTACTCTAGCCCCTTGGCAGCACCGGCAGCAATTTTCATTCTTGTATTCCAGTCAAGTCGTCTTTTTTCGGGTGAAAGCTCTGGATCATTTAAGCAAATACATGATATATTAAATGCCAAAGGAAAGATGCCTCAGATATAATGACACATAATGTTTCTAATTAAACAGGTCAATTAAGGGAAAGACAAAAACTTCATAAGATTATGTGAAAAGCCTACCAACTAAGATACTGTATGCCACAATTGAAATCGCAAGTCATATTTTCCATTTGCGAGCATTCGGAAATGCTTGGGAACACAATGATTAGCTTCAACTCCTGTCAGATATCAATTTTTATAGCAAAGGAAACTATGTAATAATCTCTCTTTTTGGTTCCACCAAGATTTAATGTCAATCCCTTGGATCACTAAGGACTTCACAAACTAACTAGAACTGTCATCAAATAAATTCCAGACGAAAATGTCATTATGACCTAAGGTGGAAGTTAAACAGTTGCCATTTCCATCTTAAGAATGCATATTTTTTTTGGAGATCCAGAATATGCAACCATTAATAGTTTGCCGCAATGAAAGCTTCACATACATACCATGTAGATGGTCTTCCAGTGATCCTAACGGCATGTACTCGTAAACTAGAAGTCTCTGATCTCCATCAGCACAATATCCAATCAAGTTGACAAGGTGTGGATGGTGAAGTAGGCTTAACATCAGGACCTCAACAAGGAATTCCCTGTTCCCTTGCAATCCATTTTGGTCAAGTTGCTTGATGGCCACGATCTACAAAAGAAAGGACTTTCAGGTTTCACAAACAATGTAAACAGTACAAGAAAAAATCAACTGATAATACTGATCAATGGAAACAGAAGTATTCTACTACCGAGCACGGTATGGAGAAATCTAAAAGTGAATAACCCTGTGACACATGGAACATATTAGGTGGATGAACCTTGTTTTCCTCGAGCCTAGCAAGATCTAGTATCTTTCCCACTGACAGTACAGAAGTATAGATAAAAGCTAGTTCTGTACAGAGCAAAAATCAATTCAAAGGAGGCAAAACTAAAATGTTACTTATATTCTAGTCGTGCTTCTACAACTTATGCTGTTGATGTAACAATTCTTGCTACAGCATCACAGGAGCGAGAGAGTTGCAGAAATATTCTTTTTTTTCTTTAATGAGAAGAGGACTAGAGGCAGGGGGATAGCATGAAAAAGACAGTGCAAGGTAAGGAAGCTGTTCAATTAAAGCACTATCAGCCAAAGGACAGGAGACGAGGCATCGTGGCACGGCATTATAAGGAGTGTAAACTTCAGAGGCAAAATACTAAGGCAAATCATAAAGGTTTTTCTTCCTCAAAGTCATCAGGAATGGACTTCTGGTGAAAACAGGAACGTGTTGGAAGGACTTTTGGTGCGCACAGGAAGCTCTTCAACGATAATATTCATTCCCACCCCGACAAATTATGCTCTATTCAAAAGTGGACTCCAATAACAGCAGTTCTGAATTGTCGAACTTGGTCAAGATTTTAAAGTGTGAGGGCTGGTGAAGCTAGTGCAGAAGGCAGACAAGATAGAAGCAGATTGGACTGTTCCATCTCATTAGACTTAACCCTAGAAGCAATTTAGGGGTGTTACAACAGCACAGTGTTTGTTAGCATAAAGCTAAAAGGATGAACTAGCTGCTGCTTATTTCTTCTTTAAAGTTGCTGCTATTTAATGAACATAATGGCCTACACTGAAATAACTTCTCCTTAAGCTGTCTTCTTATGACAAGTGGATGATAACAAGAGACTGCCACGACCTTGAGGTGGAATTGCATTATGATAATCTAAAATCTTCTATTTGTGCAGAGCGTTGATGAGGGGGTCAATTCCCTTGGTGTCAGTGTTATTAGTCTACCTATAAATGAGAAAAATTAAAAGGTTTTAGCTCTAAATCAAGAACCTGATACTATATTAGTTATCTTCCGTTTGTCGAAGTAAGCGGTTTCACAATAGTTGAGCTAAACCGGAGTTGAAGTCAGATTTTAAAGATAACCTTGCATCATCACCTCAAATTAAAAATAGAAGATCAAAATCTACTGTACGTGCAGTGAAATTCATGCTGCTGCTCATGAGTAATTAATGAAGTAACTGTCTTCAAAACTCTTTCACTATTTTTAAAGGCTTTGCAATTTCCTCTCCAAAAGGAAGGAAGCAAGAAATAGTACAGTATGAGATGGGAGAGTTCCAACTCAAAGTTACCTAATAAGAACAAAAAATGTTTGAACTTTTAAATTATGAGCTAAACAAACCTGATTGGTTCTCTCTAACCGTCCTTTATATACTCTACCAAAGCCTCCTTCTCCCAAGAGATAATCTGCCCTAAAATTTTTGGTTGCAGCAGCTAATTCACGAAATGTAAATGTATGTGCTGCTATATGTCCAGATCCACCATTTTTGGAGCTATCCTTCTTCAGTTTTTCTGAAACAATAAAAGTGAAAATTGTTAATTTTTCTGAGAAAGTGAATATCCGGAAGGCTAATGTTACTTCCAAGCAGCGTCTCATTGCTGAAAGGAAGAGAGTCCTGCCTTCACTAACCATTTAGGAGACCAAAAACAAAAAAAAAAAAAAAACAGAGGTGGGGTGCTTTCTGAACATACATAAAACCAAAATGCCTATTAGCAGTAACAGTACGTTCTGCTTAATAGATTTACAGTGTCCATAAACATTGCCAGACAAGCAACCAAAACTTAGTACTCCCTCCGTCCCAATTTATGTGGCACTGTTTGAATTTATAGAGTCAAATGAGATTTTCTTTGACCGGAATTTTCCATGTGCTTTTTTAATATTTTGAATTGTTAATTATTATTACTCATAGTACTTGTTACATCATTTTCAAATATGTAATTTATTTCCAAAAACTTAAAGATTCTATGTCCAAATAATTCACGGTCAAAATTAAGAAGTTAGACCCTCGAAATCCGAACAGTGCCACATAAATTGGGACAGAGGAAGTAATAAATATAATAGGTGCATTGATAGTTTGATACTACATTTTTTTAATAATTTGACAATCTGATAAGACAACTGAAAAGTCCCAATGTTAACAGAATTCAGTGGCAAAATGAAAAATGATTCATTTGCAGTGAAACATTCTAATAGAGCTTAATTGGTCCTAGTCTTGATGTGTTATGAATTCACCCCGACACAATAGCTCCAAATAACTTCCACCACTTTTGAAGAGTGAACTCTTGTGCTCAAAACTACAAAGTAGCTTGAGCAACATCACTTGAGGATTACAAGTCAGTATTCCGAGAAGGCCAACTTCGTCTGACCAAATTAACTGGACAAGCAGCAAAAACTAGAGAAACACATTGCATTTAAAACCAAAAAGACCATTAAGACTTCATTTTTATACAATATCTCAATGTTTCCTTAAATATTTCCTTCACTAGCATTGGCTCGATTCCAGTATAAGTTGAAACCACAGAAGGCATCCACTGCAACAAAAAGCTCCTATTGTGAAAGTTTAGCCGCTTTGTACTATAATCTTGACTCAAACTCTCAAATTACCTAATACCTACATTAAGTTTAGAACTCCATCTGCCCCATTTTACGTGGCTGTGGCACGCTTTCCTTTTAGCTTGTCCCCAGAAAAAAAGGACACTTTTTATATTTAGAAACAACCTTCTATTTTATATTTCCATATTATGTCTGCAACTTATTTCAGACCACAAGTTTCAAAATGCCAACCTTAACAAAAAGAAACACACAATAGGATGGAACAAGGCATCTCATAAACTACAAAAATCACCAAAATAGGACCATTACCAAGAAAAACAAAATTAGTACCAAAAATCAAAAGCAGATTATGCCTCATGAAAAGCTGATTAAGGTAGCTATGCAAGTGGGTATTTTGCTATGCACCAAAAGGTGAAAATTCCAAAGAACCAACACAAGAAATCACCAGGAAAAAAAGGTGGGAACTTTTAAATACCAAGATAGAAGATGGTAACTAACAAGAAATAAAATAAAAAAAAGCTTATAACTTTGATTGCTGATAATGAAATGCCTTCATAGTTTACAATTGTACTAAAGAATTTAACAGTACCTAATGAGGATGGGATCTGATCAGCAGACTTGCTAATTTCTTGCTTCTTTTCTAATTTCTTGTTTGAACAAAGGAAGCATCCCATTTCTTCTTCTTCTTCGTCTGCCTATGTATTTTTCTCTCAGAGAAACAGAAGTGAGAGACAACCCTTCGAGAAAAGGGAAAGGCCGACCAAACAGGATTTCTGACAGTGTAGAGAGAGAGAGAGAAGAGAGAGTAAATTCGGACAAATGCGTCAATGGGTATATACCTTTTTTGTTTGGGAATCATTTTGCTTAACTGCCCTTTGTTTCTTTGTATTTTATTAAATAGATCCAATATTCTCTATTAAGTGAAATAAAGTTAATTATTTCAATTATTTCTAATAATGAAGTTCATTATTTGCAAATGTTTGTTAGGCTATCATTATTTGCAAATAATGAATTACATTATTTGAAATATTGATAAAATGTTGAAAAGCTTGTTTGAAGAGTATTTTCAAGTGAAGTGATGATTTTATTCACAATTATTTAACTTCTATCTAAATGAAATTCATGTTTAATCGCAACTGAACTTCTAAATATATTTTTAAATATATTTTTATATATATCAATCAATTATTATCTAAAAGCCTGCCAACTTTTAGGAGAAAAAAGTTAAATTTGTGACAAAATTATAACTCTAACGTTTGTCATGTTTATGATTCATATTATAAATTCTTTGATTTGAATCTCCCAAAGTATTGAAAATTATATTTAAAGTATAATTTTACAAATATTATTTAAATTTTAGATTGTGTGATTACTGATGCAAATGAGTGACGAGAATTTTATCTTTACAAATCTGCGAAACTTTTCCTTAAGCTGATCAAGCTACTAAGCACTATGGTCACCCAAATCTTGTTGACACTGTTCGGCAAACGTTAAGAAGTCAGTTTCTGATTCGTTGATCTATTAAGTTGAGGTGTATAGTATTTTAGACTTATACTTCATCGTCGTCTAGTTCTTGTTATTTTTAAATGCATAGGTCAAATAAAAATTTATAGTTGTTGGATATGAACACTATATTTCAAATAAAATAATATAATTGAGGGGAAGAATTTTTAACATATTAGTATAACTTTGTATCTTATTTGTAACAAAATCAAATTTGATGCATAATGAGAAAAACAATTTTAATGTATACTCAAAAATCTAGTAAGACATGAAATAATCCTATATCAGTGAAAATTAAATCATTTAAAGTCGGTCATAACTTTATTATTGCGTAAAAACGAGAATAATTTATCAAAGATCAGATAATATATTGCCTAAACAAATACTATAACACCTTTTATAAATATAATAGCAAAAGCAAAACATGATGATCCAAAATATAAATTTAATTACTTTACACAAAATAGATAAAACAATTTATAAGTTGAGTCATGTTTTTCAAGAAAAAATGGTATTTAGAAGAAAAAACACATGTTATCATACATACTGAATTGAGCTAGACAAAATTTATCATAAATTAATAATTTTGTTATTGAAATGTTTGGCTACGATATTAAACAACAAGTAAAATTAAGTAACTTGAGAACTTGGGAGTGCATGCTTCAAAATAGCTTAATGAATTAAAAGAATAGTAATAAGCTAAAAGTTAGAGGGTCGAAATCGTAAATATGTAAAAGATGAGTACTACAAAGTACAATCCGTTTAATTCCTCTTGTCGTCCTTTAATATTTTTAAAAATTGGTCCGCGGAAATCACTCTGTCACTACCCAAGTATAATTGTGGAACCGTGTCAAAATGACAAATGTAACCTTGTAATTTCTTTTTCATTAGTTAAATGGAGGATAAATTGGTCTTTCTAATCTCTGGTTTTATGAAGAATGAATAAATTTCCTCTTTAAGTGTAAAATGGAATTTAAATAATCCTTTTGCTTAGCTCAATGTTATTTGTAGGAAAGTCTCCATTAGGCGGCAGATCGCGGCTTTTTAAATAATTATTCAATTAACTTTATTCTTTTATAAATTATTCACATTTATTATCTTCTAAACTTTACTCTTTGTAATTTATCCTACACCCTTTATCATAAATTTTCTTTAGACCGTTGCAGATGACGTTAGTATATTTTTCTTTAAAAAAAAATCAACTATATTGCATTATGCAATTTTAAATGGGATTCACGTTGAACAATAGGCATTTCAAATGTTATGAGTGATAAGCGGGGGCGTAGCTAGCGTACAGGATGGGGTTCGGTCAAATTCAGTAACTTTAATCCAAAGATGCTAAACCTTGTATTTCTCAATTTAGAACCTAGTAACTTAAACGGATTACAGTCTCGAACCATTAAACTTTAAATTCTGGCTCTGGTCATAAATATTTATAAAAATTTCCAAAATTCTCCAACTTAATTTTTGGAGGGAATCTAGGGTATTTGTCACAGGAATGAAGCGTGGTCCACCTAATATGTCACCAAAGGTTTGAGGCAATGAGTACTTTTTCAATTAAAGAATTTGCAGTTTGATTAACAATTATAATTGTGATCATCTTGTCTTATGGAGTATATGGGTACTGAATTTTCTCAAATATGTGAATCTTTTTTTCTTCCTTTTGACGATATCTTTACTTTCTCCCTGAATTATTGATCCCAATAACGGGAAAAGTAATTATTAGAAAATCAAAATTGTAAAGAAACAAAAGAGATGGAAGTTTTTTTTAATTCTTTAAAGGAATAAGAATACCAATTTCACTTCAATTTAGGTGTCTCATTTTAATTGATGATAAGCTATTAAAAAGAATTACTAAATTGTGAAGGAACGATATAGAAAAAATGAATGTAATTTTTCGAAGACCTAAAACGAAATGGCTTTTAGATGGGGTCGATTTAGTGCATAATTGCAAAGGTGATATATATATATATATATATATTCATTTAAGAAATAAATTGTCAAACTTTTAAATATTACTAAAGGCTATTGGAGTATCGTAAATAAATAAAATGTACTAAAACAATACCAATTGAGACGAAGGTATGTGTCACAAACCAATTTCATTATATGTCGTGATGGCGCATAACATCATTGTTAAGTAAGCCACATTGATCAAACTAGTGATTTCCCATTTAAATAAATTAGTAAGCAGTAACTTTTTTCTTATGTGTTAAAAGATTTAGAGATCTCCAAGTGTAACATAAATAATGGAATCAATGAGTACAAATTAAAATTCTGTAAGCATACTGAAATCATAAGTCTATTAGTGTGTCAAGACCTGGTATTACAAGTATGTGGGCAATCTAGTATAATATACAAAAGAATGCTAGTCTACTAACCGAAAGGAAATAGACATAAAATAAAGTATAAGAGAGACTCTAGCTGCTGCAAAACGGCTCAAAAGGGCAGCTCACCGGGAGTCTCGAGCTGGGAAATCGAATCTACACGCCGGACTGGTGGTCAGATGCACCAGTCAAGTACAAAAGTGTAACGTGAATACATAAAAATATGTACCTAGTAAGTATCTAATTTAACCTCGTAGAAATAGTGACGAGAGGTCGACTCCAACACTACCAGGGCCAACAATATAATAATATGTAATTCTAATTAAGCATGCTACATAGAGCTAACAATAAACTCATAACAAAAAATAACTCAACAATTCTTTTATCATATTTAAGAACCCAAAACTCTTACTTCATTAAAGCAAATGATCTCTAAAACGGTAAATTTATACCAATTATAAAAAGGGGCTTCCAGTTCTATTATTGCACACAAATTCCACCGAGGACGTTCGGCCCGATTCAACATAAAATATAAATTGTACACTGTCGAGGATCGAATGACGCAAACCATAGATGCATCTATTAACCTGGCGAGGCGAACAGCCCGCTCCCATGAGAGTAGTCGAAATAGTCGCCCCGCTCGCGGAATATCTTACGATGCAGTTAAATATAATATAACGTACTTTTTTCTTAATTCTTTTCAAAATAATAATTTAATTGAAATCCTCAACTTAGTTCTATTCAATACAAATCAATAAATATGATCAGATAACGGCATCCACAAAGTATGGTGTAAGCAGGAGCGAAGCTACATGGTAGCAAGGGTGGTCAACTGACCACCCTTCGTCCTATAATAATACCGTGTATATAGATAAAATATTAAAATTTATATATATGTAATACATATTGAACACCCTTGTAACAATAAAAAGTCATAGCCCAGTGGCAGTGGCAAAGGTTGGTGAAAACTGTTTCATGGATGCAGGATTGAACTTGCAGCTCCACATTTATTTTTTCGTGTTCAAGATTGAATACCCTTAAATAACTTTCTGGCTTCGCCACTGGGTGTAAGCCTAAAACTATTCGGACATAACATGAATAGTAGCTACGTGTGAACTTTCGTCACTTCGTGTGTACGTAGCACCCCAAAAATAACCACTTATTATTTAAGTTCACCTATGGAAAAATTTTCTTCTTACAAGGTTAGAAAAGAAACTTACCTTGCCTCAAAGCCTATATTCGGTCCTAGGCTCTAGCTTATGCCCAAACCCTCAATTTGGTGCCAAATAATCCAAAACTATCCAAATAGTGTGAGAACTAATTAGTAGATGCTTAAAAGTTTATATCCCAACTATTAAAGTAATTTCCCAACTCTAAATGCGAGATTCTCAAAATTCATCCTCATGTCCACGTGCCCGGATTTCGGAAATTTTCGAAGGAAGTTGTTACTCATAGCATTAGGAATATAAATATATGATTTTCACTAAGTTCCATAACCATTTTCGTGGTAAAACTCAATTTTTATCAAAACCCTAGATTTTCCTCTAAACCCATGGTTTTTACTAATTTTTACTTGTTAATCTACCCATAATCTAAGCATTTAACTCACATCTAGTAGAAATTACTTACCTCCAAAAGCTAGGTGAAAATCCCTCTCAAGAATCTCCGAAAATCGCCCTACAATGGAATAAAATGAGTCAAAAATGCCTAAGTCCCGTATTAAATGAAGACCACTACCTCCAGCTTTTTCGCACCTGTGCCCTTGCTTCTGCGGACAGGAGTCCACTTTTGCGGAAGTTCCTGGGCCGTCGGGGCCGTTTCTGCGATCTGCTTATGTGGAAGAGAGGCCGCACCTATGGAATCTGGGCTCCATTCCCTTGGTAGCATCTGTGAGACTTAGCCCGCACCTGCGGCTGACCAATCGTAGGTGCGATTATGACAGATCCGGTGCACTCAGCTGTAGTTCCAAACTCTCAACTTGGTCTAAGCCTCATCCAGTTGGCACTCAGTGCTCCTGGGACCCCGCCCGAACATACCAACAAGTTTGGAATCATAAAACGGACTCGGTCAAACTTTTGGAATGCCCGAAATAACATTAAAACTTAGAATCACACCCTAAAACCAATTGAATCAAACTTAAGAACTTCAACTTCTTCAATTTACTTCCAATGCGCCGAAACATACTTATACTGCTCGGAATGATACTAAATTTTGCGTGCAAGTCTTAAATGACATTACAACACTATTCCTTGTCTCGAAATCCTGTTTGGACCTCAATATCACCAAAACCCGTTCCAAACCAAAATTTAAAGAACTTTTAAAACCTTCAAAATCAACTTTCGCTATTAGGCGCCAAAATACTCCCGGTTCATCCAAAACCCGATCCGAACATACGCTCAAGTTCGAAATTATTATACAAACCTATTGAAACCACCAAATCCAGATTCTGAGGTCGTTTACTCAAAATATTGACCGAAGTCAAACTTGGCCTTTTAAGCCAACCTTAAGGAACTAAGTATTCTGATTTCAACTCGAATTCTTCCAAATCTCAAAATAGCCATCCCCGCAAGTCATAAATCAGTAAAATCAAGTACGTGAAGTCGTATTTAGGGGAACGAGGTTTTGGAAAGCAAAATGATCGATTACATTCTCCGCCTCTTAAATAAACGTTTATATTCTCCGCCTCTTAAACAAACGTTCATCATCAAACGAGTTTAGATTCGTACCTAAAGTGCTGAATAAGTGTGGATATCTACTCCGCATGTCCTCCTCGAACTGCGAGGTTGCCTCTTCGACTGGTTGGCCCCTCCACTAAACCTTTACTGCGGAAATCCTCATGGATCTCAACTAGCGATCCTGTCTAGCAACAATAGCAACTGGCTCCTCCTCGTAACTCAAGCTCTTATCTAGCTGAATAGTGCTGGACTCTAACATATGTGACAAGTTGGTGTGGTATCTCTGGAGCATAAACATGTGAAAAACTAGATGAACTCCTGATAGACTGGAAGGTAAAGCAAGCTCATAAGCAACATCCCCAACTCACCTCAACACCTCAAATGGGCCTATAAACATTAGGCTCAACTTGCCCTTCTTTCTGAATCTCATAATACCTTTTATTGGTGAGACTTTCAAAAGAACCTTCTCGCCGACCATAAATGATACACCACGCGCCTTCTGATCTGCGTAGCTTTTCTGTGACTGTGCTGTGTGAAGTCGCTCCTGGACCAGTTTTACCTTTTCCAAGGCATCCTTTACTAAATCAGTACCATACAACTTAGCCTCGCTGGGCTCAAACCACCCGATGGGAGAACGACATCGCCGACCATATAAAGCCTCAAATGGAGCCATCTCGATGTTGGACTAATAACTATTGTTGTAAGCAAACTCGGCCAAAGGCATGAACTTGTAACGACCCAGCCCGTCGTTACGGGAATTTCTACCCCGTTATGTTGCATTTACATATCTTATGCTTCTATATCAGTGTTAGAACCTATCGGGTGAGTTTCGGGGTGGTTTCGGACCATTTCTGGGCCATTTTTAACTGCTGGTTTATGTCTGTAGCAGTGTTCTACGCGATCGCGGACAATGGGACGCGATCGCGGTAGTAAAATGTGCGAAAATTATTAATGAATCGCGATCGCGTGAAATGCTCCGCGATCGCGAAGAAGGAAAATTTCTGTGCATTGATCCTACTTCGGAAGCTCATACCTTTTTATACAAAGAATTTTAAGGTAATTCAAAAACGAAAGTTGTAGCTCATCGTGTCTAGTTTTTAGAAAGATAAAGAAATCATGATTTGGACATCTGTGTAAAGAGTTATGGATGTTACACTATAGGGTGTCCGAGAAGGATCTCTAATACACATGTATAACTTGGGAAGCTTATATCTAGAAATATATACGGATTCAGGAAATGACCATCAAATGAAAGTTATAGCCCTATGTGTCTAGTTTCCAGAACATCAAACCATTCATCATTTGGAGTTGTGTGCAAAACGTTATGACCATTATACTGAAGCCTGTCCGGAGGAACCAGAGTTTGTTCACCGCGATCGCGAAGCCTTTCCCTCGATCGCGAAGGGTAAATTTTGGGCCAAATTTTGTTCTCCGCGATCGCAGAGCCATTCCCGCGATCGTGATGAGTAATATGCCTGGGCAGAATGTTTTTAAAACATTCCAATCGCGAAATCAACCCATTTTTTCACCATTTTTGGTCATTCTTGAGAGCTTTTGGACGGGAATTGAAGGGATTTCGACGGGGAATCATTGGAGGTAAGTTTTATGAGTTAAATACATGATTTTATCAAAGAATCTTCCATTAATTCTCTGAATTTGGGTAAGAAATCAAGAAAATTAGGGCTTTGAGCAAAAATCTTAAAATGGGGATTTGAAGGACCATTTGTGGTCCGAATTGGGAGTTCTTGGTATGTACGGACTCGTGGAGAGACGAGGATTCCGAAAATGTGAGTTTCATAATTTTTCGAGATGTGGGCCCGGGGCTCGGGTTTTGCAAATTTCGTGATTTTTGATATTTTTCGAGTTCTTTCGATTGGGTTATGTTCCATTAGCCTATTTTGATATATTTGTACTGATTTTGGCTAGTTTGGATGTGCGTGGATGCCGGTTCGAGGAGCTAAGGCGTCGTGGGCATGAGTTTTCGTCGGTTCGAGGTGGGTAATTCTTGTAAATGATGTCCTGAGGGTTAGTAAACCCCGAACTTGCACATCTTAGTGCTGTGTTGAGGTGACTTGCACGCCGAATAACGGGCGTGGGGTAGAGCACCATTGGGGATCGTGACTTGGTCCGTCCCGCGTAATAAATAATAACACCTAATTGTTGAAGTGAATTGGACTAATTATCATGTTTGGACTTCGTGCCAATTATTTGAGTCCTTCAGGGGATTGGTATCACTGTTTTGATAACACTGTGCATATTTTATTATAATTTAAGGTTTAAAATGGGATTTTTGCTATTCAACATTCTTATAAGGTTATGAAAAACTTGAATAAGGTCTTAATAATATTTTAGCTGTGAGCTAATGTGATATTGTTGCTCGTAGGGCTTTCTTGATTATTTGTTAGACTGATTGGGGCCGAGGGCCATATGTTAGGACATGACATTTTATGTGAGCATATGCATACACGTGCATGGATCGGACTGCACGCCGCAGTGGTATACGGATCGGGCTGCGCGCCGCAGCAGGTGTGATATTAATATTGTGCTTGGGCTGTAGGAGCCCCTCCGGAGTCTGAACCCCCACAGTGAGCACGGGTATCCAAATTGGATCGGGCTACACGCCGTAGCGGTCATATGCATTTCATGGCATACATACATTGGTTTACGTGTACTACGTGGCATAACATTTAGCACTCATACATTACTTGCACACATGCATTAGTTGCCTTATTGACCAGATCTCCTGGTACAAATTGATAAGGAGTGCTGAGCCCGAGGGCTGATTTGAGTGCGGACTTGCACTGCTTGAGATTGTATCCAGGTATTGGTATATTATCATGAAAGAAAGTAGCTAAAAATTGAGATTTCTAAATAATCTACTCACATATGCTGAAAAGGAATAAAATGATAGTGTTTTGAAGTTTTATGATAGTTCTGTATTGTGTAGCAAGAGATAGTGCCTTGCGTGGTTTTCTTCCCTTCAGCATTATTTACTTTTATTACCGCTGAGTTGGAAGTACTCACACCCGACTCCCTGCACCTTGTGTGCAGATCCAGGTACATTTGGTAGAGCTGATTCCATTGCGGCTCGGGAGTGCTTTTGGACAATCGAGGTAGCTGCCAGCGTTTGCAGGACCTGATTCTCCAGTTTGTCTATATTTTGTTCTGATCATCCCACACTTGTGCACATTTATATTCACTATTTACACTTGTATATTCCGTAGAGGCTCATGACTCTTGACCCTTCGGTCTATGGGAGTTGGTATGCGTTGGGGCTTGGCCCCCCCGTTTTTTGATATATCCATCACTGTTAATTTACAATTGTTATGTTTAAATGGGATAAGGCGAGCTCATAGCTCTATGATTGTTGTTGATTGGTCGGTTGGCCTAGCAGTGTGCTGGGCGCCATCACGACCGGATTTGGGGTCGTGACAAGATCCTTGTAAGCGACACTGACCTGGTTGCCCAAACCGTGCATGTTCCTGAAGGATTGCTCCAGGCTTTTGACTTTCCTCGGGAGGCTGCGAACCTTTAGGAAACACTTCACATTTCTTGGAATTCTTATCGTGAGCACTTGATTCAGCTTGAGATATAATTTTGAAATTCCTTCCGCACGTCTGTGTACGCATCGAGCGCTCGGTAATATAATTGACTTATGGCTTGCAATTCCCCGATTGAGGGGCGAGATATAATCTCCATGAGTTCATATTGGGCCAGTCGGGAGGACTTGAGGTCGAATCCTTGTCTATGGCTTGAGCACCAAGGTATTAATTTTGCGAGTCGGTATTATGAAGTTCATACGATCGGTACTGATCCTTATTGTGCAAATGGCAGTTTGATAATGGGAGAGCTGTAAGGTATTCAGTTCTTATTGTGGTTTGATATGTAGCCCTAGCTATGGGCGTGAGAAATAATTATCATATCTCGTAATTGGAAGGTAAAGTGCCTTATGTGTAGTGGAACGAGTTTAAACTCAGGGAAGACTAAAGTGATTTTGATATGTGTTATGATTCGAGCAGGTACAACGCAGGTTCAAGTATAAATTATGATAATATGATTCGTATAGTATTGAGATTTAATATTGTTGAAATACATTGTGATATCTTGTTGAGTTGTGGATGTATTGTTAGAATGGTTTGGTGATTCTCTGGCAGGTGGATAGGCCAATTTACAAAGGAAACTTTGCCGAAATTTTTGGAAAATTTGGGACTTAGAAAGATTTCTGTCACCTAAAGGGAGTGGGCTTATTGGTGGTGCATGTATATCTGCAAGAATTGCAGAAGAGCTAAGGTCTCTGATGATTCGAGTCTCTGTCAAGGCTTGTAAATGACTTGAGTTTAATCTCATATTAATATTTCGGCATCATTTGAGTAAGAATGCTATGAGTAGCTGAAAGTGCTTTGATGTATGACTCCGAGCTAAGTTGGGGAGGCTGATATTGATTAACTGATCGCACTGTCGTGTGCTGTGTTGGCTCTGTCTCTAGGTATGTTTGGGAAATTTTGATAAAGGTTATGGTGCTTCGTAGATGTGAAGAAATACTAGGATGTTTGAACTGATGTTGATAAAGAATGTTCGGTGTATAGAAAGTTAAGATAGCTAATTGTGTTTGTATGTAATCATGATCTGCATTGTCGGAGTTCTAACAAGGCACGAGTGGTCCTACTCAATAGGACAGTTGAATTACAGCTGAATAAGGGTGAATGATGTCCGAGAATGGTTTTGCAGTGTGCAAGATTTTGCTTGTAACAGTCAAGTGCCTTAAGTTTTGTGTATGTGGCTAAAGATGGAGGTTTCGTTAGAGAAAAATCAAGACTAGTGTTATACTATGTGAATGATGGGAGTCTATGTAACCGTATGGGAAGGTAATGATAACGAATTCAAATCGCAAGAGGTTCTTCAAAATAAAGTATTGTAGGATGTGATCCTTCCGGGAAATATTGAGAGAGTATTCAGTGGCCTATATGTCTTAGACCGTGTGGTCTTATGTACGAGTCTCGTGTGGAATGAGTTGATGTGTTATGGTGCTACAGTAATGGCTAATATTAAATCAAAGATGAATCAGAAAGGAAACTGGGTAGATGGAACAACTTGTTAATAAACCGAAACGATATGATAAGGAATACGATTAATTCTTGGTATGTGATTGAAGTAATGAGTCTTGCGGATATTGTGCAACAAAGCTCTTGAGTGCTGGCAGTTGTGTAACTCGATATGGGTATAAGGACACAGTCCTGGCAGTTAAACTTATGCAACGAATGGGAAGAAATAGTTTGTGATGTGTTTTATCATGGTTTGAAAATAAGTATATTCTTGTTTGTATGCGAAGCGTGGAATGTGTAATGAGTTTTTCTTCTATATGGGATCGCGAAAGTCCTTGACTAGTAGAGTGCGCCGATGTTGAGGCGGAGGAAAGGGATATGAATTTCCAATGTTGTCTTAGTCTAATATGGTATATTCTAGGTTTTGAGATCAGTTCATAAGATATGAGAAGTCAATAAAATTATTGTGCAGCGCAGACAGCTGCAGGTGAATTAAGAATCGATCTTTCTAATAATTTAAGAAAATGGTACTGCTATTCTATTAACTTGGCAGGGAATATGATCCAAAAAGGACAAGGTAATGTAAACTGATGATATCCAGTGGTATGGTGGTATTCTCTTGTTGGATCGACTATAATAACTGAGTCGTTGATGGCATAGTGAAATTTCTGAATGGTCGTCGTGGTATGAATGGACGCTTGATGTGCGTTATGTATATGTACAGTGGAGTACGGGATCAGGCATTGTGATTCATGTGTTATATATGTGTAGGAGACTTGAAGTTCTCGTTAATCCGCCTATGCAGTGGTTGTATATCGTGTGCATCGGCACCGTTTTGTGATTATTGGAAATCGGAAGCCCTAGTGGCTGTCTCTTAGCTTGATATGATGAATTTGGGTTATGATACCTTATTTCAGACTGGTTGACATAAGTCAGGTCGTCTAGACTAATGTGATATGGACTATATCGAAAAATGGCACAAATTGCGTAGCAGAGAGCATCAGAGTATGCTCCAACAGAGTAGTTGTACCCAGGACCAGCGGACGGCTGGTAGGCATTGCGTTGTTAGTTAGAGCTTAGTGGCTTGAGGTGCTTCATGAGTAATAATGTTGGGATAAAATCACGAATCGTGGCAAGGCCACGTGACGTTATGACCTCTCGAGAAGGATTCAGGTACTCTATTTCTATGATACGAGACGCGATCTCAGATCTATGTTATGATGGCACAGAGGAATTAAATTGCAGCTCTTTTGCTGGAGACAGTTATCATGATTTGAGCTGTCATGATTCGAGTGTGTTCAGGCGTTTCTATTGGAGCCTATATTGTGCTCGTCGCGGCTTAGGCCGGTGTGGAGGTGTCTTATCACCAGTGCGGTGTGTTATAATCGAAATGACCGTTGGAGTCATTAATGAATATGAGCATATTAGATCTTAGCTTGTTAGAAAGGTAAAAATCAAGGTTTGGCTCCGAAACCTATTGTAGTATCAGTTTTAAAAGGGAAATAGATTCACGAATGGTTAACCTGAGAGATGGGTTCGGTATATCGCGTGCTTCAGCTGCCGTGGGCAGGATATGGAGGTGTTGGAATAAGAATCTATCTAATGAAAGAGGTTTTCAGCTAGTATTTGATTATTGTGCCCAGTTGTTATGATTAGAGACTATCGTCTCGAGTGATTTGGGTTGTCGATACATCATATGATCTCACCCGGAGTAGTGAATATGGGTTATTGCAGTGGATTCGAGTGTATCCTGAGTATAGGCATGGGATTTGCATTTGGCATATGATTTCAGAAAGTGCAATGTGATTTATGGTTCAGATGGTCTATGAAATTTTGACTATATGGTGTTTTCGGACTTATGTGAGATAGGGTAACGTATGATCGCCCGAATATATGCTTGGTAAGGTCATTCAGCTATTGGGTTGCTTCTAGTACAATTCTGAGTCCGCTCGAGGACGAGCGTTTGTTTAATTTGGGGAGAATGTAACGACCCGGCCCGTCGTTACGGGAATTTCCACCCCGTTATGTTGCATTTACATATCTTATGCTTCTATATCAGTGTTAGAACCTATCGGGTGAGTTTCGGGGTGGTTTCGGACCATTTCTAGGCCATTTTTAACTGCTGGTTTATGTCTGTAGCAGTGTTCTACACGATCGCGGACAATGGGACGCGATCGCGGTGAGTAAAATGTGCGAAAATTATTAATGAATCGCGATCGCGTGAAATGCTCCGCGATCGCGAAGAAGGAAAACTTCTGTGCATTGATCCTACTTCGGAAGCTCATATCTTTTTATATACAAGGAATTTTAAGGTAATTCAAAAACGAAAGTTGTAGCCCATCGTGTCTAGTTTTCATAAAGATAAAGAAATCATGATTTGGACATCTGTGTAAAGAGTTATGGATGTTACACTATATGGTGTACGAGAAGGATCTCTAATACACATGTATAACTTGGGAAGCTTATATCTAGAAATATATACGGATTCAGGAAATGACCATCAAATGAAAGTTATAGCCCTATGTGTCTAGGTTCCAGAACATCAAACCATTCATCATTTGGAGTTGTGTGCAAAACGTTATGACCATTATACTGAAGCCTGTCCGGAGGAACCAGAGTTTGTTCACCGCGATCGCGAAGCCTTTCCCTCGATCGCGAAGGGTAAATTTTGGGCCAAATTTTGTTCTCCGCGATCGCAGAGCCATTCCCGCGATCGCGATGAGTAATATGCCTGGGCAGAATGTTTTTAAAACATTCCAGTCGCGAAATCAACCCATTTTTTCACCATTTTTGGTCATTCTTGAGAGCTTTTGGACGGGAATTGAAGGGATTTCGACGGGGAATCATTGGAGGTAAGTTTTATGAGTTAAATACATGATTTTATCAAAGAATCTTCCATTAATTCTCTGAATTTGGGTAAGAAATCAAGAAAATTAGGGCTTTGAGCAAAAATCTTAAAATGGGGATTTGAAGGACCATTTGTGGTCCGAATTGGGAGTTCTTGGTATGTACGGACTCGTGGAGAGACGAGGATTCCGAAAATGTGAGTTTCATAATTTTTCGAGATGTGGGCCCGGGGCTCGGATTTTGCAAATTTCGTGATTTTTGATATTTTTCGAGTTCTTTCGATTGGGTTATGTTCCATTAGCCTATTTTTATATATTTGTACTGATTTTGGCTAGTTTGGACGTGCGTGGATGCCGGTTCGAGGAGCTAAGGCGTCGCGGGCATGAGTTTTCGTCGGTTCGAGGTGGGTAATTCTTGTAAATGATGTCCTGAGGGTTAGTAAACCCCGGACTTGCACATCTTAGTGTTGTGTTGAGGTGACTTGCACGCCGAATAACGGGCATGGGGTAGAGCACCATTGGGGATCGTGACTTGGTCCGTCCCGCGTAATAAATAATAACACCTAATTATTGAAGTGAATTGGACTAATTATCATGTTTGGACTTCGTGCCAATTATTTGAGTCCTTCAGGGATTGGTATCACTGTTTTGATAACACTGTGCATATTTTATTATAATTTAAGGTTTAAAATGGGATTTTTGCTATTCAACATTCTTATAAGGTTATGAAAAACTTGAATAAGGTCTTAATAATATTTTAGCTGTGAGCTAATGTGATATTGTTGCCCGTAGGGCTTCCTTGATTATTTGTTAGACTGATTGGGGCCGAGGGCCATATGTTAGGACATGACATTTTATGTGAGCATATGCATACACATGCATGGATCGGATTGCACGCCGCAGTGGTATACGGATCGAGCTGCGCGCCGCAGCAGGTGTGATATTAATATTGTGCTTGGGCTGTAGGAGCCCCTCCGGAGTCTGAACCCCCACAGTGAGCACGGGTACCCAAATTGGATCGGGCTACACGCCGTAGCGGTCATATGCATTGCATGGCATACATACGTTGGTTTACGTGTACTACGTGGCATAACATTCAACACTCATACATTACTGGCACACATGCATTAGTTGCCTTATTGACCAGATCTCCTGGTGTAAATTGATAAGGAGTGCTGAGCCCGAGGGGCTGATTTGAGTGCGGACTTGCACTGCTTGAGATTGTATCCAGGTATCGGTATATTATCATGAAAGAAAGTAGTTAAAAATTGAGATTTCTAAATAATCTACTCACATATGCTGAAAGGGAATAAAATGATACTGTTTTGAAGTTTATGATAGTTCTGTATTGTATAGCAAGAGATAGTGCCTTGCGTGGTTTTCTTCCCTTCAGCATTATTTACTTTTATTACCGCTGAGTTGGAAGTACTCACACCCGACTCCCTGCACCTTGTGTGCAGATCCAGGTACATTACAGCAGAGCCGATTCCATTGCGGCTCGGGAGTGCTTTTGGACAGTCGAGGTAGCTGCCAGCGTTCGCAGGACCTGATTCTCCAGTTTGTCTGTATTTTGTTCTGATCATCCCACACTTGTGCACAGTTATATTCACTATTTACACTTTGTATATTCTGTAGAGGCTCATGACTCTTGACCCTTCGGTCTATGGGAGTTGGTATGCGTTGGGACTTGGTTCCCCCGTTTTCGATATATCCATCACTGTTATTTTACAATTGTTATGCTTAAATGGGATAAGGCGAGCTCATAGCTCTATGATTGTTGTTGATTGGTCGGGCTGGCCTAGCAGTGTGCTGGGTGCCATCACGACCGGATTTGGGGTCGTGACAAGTTGGTATCAGAGCCTAGGTTTACTAGGCCTCGTGAGTCTTGAGTCGGTTAGTAGAGTCTTGTGGATCGGTACGGGGACGCCTGTACTTATCCTCGGGAGGCTGCGAACCTTTAGGAAACACTTTACATTTCTTGGAATTCTTATCGTGCGCACTTGATTCGGCTTGGGATATAATTTTTGAAATTCCTTCCACACGTCTGTGTACGCATCGAGCGCTCAGTAATATAATTGACTTATGGCTTGCAATTCCCCGATCGAGGGGCGAGATATAATCTCCATGAGTTCATGTTGGGCCAGTCGGGAGGACTTGAGGCCGGATCCTTGTCTATGGCTTGAGCACCAAGGTATTAATTTTGCGAGTCGGTATTATGAAGTTCATACGATCGGTGCTGATCCTTATTGTGCAAATGGCAGTTTGATAATGGGAGAGCTGTAAGGTATTCAGTTCTTATTGTGGTTTGATATGTAGCCCTAGCTATGGGCGTGAGAAATAATTATCATATCTCGTAATTGGAAGGTAAAGTGCCTTATGTGTAGTGGAACGAGTTTAAACTCAGGGAAGACTAAAGTGATTTTGATATGTGTTATGATTCGAGCAGGTACAACGCAGGTTCAAGTATAAATTATGATAATATGATTCGTATAGTATTGAGATTTAATATTGTTGAAATACATTGTGATATCTTGTTGAGTTGTGGATGTATTGTTAGAATGGTTTGGTGATTCTCTGGCAGGTGGATAGGCCAATTTACAAAGGAAACTTTGCCGAAATTTTTGGAAAATTTGGGACTTAGAAAGATTTCTGTCACCTAAAGGGAGTGGGCTTATTGGTGGTGCATGTATATCTGCAAGAATTGCAGAAGAGCTAAGGTCTCTAATGATTCGAGTCTCTGTCAAGGCTTGTAAATGACTTGAGTTTAATCTCATATTAATATTTCGGCATCATTTGAGTAAGAATGCTATGAGTAGCTGAAAGTGCTTTGATGTATGACTCCGAGCTAAGTTGGGGAGGTTGTTATTGATTAACTGATTGCACTGTCGTGTGTTGTGTTGGCTCTGTCTCTAGGTATGTTTGGGAAATTTTGATAAAGGTTATGGTGCTTCGTAGATGTGAAGAAATACTAGGATGTTTGAACTGATGTTGATAAAGAATGTTCGGTGTATAGAAAGTTAAGATAGCTAATTGTGTTTGTATGTAATCATGATCTGCATTGTCAGAGTTCTAACAAGGGACGAGTGGTCCTACTCAATAGGACAGTTGAATTACAGCTGAATAAGGGTGAATGATGCCCGAGAATGGTTTTGCAGTGTTCAAGATTTTGCTTGTAACAATCAAGTGCCTTAAGTTTTGTGTATGTGGCTAAAGATGGCGGTTTCGTTAGAGAAAAATCAAGACTAGTGTTATATTATGTGAATGATGGGAGTCTATGTAACCGTATGGGAAGGTAATGATAACGAATTCAAATCGCAAGAGGTTCTTCAAAATAAAGTATTGTAGGATGTGATCCTTCTGGGAAATATTGAGAGAGTATTCAGTGGCCTATATGTCTTAGACCGTGTGGTCTTATGTATGAGTCTCGTGTGGAATGCGTTGATGTGTTATGGTGCTACAGTAATGGCTAATATTAAATCAAAGATGAATCAGAAAGGAAACTGGGTAAATGGAACAACTTGTTAATAAACCGAAGCGGTATGATAAAGAATACGACTAATTATTGGTATGTGATTGAAGTAATGAGTCTTGCAGATATTGTGCAACAAAGCCTTTGAGTGCTAACAATTGTGTAACTCGATATGGGTAT